>JAODUP010000840.1:152500-323429 GCA_025642065.1 Paralvinella palmiformis
CCAGGGGTAATGAAGCGAACTGAAAGATGAAACACCCTTCAGATATGCCACGCCCAGACTCGAACTCGGGTGGTAGTGATCCGTGATCCAACGCGCTACCTGCTTTACCACGGAGTCGCCCGTGTCGACATATTCTGATCTATAATTAATCAACCAATCCCGCTACACACTGACTGGTAGTAATTATGGCAAGAAGTAATTGGTTTCTGTAATCAGAATGTTATAATAACTTCACATAACAATACGTTGTATTTGTTAAGGTAACGGGAAATGAGACTTCGTGAGAAAGACATCCACGATGGAGACGACTGGCTGAAGATACAACAAACATGTCGAACTGATAATTAAATTCGGTGATAATATGACGTGAAGGATTAAAATTCGGTTAATACGAAGATAGTGTACCATCGACGCAGTTTGGGAGATTGTAACTTAGATAAGAATTGATATAGATTTAAAATAAATTTCACTTTGATTAATAAATATACTTCTAGAAATAGCCAGTACTTTTACATTCGAAACCCCACAAACTGTACGCTAGCAGCCCAGTACTCTAACCACTGGAACCCGTCACCCCACCCCCACCCCCTCCAACTTCCTTCGTGAACTATAACCTCCGAGATGAATACGAATTAAGCGATTTGAGTTAGAATTGGGTAAATTTTGATTAATGCGGGTAAGTATCATTTGTAACAAAAGTGCACATAAAACAAATAACTCTAAAACCAAACAGGTCTCATATCAGGCAAACAAGGCTCATATCAGCCGCAGACGACTACTGCTGATATTGATATTGTGTTCTCGTCATATCAGTCATACTGTTGTTGTTTTGTTACTAATTTTGTTGTGGGTGACAAAATCTGATGACGTGTTATGGCAAGATATGATGACGTATTACGATCGGATAAGATTATGTGCTGTGACGTATTTGTTCACCGCAGACATCGCTAAATGTGCCCAGTCGTAATAAGATATGACGTCAGAGACTGGCACCAGAGCTGCCAACGCCATCTGTCGGAGACCAGACTTTGATAACGTAAAATATGAGGTCACCGTGACGTCAAAGGGAGCGAACTATGTTAGTTAATCTAGCTAGCTAGCTAGTTGGGTGATTACATGGGTGACTGGGTGGCTGGGTAGGTTGAGGGATATTTCGATGGAGCTCGCTTTAATGGCGGATGGATGCTTAGATTGGGTTGATCGATTGATCGGTTAGACGGTTGATTGGGTGAATGGGTGGGTAGGTGGATTATATATGTGGGGGTGGATGGATGGAAAATATGAATGGATGGATGAGTGGATGGATGGGTTTATGTAGGCGTCATGATAGTTATCTGCGATGTATAAGGCCAGGAACATTACTGTCTAAAGACAATAATGTGGTGTGCGCATGTATGTGTTTAAATAAACATAAAGCTAAACATAAATAAACATAAAGCTAAAGTACATAGATGTAGATATAGATAAAGATAACAACTGTTTAAATCCACAAATACATAGATCTATCTAGAAATGAACTCTAAACATTGATTACAAGTATGGGCCACTCGCCATCTAGCAAATATGCCCTTTATCCTGACAAATGTGTCACATCCACATGGCGGAAACATATTAACGATGCATTATTCAACAGTACAGCTCGCAATAAACACCAAATGTACATAGTTTAATGATAAGCTAACACATAAACTTGATACACATTTATTACAGCAAATATTTTGTGTCAAGGGCCAAAGGTCAACTATGAAACTCAATGGAAAATGGCGAGGGCATTTCCCATTGCATGTATTTTGTGTAGAATCTGTAGATATTTTGTGTGTATATACAAGTTATATTGGCGCCTCCGTGGTCTAGCGGTAGCGTGCTGGACCACAGATCACTACCACCCGTGTTAGAATCTCGGCGTGGGCATATCTGAACGTTGTTTCATCTTTGACTTTCTTCATTACCTTTGGAGGTCGCTCGGCCCATTTAACCTACAATGTTCATAAAAGTGGCCGTAAAACACGAATCATCATCATCATCATTATCTAGCAAGTTATTATTATGAAACCACATTTGAGCCCAACATAATGTATATTTTACATAGTAATGCAATATTTAATTCACAATACCGTACATCACACGCCATACTTTACAACATAATATCAACAATCTTATTATTAATTCTGTCCAAACAGCTACTAGAGTACTGGGTAGTCATAATTATGGGGCGACTCTATAGGTAAACATCCCACAAACACAGGTGTGATTCGGTGTCTCACACAGAACCTGGATATTTGCGGGACATTATTGTAATCACTGAGCGCAGTAAAAAAGTGTATCTTACTTCCATAAGATATTATATATTATAGATATATTATAGATATCTTCGCATTATACGTCCTTCGAACACATGAAACACTGAAAGACAATTTATCAGATGAGAAAGTTAACATCAAATAATATAAGCCATTATTAGCTTTTCTAGATCTAGAAAAAACTGACCAGCCAATAGCAGATAGCGCCATCACGTGACGTAACAATCGGAAGTCGCCAAGCTGCCAAGATGGCTGACCGTGGGACGTGCTCGAACGATGTGCTGATGAAATATAATCCCTATCATTATCGAGATAGTATCGCCTTTTCGTCCACGTCACGGCCAGCCGCCAACATTGTCAAAGGCACCAACAAATGGCTTCAGCCAATCAGCCATCTTGACGATCGATATAATCTCGACGAAAATGACGTTTTGGTTTGATCGAATTGCGAAATAATTCCCGGAAAATCCGATGCGTTGTTGATATAATAATTGGAAGAACGGAAATAAATAGAACTGGGTTAAACAAATTCTGAAGACATGCCAGCCGTACCTAATACTGACTGAATCGCCGCCATATTGGTCACGTGGTGATATAAATAAAATTAAGGCAGGTCCCGGATGTGTAATGTATCTTGAGGTGTATCATGTTTTAATTAATGAAAACAAATCACGTGATGCTGTTATATAGGCGTTGGACTTACTTAGACGGTTACATGATATTATTGATAGAATTATATATATAAAATATCATATATATATATATATATATATATATATATATATATATATATATGATTATGTTTTTATTGTTCTTTTTATTGATGTACCCTTATTCCTGTTGTTGTTGTTGTTGTTGTTGTAGTTTTGGCTGTTGTTTAATTACAACAATATTCACACACACACACATGCGCGCATGTACGTACACAGATAAAAGATGTAAAGTATTAAATTGGCCTTATCTCTGTCTTAGTTAACCCAGAAGATATAAAATAGAAATATCAAACAACATTTGTAACAAATATTAAGTTAGTATATAATTAAATATTTAAGACAGTGTTATCTATGTAACCACTTAAGTCAGTTGCAGACGATATTAAAATAGTGTTAACACTTACAGGCTTACAGAAAATTCCCCATGTAATATTTAAACCAGAGTTCATTTGTTCTACCAGTTAGTTTCGCGCAAAACACGTATACCATGTTTCGATAACTACACTTAATTACACCAGAAATATTTAAAGCAGCATTATACAGCTCATTAACGTTATTAATATGAAACATGAGATTCGTTACTAACAGACGAACATTTCTAACTTGATCACTGATTAGCCGAACTCCATTGCAGCGCGCCGCGTTTCTTCCGCTTGGTGCGCTGCAATCGCACAAAGTTGACGAGAAACTGAGGTTACGTCCTCATTTTATATTACAATCTTTTGATGCCACCTTCATGTACAGAGTCGATATTTAATATACCCGTGTACGTTAATACCACTAAATACACCCTCTTATTATTTAATTCAACGTGAATAATGAAACCTTAAACTTTTTAAAGTTAATTTTTGTGACATTTGTTCTTACTGTGACATTCTAAATAGTTAGGTATATTATTTAATATTTAAGTAAACACGATGTTAACAATTATATATTATGGCTATTATATATCTTATATTATACAGGTTACTCTGTGTAAATATAGTAAATTCGTCAATAAACTAAAGTTTGGCTTGTCGGTAATGGAAATAAAATTATACAAAATGTTTGTCACTGCCACCAAAACTCGCATGATTTACTCAGAATGGGGGATAAATGATCAGGTTGACTTTTCCAAACTCTACATAAAGTTGGTTTATGGCATTCTGTATGTTTTGACTTTTTTTATAACAATAATATACAAAATTTATATTGCGCCCTATATAGCCTGTAAGAAGGTTGCTCTAAGGCGCTTTTTAAATAAAAATTAGACATCCTTACACTGAGACAATATAATGTGAAATAGTTTGTTATAGTAATACTACGACATAACACTCTCGATAACTGTTGCATGTTGTTCATACTCAATGTTGTACTCATTGATAACGTTGTTCATACTCAATGTTGTACTCATTGATAACGTTGTTCATACTTAATTTTGTACTCATTGATAACGTTGTTCATACTTAATGTTGTACTATTTGATAACGTTGTTCATACTTAATGTTGTACTATTTGATAACGTTGTTCATACTTAATGTTGTACTATTTGATAACGTTGTTCATACTCAATGTTGTAATGTTGTACTCATTGATAACGTTGTTCATACTCAATGTTGTAATGTGTTGTAAACCTCAAACTTGTGGGTTCGAATCCAACTTATACCTGTATTTGTGGGATGCTCAACCAGATAGCCACCCCATGTCTAAACAATCTAACTCATCTCTAATTGATAGCATAGATGGTCACAGACGACTAGCGCCTGGGTTCAAAAACCTGTTGAACTATGTCGAAGGGATGTTTCATTTTTCACATTCATTACCATTGGACGTCGCTCGGCCCATTTAGCGTACCGTGTGCATAAACGTGGCTGTAAAACAGCAACATTTACATTTACATATATATATATATATATATATATATATATAATACCTGTACATGTCATCTGGTCTATGTAGGTTAATATGAAACTGGTTTGGATCATATAACACCTATGCACGCCATATAACAACAACAATAACACAGAGGGGATGTTATATCAGGCGTGTTTAACATAACAGTGTAATATAACAAGAGCAACACATATATTAAACACCGGTTGCCATAGGAACGGTTAATATTATAATGTCGCCAAAGACTGGAGAGAGAGAGACGATATTTTTATTAATTACAGCAAAATACGATGCATTGTAAAAAAATCATTAACTGCAGCAGGAAGCTATTATTGCATTTAAAAATACATACATGTAAATAGGAGTTTGTTGTAAAAGATAACGCGGTGTAATAGCAACAACAAACAAAAACCGATGTCTAGACGTTTTATTTTGGCATCACACACACAGAAAATAAAAATGGCTTAATCTGTGTCAATAGTACCTCAGAGAGGGAAAAACCAAATCTTTGTCTTAAACATTATAAAACTATCTTCACTGGTGTCTTCAGATATGGGCTCAACATTCGGCTTGAATATTATGGTATGTTTTAGGGTATGTGTGTGTGTGTGTGTGTGTGTGTGTGTGTGTGTGTGTGTGTGTGTGTGTGTGTGTGTGTGTGTGTGTGTGTGTGTGTGTGTGTGTGTGTGTGTGTGTGTGTGTGTGTGTGTGTGTGTGTGTGTGTGTGTGTGTGATGGCACTGGCTCAGAACATCAACATCTAAATATTTCATGCGTAAAAAGATTTATACAAACGTGAACCTAAACAAATCAACAGAACTACACCCCCACACATCTATACATACGTAGACCTATTTATATGTATGGGCTACTCATCAGCCTGTGGGGCCCAGCTAATTCGCTTTTCGTGGATGACAAATGTGTCACGCCCACGCGCTACGTGGAGAAAGCGGATCTTCCTACAAAAGGTACCATTTGCCATGAAACTGATAAGCATCATATAATTGTCAATATGAGCTCCTGTGGGGGCAGCACATGTTTACATACGTGCATTACAATTATACTTGGGTAATCCAATACAGTGCGCACTGTTTTACGTTCCAACAGCCCAATCTTCCGACAGCCTAGCGTTCCGACAGCCCATTGATTCACCGTCCCGATAGTCCGACAGGACAATGTGGTCCAACTACTTAGTAGTCCAGCAAAATAATAATTAATATATATATATATTGGGTCAACAAACCGATATTACGGCAGTTCAGTGAACCGACAACCCAACAATCCATCGGTCCAATAGCCTAGTTGTCCGACAACCTGACATATCAGTCGATGTTTAAATCCTAGTATTTCGTCCAAAAAAACTTCGAGATTTGAGAGCTAGTAGACATGGTCCTCATCTGACCGATATGATGACGATGAATACTGGCAGTGATACAGAACGTACCTAGTCAAATGTCTTCCTCAAATGATCTCTATTTACTAACGTTTGTATAGCAGCCTATGACAAGTTAAATTGGGTGAGTATAGGGTAATAGGTCATAAAATGGTGTCATAAAATGAACTGTCCGTCATTGACTTGCGGGTAAAGAGTGGAATTGGTGTCATAAAATAAACAGTCGAACATTGAATTGCGGGTAAAGAGTGGGACTGGTGTCATAAAACAACCAGTCGAACATTGAATTGCGGGAAAAGAATGGGACTGGTGTCATACAGCAAACTGTCGAACACTGAATCGTTGCAATACTGAGTTGTCGGAACAATGACCTTATCGGTGTCGTAATACATCGGATTACAAAATAGGTTCGAACATCCTTAATGATGTGGTACATTTTATTGGTTGGCATGACAACTACATAAACACGGTTACTGAATAAAACCGGACACGAGCTCATGAAATGGATTTTAAGTAATGGATTATTGAAAATGTTTATACCGGTGTGTGTGTGTGTGTGTGTGTGTGTGTGTGTGTGTGTGTGTGTGTGTGTGTGTGTGTGTGTGTGTGTGTGTGTGTGTGTGTGTGTGTGTCTGTCTGTCTGTTTGTGTGGGGGGCGTGCAAACGTGCATAGTACGTTTATGCTTACATATGTACATTTCGAGTACACTCCCTAAAATATGTCAATTAGATTTTTGTATCCTCACAGTGCGTGTTGTACCATATATCCAGAATTATATATATATATATATATATATATATATATATATATATATATTATGAAAAGCCAATCAATCGTTTCCAAATTGATATTGATATTCTATCGTACAGCCCATATTTATCCCAGTGCTCGTGTACAATGTCAACCATTCGTAGGCGGTTTCGAACCTTAGCCTTTCAGTTTTTCTGGCTCACCCTTTTACGACTAAGCCATGTGACATGTATTTAGATGTAGCTCGGTTTAAGGTTGACCGTGATGTGATAAATAATTAGCGTGTCGTCCGTATGTTACACACAGAGACAGGTCAAATAGATGACTACATTGTGTAACATGGTACAGCGTTATACATATAGGAGGACCGAAATATGGTAATTGATAGAGATTGGAATAACGGGTGGTATTGATGGCGAGATGGTATCGGGATTATATAATAACGATAATACAGTAAGGCATGTGTAACCCGGATCAGTCCGGTTTATAAAGGCTAATACAGATAGGGAAAATGCTAATGGCGTCGATGGTGTGTTAGGGCAACGTTGACAAGGTTGACAACGTTGACAGGGTTGATAGCGTTGACAATGTTGACAGTGTTGACAGTATGGAATACCGTTTTATTATATAATTAACTAAATATCAATACCGTATTTGCGATTATTTGAAGTTGGTTCACACACGCGCGCCCACACAGATATATATATATATATATATATATATAATGCGTGTGTGTGTGTGTGTGCGCGCGCACACACGCATACACGCAATAGTGAGAGATAATAGGTATAATAAGTCAATAATGTGATTCAGTCAACAGTTTGCTTTCACGATTTTTGATTATCTGTGCCAGTGTCTTTAAACACACTCCTAAAAGATAAACGAATTCCTAAAATAAGATATGACATGATGAAGAAATAATAATTATCTCTTCCTCGATACTTTGTTGGAAATATTATTAACACTGGGACGCGAGCGCGTGTGTATGTGTGTGCGTACGTGCACGCGTCTGTCCATTCATGTGGAACACTTGGTGATTTATTAAAAGTACGGGCTCATTTAACGCATATTGTCGCTATCTAAAAGCCTTAAAAGCCGAGTATTATTATTAATTATTGTAATAAATAATAAAATAATAAAATCTCCAAAATATATCGTTGGTGTCTTTTGAAGAAGGCATATTTTAAAAGTATCGAGAAATTGATTAATTTCGCCATTATTCAGATATGGGACAAGAATCAATAGCCTAGTCAATAATATTTTAGATATGTTTATATATGACCTCAGTTTTCCGCATCATCATCATTATCATCATCATCATCATCATCATTCATAAAACCTAATTAAATTACATCCAAGAAAAAATTCATTATCATTAATGGAACTAATTGATGGCGTTAATGATAACTTTGTATAGCTAAAAGATAACAGCTACCATATTAGATGATAACTTATTAATTATAATAATGTTCTCATTGTTGTATTGGTTATCTTACTTTAGATAGTTCAGGACATCTTCTATAATGAACGTATTATATTAATCATATTCGATCAACTAATAATCTGGTAAAATGCCATCCTCGAAAAGGTTGAATGTTAGCGGCTCATATTACGTCTTTGTATCAAATTGATTCAGCCAATATTTCATAAAAATTTCACTTTACGGTGTTTACAGATGGCTGTTTGTTTGTTTGTTTGTTTGTTTGTTTGTTTGTTTGTTTGTTTGTTTGTTTGTTTGTTTGTTTGTTTGTTTGTGCTAACGTGTTTGTTCCTTTTAGTCGAATATCTAATATTGATGCTTTATATTTCATAAACAACTGATCTAGACCGTATACAGTCCTGGGTACTTTAATGTTACACACTCACACTACTCTAACAGATAAATTTGACTAATAAATGAGCTTATTGACAAGCAACAAAACTCTTCTATGGTCCTTTGTTGACAGAGATATCTGATAACTGAATATATTAATGGTCTGTTTAAAGTTTAGCTGTCAGGATACGACGCGGCTCCGTATATCTTAGGGAAAAACGTCGTCCTCGGGACTCGGGTATGAAGCCGCGGGAATGGATAGAAAGAAATCAATGTTATGTCATTTTGGTTTTTCAATTATAAACAGAAAACTAATAACTCTGATTGGTATCTGTAATGAAGAATCTCTCTCTCTTTCTCTCTCTATCTATCTATCTATCTATTTATCTATCTATCTATCTATCTATCTATCTATCTATCTATCTGATTAATTGTGAATGGATGGAGGTGTGTATGTGCGTGCGTGTGTGTGTGTGCGTGTAGTCCATATAAATAAGTGTAGGGTAAATACAAAATACGTTATTTAGAATATCACGTGTGGAAAGGATATTAACAATCCCATACTGATACTGGTAGAGCTCAGAGTTGGTGTTGGTGGTAACCCCCCCCCCCCATCCTCAAATTCAAGAGTTTCTCATTTGAGTTATCATTTGAGGACTGGAATGATCAGTAAATAATCCTGATCTCACGATGTTCTACCCATCACCATTCAACATTGTCCAGTCTGGATCTAGGATTAGTCAAGTACTACAACAATGTACTATCTCTATATTTCTCAAAACTATTACACACTCACCGTCAAAATGAAATGAAGTCAGAGAACACCGACAGTAATTCAAATCAATTCAAATTGTTTATTTCAACATTCATAATACATCATATTAATGACACCAAACACATATAGAATGTTGAAAACGAAGATGCTTGAAGCATTGCTTATATAATAACCCCCCCCCACACACACACACACACACACACACACACTTAACATAACATTAAAAATATTCACGACAAATTTAAAAATAAAAACATGTCGAATAGTCAATATACATAATTACATATCTTTATGAAACAACAACAAATTAATATAAGTTTAAATTTGTAATGATTAGTTATTGTAGCAATAACATATTATATTGTGCATCTTATATAATATATATATATATATATATATATATATATATATATATATATATATATATATATATATATATATATGTTTTTCAGAACAGTAAATAAATCACTGACATACCTCAGCATCGGTATCAGCTATATGAAGATATGAACATGTTCTTAATTATGTGCCTCAATATAATAATTGTGTTAATATTGCGAACATTTGCATATGATAGGTGCCATAATTTAACACCCCATAATACTAATTGACGTTAACTTTCTTTCCGTCTTACAAAATGTAACATAAAAATGTCCTTTTTTACTAGACTTCTATTGTTCTCTATACTGGCCGAGTAACTCTGGCACAACACATCATCCCCCTGAAGATATGGAATCGTATCTTAAATTGGACCTATATTTGTGGAACGCTTCTCCACCAAGTAGGGCGCCTCCGTGGTCTAACTGGTAGCGCGTTTGGTCACAGATTACTACCACCTGAGTTCGAATCTCGGTGCGGGCATATCCGAAGGATGTTTCATCTTCGACTTCGCTTCATTACCTTTGGAGATCGCTCTCGGCCCATTTAGCCTAACATATACGCGGGAGTGGCCGTAGAACATCAATCATCGGCCCTATGCCTAGTAAAACCCCTATGTTATCTGCCACAGATCAGACCAGCGTCGAAGCGAACGAAGCAGTCACTCATTCTCCACAATGATCCAGGGTTGTCTCCACACAATCCGGTTTTCGAAAGAGAAAACATCTTCAAACATCTCTAAACATCCTTGATCCTATCTGGCTGAGGTTTTCAACTTAAGCCATTCATTTCCTAACATAAGTCTGTCCGAGAAATGGCCATCTTTGGAAGTCCAGATGAAGCCATCGTACGCGACCGGTCAATTATCTCCTAAATATATCTATAACCCGGTTACAGTACAATGTTTTTTGTTTGTTAAAATAGGCCAAGCGTTTTATATAAATACGTCGTCTCTTATACAAGCTTCGACATTCCGAATCCCGGAAGGTGGCTGATGAACTAATCGGATATACCGCATTATAAGGCGTCGTCCGTAACTGAATATCAGAGATTAAATATAAAAGATTCTCCAGAAAAGAGGACAATTTGATTCATCATTAGGATCCAGTGATATATATATATATATATATATATATATATATATATATATATATATATACTATTGTCATCGGCATGTGCAACCGACTCTAACGTCACGTCGCTTTGCAGAGATCCCTAGGGAGCGTTGATACACTGTAAATGCGAAAACGACAAAGAACTCAACTGTGAACACCCGATAAGAAACACGAGACAGCAGACGAAACATGATGAAGTGAGCTTTACTTTGACAAAACAAACATATTCTAAATTATGCAAATATATTCATAACGGTATTTAATATCACAGTACTATTATTATCAACCAATAACTATCTGCTATAGAAGCCAGTTAACCACAAAGCGCCATGTTTGTACTTTATACTTACCAAGTGATTCAGCGGTTGGGTTAAGTGTCAAGTCCACTCATTAGATGAATCCGTTGGCTCCATAAAATGATTTCCCACGTGACAACGATTCCACTTCCGGTGTATCTCCTATCTATGGTTATTGACATTTAGGCCAAACATTGTCTCCGTTATCAGTAATTTATCTCTAATCTTGCCAAGAAGCTTTACCACTAAAATAAAAGTGTACAGTGAAGAGGATGCTCTCTTTTGCTGAATTTAACAAGTCATCCGTACTGTCACGGTGACCTCGTGCTCTCTCCGCGCGTGTGTGTGTATGTGCGTGTGTGTGTGTGTGTGTGTGTGTGTTGGCAGTTTGAAATAAGGCACTGGCAGGGAGAATCTAGAATCGATCATTCAAACTCTGGACGATTCATCAGCAAAATCAATCCAGGGAATATCTCACCAATCCTTAAGTCGCAACAAAAATAAAAATGGGGTGGGGTGTGGAAGCCAAACACGTACAGCTGTGCTGTTTCTAGGTAACACATTCCAGGTCGGATTATGATAATGTTTATGTTAATTATCAAAGCAGACCTATTTCTAGATATTTTCTTTAACGCAACACTTTACCAACTTTATACCTCATTTGCGATTGTCCTCAAAGAGGAGTTTGAGTAATTTGATGAATACCGTCATACATGCCAACTTAGCGTTCCACTGCGTTTAGCCGAACGTGCATGTAAATGACATTTTCAATATGAAAAACAAAAATTGTAATTAATAACAATTTCCTCTACCTCAAAAACAAACAAACAAACAAACAAACATAGAGATATGTAAAACATCCAACCAGTAAATAGAAATTATTTCTGGATTCGACTATTCTAGCTATCAATCTATCTTTATAGATCGTATAGAAGACACAGGGCGCCTCCGTGGTCTAGCGGTAGCGTGCTGGACCACAGATCACTACTACCCGTGTTCGAATCCCGGTGTGGGCATATCTGAAGGTTGTTTCGTCTTTCACTTCGTCTCATTAGCTTTGGAAGTCGCTCGGCCCGTTTAGCCTACCTTGTGCACAAAAGTGGTCGTAAAACATCAATCATCAATCATCATCAGCATTTATAGAAGACAGTCCCATATGTTCTATAATCCGGATCCACTACATACTGACCACACTGGGAAGACTAGGCTCTTCCATAAACTGTCAACACGTCCAACAAAGTTTACATTTGTAACTAGAAAAAGACTCGCGTGAGCTGCTAACGGATTGGTTGAGGCGCTTCCTTGGTCTAACTGGTAGGATCACAGTTCACTACCATCTGAGTTCGAATCACGGCGTGGGCATATCTGAAGGATGTTTCATCTTTGACTTGGCTTCACTACCTTGGTGGAGGTCGCTCGGCCCATTTAGCCTACTTTGTGCAGAAAATTGACCGTAAAACACCAATCATCGTCGTCTGCTAACAGATTTATTTTAAACTGAAAATTGAATTATTACTGGATCAGATTGATTCAAACCTGAAAGCCAATCCTCAGAATTATAATTTGATTACTTAATGAATGCGCAGCCACGACTGATTCAGCTTCGCGGATTTCAATTAATGACGACGTAATCATTGTAAGATTTGGATGTTTGATGTTTTCCGGCCACTTTTCTGCCCAAAGTTGGCTAAATGGGTCACGGTAGTAACTGTAAGGTGTAGAATCGAATGTGTTTATTGAATTGTCCCTTTTACCTGACACCACCTGTCTCCGAGTGACCCGTTATATTCGAGATGGCGTGTACCCGTTAACAAAATCGTGTACTCGGGTTCTCGTTGAAAATATTATCACCATAAATAATTCCAGGAAATATGGCATTAGGCTATTTTATTAATATTTCCGGGTTGAATTGGTCACCACGAAGGCATTTTATCCGGCATCGTACAAACAGGACAATTTCTTCAAACCGAACTAATGAAATGTCGAGAAAATAAATCTAAAAAGCCTAATAGTTTTACTGAAGACATTCTTCTGATGGAAAATAATTATTGTTGAGTTGAATTAGTCAGCTTCGCTTCAGGTCACATCCGGGACACATGACGGGAGAGGTGGGGGTGGGGGTGTCTAAGAAAACAGATCCCACAAACACAGCCATGGGTCGGATGGGAACCAACAACCCGAAGGTTAATAACGCAAATCGGAAAAACTATATCTTGAATAGTAATTCTCGAATACGAGAAAACGGACACGACGTCCGGATGTGTCAGAAATGGCGTCAGTCAAAGACACGGCGCCCTCTGGTAGAATTAACTACGACAACACCGAAGTAATAAGATTAACTATTCATGATATGTGCTGGCAGCTGGCGGCAGACACGCTGACCAGCGGACCCCCCCACACACACACCTGCCCCTCCACCCCCTCGATGCCATCCGAATGCATTAGCCCAGCTGGTAGGTGTACACACCGACGGGTTCGTGCTCCCATTAGAGGGAGCCACCAATACTCCGAATCCACTCAGAATGAAACCAGTAAGTAGCCAAAGTGGGCGATAATGTGTGTGAGGAGTGAGGTATGTACTCCCGACAACAACCGTTGTTAGGCAGAGAGAGAGGAGGAGGAGGCCAAGATTGCATTTTATCGCTCATTCGTTAACTAGCGTTTAAGTTGTTTGGCGACAAGCGACAGGATTGTCGTTTTTTATTACTAGACAAGATGACAGATTAGAGATGACAAGTTGACAAGAGATAATTGATGACAATGGCAGACGATATTCGACGGGATACAGCTGATGGGATGACTCGATACGGATCGCAGCTGATCGAATTATGACTCGTAAGACACATCCGGCAAGATGGTGACTCACAACGAACAGCTGCCATGATTGTGATGATGTCTCTAAGGTTACAGCTGACAAGATACAAGAATAACAGTTCACAAGTTGACAGTTTATAGCACGAGACTGGCTGGATAACAATAATCCAGCTGTCACAATATGATAGCTGACAGCATGACAGCTGGGATGATGATGATGATGATTATTGATGTTTTACAGCCACCTTTGTGCAGGTGGTAGGCTAAATGGGCCGAACGACCTCCAAAGTAATGAAGCAAAGTCAAAAATGAAACAACCTTCAGATATGCCCACGCCGAGATTTGTGACAGCTGGAAAGATTACACTAACCAAATAACGGTTGGCATGATGACAGCTGGCCAGATGGCAGAATTCGGCTGACAAGATGACACTTGACAGTATCTTAACCGATCAGGTGACAAGTGCTTAGACAAGATCGATTGACAGAACACGACAAAACGGGAAATCAATTAATAAAATCCCGGGAGTAGGGCTACTCCAGGTAACTGCATGGTAACTCCCATACTTGACTATAAAATCCCACGGAAACAGTGGGTATCTTTTTCAACCTTGATCGCAGAAAACGTGACAGCCATAGGGGGGGGGGTATATCTGTATATGATTTCTGTCATTATCATAATAAATTATTAACTTTTAGGTGTGTGTATAAAACAATAATAAATTACCTCAGAGAAAACTGAGGGTCAAATTAATTAAAGATATATTTAAGGGGTAAAATTCAAATACAGAATTCTGTGAAGTGTGGGGGGTTGGATTCGTTTTTGAGCACGGGAGTCATGACCTACCTGGAGGATTCCCCCCCCCCACCCCGCTATAATTACAGTTCATACCCTATTAATAGATAAGTTAGTACCTAGTAGTCATAATGGCGCGAATTAAAATGGTTATATTAATAATTTTCGGGGTATCCGAGCAGTAATTAAATTTATTTGATAAAATGTAAATTAGGCACCGAAATCGTGGGAGAAGGTAAACACTTCGATCCATTAGAACCAAAACAAGTTTCTTTATGTGACCTCTCTCAGTCGGACGTTCAGATTGGGATTCGAGGTCGGAGATATTATCATATTAATACCGAACAATCATTCTTTAAGTATCCAATGGAAGGTATCCAATGTAAACAAATTTCATCCTGAGACGATTTCAAGCAGAAAAAGATATATTTTATGTTCCTATACGTCACATCACAGAGGATCGCATCCTGTTCCATGCCACACTAAATACGAGACGCACAGATCCAGATTTTATTGTCTTTCGTATATCCAGATGAGCGAGAAGCGGCCATCCCACTAACGATATACCCACAATTTCGTGACTTTCATATCTAGATGTTTATACACAATTTTGTGACTTTCATATTTAAAATCGCTTTTTAATATTATATATCATATACAGAGGGGGTCAACAATATTCCAATTTGGATTGCCTTCAAATATCAAATTCCGGACAAAAATCATTCGACATAGATATTTCTCTGACGCTGATTGTCTGTTTATTGATCAGTGGCCATACTCCAACCTGTACTTATATTTATAAAGTTGTATCAACAAAGATGACCTTTGCCTAATATGACGTCACTTAATGGAAACCCCTTTATTGTTGGCTTATTGTTAATGTGTAAATCGTTTTCCTGTCCATAATGAAATATGGCCAGCTTCGTATTAATAGTCTTCTCTCACGCAACTTCCAAATTTGACGTTATATCAGTGATAAGGAAGACCTTCTGAAACTGTCTGACATTTTGTCCTACGTTAATGTTGTTAACACGGGACAAAATGCGGAAACGCAGAACAAATGTCGAGTTAGGTAAGGCGGGGCTCTGTAATGTACGTCCCCCAACGTTTTCTTTTAATTTCTAAGTTCCTCAAATGAGATGCTTGGCGATCTCATTTTAAAATGACATTTCCATAATGCAACGAAAATGTTACGAACTGACTCGATACCATTAATCCCAGTGTACGTTCGAGTTCGGTACAGCCGGGTACGTGCTAAAATACGGACAAATTAGGATCGATGATTGTTGAATGCTCTTCGGATATTCCGCCGTTGTTTTGCTGTTAGGGGAGAATCCCCAGGCTGTCGTTTATTCGGCACAGCCTCTATGTTGGAGTGGTTGAGTACGGAAAGAAGGAGCCGAAATACTCTGAGGGTAGTCACTGCCCCAGTGTTTACGACCTCGGTTTTTTTAACGTCCCCCTTTATTTTAAATAATTCAGTGGAGACGGCGGGCCATTTAACGTGGTCAGCTACCCACGATGTTGTGAGCCGAGAAATTAATCTCTGGAAAAGTTTCGACCTCTTGCGCGGTTCGAACCTGTGACCGTTCGCGCCAAGTGCCGGGTGCTTAACCGCTAGGCCACCGGAGCTCACTAAGTCCGACGTTTTTCCTCAACACTGTTATATACGAGAGTTTTCTTAAACCGGAAGTGGATAACGGGTTGTGACAAAAATGGGCGCAAATCTATAATAGGAACATATTACCTATTTTAATGAATTGATGACAAATTATATTTGTGAAATCGTCAATTCTTGCAAATAATGTTTTATGTATTTTACATAAGCAATAAAATATTTTACATAAAGATTTTATACATGCCCTTTTAAAGCGATTCTTGTAAATTTTCATTCTACTCTTGGATATTTATATTACGCATGCGCAGAAAATCATATCGCGAACAGCAAGTAGGTGTCATATAAGGCATCTTTATGAATATTCAGTTCTGTCTGTTTTCATTCGCCAAGTACCCCGGACAGAATTGTGTACTGACGTCATCAAAATGTTCGGTTATGTGTGATAATAATAATGTATATTTAATAAAGCGCACTTACTAGCAGGAGCCATTCAAAGGCGCTGCACAAATAGTATGTAATATAATAATACCCCAGATAATATGTCTGTAAAACCCTCTAAATGATTTAAAAGAAAACAATATTTATCTGTGAAAGCGACATTGAACAGGTATGTTTTAGAACAAATTTAAAATTTCCAAGAGACGACATATTTCTATTATCTGCCGGCAACCTATTCCACAAAGTAGTGGCTGCAACACTAAACGCACAATTACCATATGACTTCAGCCGAGACACTGGCACCTGCAATAGCATTTGGCTGGATGACCTGAGTTTTCGGGATGACTTTCCAATGGACACCAGTTCACACAGGTATTCTGATGCCATATCATTAATAGATTTATAAGTTATTAATAAAATCTTGAAATGGATACGCTGTCTAACAGGTAGCCAATGTAGTTTTTGAAGAATTGGGGTGATATAATCATATTTTCTAGTATTTGTTACAATGCGAGCTACACTATTCTGAATTCGCTGAATGCGATTAATGTTATAATCAGATATGCCATATAAGAGTGAGTTAAAATAGTCTATACGAAATGTAACAAAGGCATGGACTACAGTTACAAGTGATTCTTGTGCAAGAAATACTTTTAAACAGTGGACGTTTTTAAGATGGTAGTAGGCAGCTCGGCATACTGATGTGACATGTTCATACATGTTAATACATTGGTCAAAAATAACCCCTAGATGTTTTACTGACCCATTAGGTGTAATCAAAATGCACCTATCTGTAATACTGGTGTCTTTAAGGATTTAACACAATGTAGTGATGCCAAATATAAAATATATTATTATAAAAAGAAGATTTTGAGTCATCCATAGCCGAACATCAGCCATACAATGTTCTAAATTCTTTCGGGAAGAGTAGAAATTTAACTCATTGTCAGGATCCAGTGATATATACAGCTGTGTGTCATCAGCATACAAGTGATATTTAACTCCATATCGCTGCGCAAAAGTACGGGTATACATTATGAAAACCAGTGGACCAAGAACTCAACCCAGTGGTACACCAGATAACAAAAACTGAACGTCAGATAAAATACCATGAACAGACACTCTCTGGGAGCGTTGTTCCAGATAAGATCGAAACCTTTCAAGTACTTTACCTGACAAACAAAACATGTTTTTAAACTAGAAAAAAGTACAGTATGGTCAACTGTATCAAATGCAGCAGACAGGTCCAGAAGAACAAGTATTACTGGCTTACCTTGATCAATTGACATCATAACATCATTTTTGACCCTAGCCAAGGCTGTTTCAGGGCTGTAACCACTTTTATAGGCAGACTGTAGTGATTCATTAAGGTTATTATTGATTAAATATTTGTTTACATGGAAAGCAACTGCCCTTTTCTATAATTTTAGATAAAAATGTAAGATTTGAAACAGGTCTGTAATTGTTTAGAATGGTACAGTCCATTAGTGCGTTTTTTTATTAATGGTTTTACAAGGGCAGCTTTCATGGATCTTGGGAAAATACCCAGAGATAATGATTTATTAACTATATTTGTAATTGGTTTTATCAGAACATCCAGACAATCTTTCACAAGCCATGTAGGCACAGGATCAACTGTACAGAAAGTATTAAATGACTTTTTCAGCAACTGTCTCCAATGTATCCGTCATGGATATGCAGGACTCTTCAACCAATGGCTTACTCTGTGATAAGGTGCTGGAATGGAATCCAATATCTAAATTTAATATATTTTGACAGACGAAGTTATTAAAACAATGGGCCATATCTTTATCTGAGATGGTATTATTTGGAAGGACAGTTTGACTTTTATATAATACTTTATTCACAACACCGAAAACAGTCCTTTGATTTCCCTTAGATGTTTTGATCTTTTTATTATAATATTCAGATTTAGCAGAGGCAAGGGTATTTTTAACTAGAATTTTACTGACCTTGAACATTTCAAAATGAACACACAAACTGGTCCTGATCCACAGCCGCTCACAATACCTTCTGTGTCTCTTTGCAGCCTGTATGTTCTTATTATACCATGGAAGCATTGGTCTTCTTGGCATTTCCTTTGTCCTTAAAGGTTCATGTTCATCTACAACGTCTCTCAATGTACTACCATAGAGATCCACTAGATGATCCACATCATCCAGTGGATCCAATACCAGAGAAGAGACTCACAGATCAGTAAGAAAGGCCTCCTTGTCAATTGACTTATATTTTCTATACGAAATAAGCTGAAACAGATTGTTTCTGTAAAGATACATTAATGTTAATAAGGAAATGATCAGACAACATGGAAGACACAGACACACCCTTAATCAAATTGTCATAATCACAGGAGATGACAAGATCTAAGATTTGACCATGTCTGTGTGTTCTTTCTTGGACATGCTACCTGAGATTGGCAAATCTAAGAATGTCAGCCAGTTGTTTGGTATCTGCATTCCTCTGGCAATCCCAATGTATATTGAAATCATCTAAGATCAATAGGTGGCCACTATTGGTAGCAATTGGGTCAACAAATCCCGAAAATACCATGAAGAAATGTGCTGCTTTCCCAAATGGGTTTCACACTTCAAAGAATCACGGAGAAGAATGCCGACTCCCCCACCTTTCTTATGAATCCGGGCTGCATGATGGAATGAATATCCAGCTGGAGTCACATCACCAACAATTTTCTGGTCTGAAACATTATCAGTCTGCTAAGTCTCTGTAATGACAAGAGCATCAAGATCCATATCCTTAACACCATCAGATATTTCATCAGATTTATTACATATGGACTGACAATTTATAAGACCAATACTTATATTTTATACAGCTGTGCCATTATATGGTGTTATTGGCAATGTGATCTCAAATTACTTGCATCAGACCCCAACTGCTTCAGATGCTTTCCACTAGCTGGGCACATCACTAAACAAATGGTATTACCACCATCAGGACCATGGGCTCGTAATGCAAGCAATTGATCCCTAGTAAAATTCATTATAATTATAGAAAGAAATTAATGAAAATATTTAACCGGACACAAACAAAATCCGGGTTATTATGGTAAATACTAGAGTGATCGATAATTATATAGGGCGTCAACTTATCAGTTAGAAAGAAAATACAAGAAATACAAAAGAACAAAATATAATGAACTTATACTAATATAAATTAAATATACATTTCAATGGTGTAACTTATCTAATAGCTGAACAATCCGAGAAGTATTCCGGTGCCATTACATCGAGAGCCGGTCATACTTCCCGCCAAAACTTATTTTCTGTGTGCAGCGTCACGACTCCCTGCGTGCCGACACTGAGCATGCGCACGTATTCTGCTGTATGGTGGCCAACCCAAAGTGATCCGTGTAAATACAAACTGATTACGACATTTCTAAACACGCGTTGTGGGTATAACTTGCAAGATATACGTAATAGACAGACTAAAAGTCATTATTATTATTATTATTATTATTATTACAATCCTTCGAAGAAGATATTGGCCACCAAAGAATTATTGTAAGTAATTCATTATATCTGTGAGCGATCTATCCTAATAACAACAATAACAACAACAATAACAACAACCCCCCGCCGTCCGTCATATACTCCTAGTTATCAATAACTGACGCTGACAATTCGTTTAATAACTTTTGAGTTGAAAAATTACCAAATCGTTTAAATTACAAACTACACCAAGACTAATGTCAGTATTCGGTAGTCAGACAAATACGACGAGTTTCTGATGATCACGAGCTCCATGTGAGACAGGAAAAATACACTGTCTATCTAACTGTAATGACAAATGTGATATTGACCAAACCCTCAGATAATGATGATGCCCATAGCTGACCATCCCGGGTCCTCTTCCAAAAGTCTTGTTGTACTCAGATTATCACTGAAAAACTAGATATAATGATCAGATTAGATCGAAAAATATTCTCTTTCAAAAAATAATAATAAAGTATCCGTAAACGCTATACTATAGCAGAATATTATAGAATCTCTATCGTCTGCCATATAATCTTTATCGTCTGCCATATTACAGCTAACTCGACGTGACAGCGCTTCAATTACTCGATATAGCGCGTTGGTTAACCTGAGTATGATGTCCCAAAAAAAACAGCCCCTAATGCCTCATGTCATCTTACGTAAGAGTCACATTAATCGTTCGTTGAGTGAACTTCGTATTAAAAGTGAACAGTATATCTCAGAAAGATTGATACTAGTAAATACAAATATTCTATAAATGAGGGGGGGGGCTCTATGTTAACCCAAGACGGAGCTATTTATGTTGTTCTACCGTTTATGGGGTCATTGATTCGGAGAATAAACCGGAAATCAAAGCGAAAATTACGAACTCTTATCCCGACAACTTGTAATTGATTAAACCGACTATTAAACACCGAATAGGCTAATCCATTATTCAAATTTTTGGCTATGTGGTAGCTAGAGTTTGGCTAATCACAATCGATAATCGATTGTAATCGAAAGCACGATCTCGGATAATAGTAATCTCCATTTATTGGATGGGGTGAAATCGTAATCGATTACATTCGTTCGATTACATTCGGGGTGTAATCGTAATCGGTGATTACCGTCTAGATTACACCTGGATGCTCGATTATTGACGACGTTGTATTATGCCGCGATGTCAATATCAGGACCCGAGAAGAAATATGATAAGTTTCTCAATTAATTATAATTATGTGTTCTAATTAATCTGTTTGTCACGCCGTACATGTTACGTCACATAATCAGCTCGTAATCAACCGAACTGATTAATATGGTGGTAAATTACAGTTTGATAAATGGCTGGTCTAATAAATAAGCTGGTACCTGACATAATAATGTCTGTCTGTCTGTAGACAATGGAGAGATTGGGTTATTTACCTGGCAGTCAAATAATTATGAAAAGAATGGCACAAACGATGGGATGAAATCATAACAAACATGATCAACTGATGATTGATTTATCAGGCAACATGGAGGATTACATACTTAGGATCAGTAATCGAATACTGATGATCTCTTTATAATAATATCAGTGTATTGTCCACATAAATACATCTGAATCTGAATTTATGATTTCGTCAACAGCAACAATAACGTCACAACAACGATACAACAGAAATTAACACCGGCTGGCTGAGCCCAAGAGGCGACATAAATCTCAACACACACACACACACACACACACACAGAGAGAGAGAGAGAGAGAGAGAGAGAGAGAGAGAGAGAGAGAGATTAAATTTATTACTTACTCCTTAGCTATTAGCTAAACAGTGAATATTAAATTCTGGGATGGGATATTAAATCAAGTTATCATGCCATTGTGTATACCACCAGACTGTGGCAAAATGGCTTCAAAGACTCTTGTATATTGGTATTTAAGAACACGCCACACTGGGAAAGCCTTCGATAAAATATCCAGACTTCCCTATTATCGTCTGCAGCAGTTGGGAGACGTTTTAGTATTGGGGGTAAAATATTCATCCCCGATTGCTGTTTATGAGAATGTGCCTTCGAACGACATTACAAATAATTGTCACTCTTGTTAATTAATATACTTCTAGAAATATTTGTTAATTTTCTTTAGTACTCTAATAATAACAATAATAATAATAATAATAATTTATAGAGCCCCTTAATCAACTTCAGCTAATCTAAGATACTTTACACTGAAAACGTAAATACGTTCTGGCTTACACACCACAAACACACTTTATACACAAATACGTGCCTCTATGGCCTAGTGGGTAAGGGTGTGGGACTTTCTTACTCATGGTCATGTTGTGCGGGAGGTCGGAGGTTCGAATCCCGGTCGTGGCACTGTAATAGAACCAAGAGACTGGCAAGGTTTTCTTCGCCGAATACGTCATCTATTATAAATTATAAATTTATTTAGAATTAGTCCCCCGTGGTGAAGCAGTAAATTACAGACCATATACGTCTCCCTCTTTGAGATAGTCAGGACAAGCAAAATAACTGCCATTTCTTCATTATTATATTATATACATTATATATTACTACATAAATACAATGGTTTATAGATATTATAAATAGACTAATTTAAATAAGAGGATTTTTAAAAAACTTAACAAATATTTCTTTACTTGCTGCAAGCGTAAAGGAGCAGTTCACCCGGAGATAATATTACTTAAATATGTAATGTTTTTAACGATAAAAAACAAAATTCACAATAATAATCACGAACTATACCTGATATCATAGATATAAGGAAATAATCCAAATTACTGGAGGGCCGCCATTATGGCTGCACCGGAAGCCAGATTCTAAGGCGGGAAGGAGAAAAGTCATATGTTCTGACGTCACATGGGCCAGTAGTACACAGAGTTCACACAGACGCCAGTTAGTGTTCCCGGTTCTGCTCGCACTTTCTTCGATGATTCAGCTTTATTCCAAACGATTAAAATCGTCTTCATCTTGCAATGGTTCTTCTGGCTCAAACTGATATGGCTGAATGTCAGTCATGGTGTTAATTTAGCGAGATTATTACGTTTTTGTTCTGGAATTATTCCTGACAAACTCTTATTTACGTGTTTTTAAATGGACTATACATACTTCCGGTCAAACTGCTGGGTTCAAGTGACGTCAGCATTCATGAGCTTCCGGGCTCTGTCTAGCTTCAAAATGGTTGCGCCCACAAGCCATTAAAGGTTATTTAATCCGCATGATATTTGTGAACATAGCTATATTAGTCGTGAAGATTTGAAATGAAGGTAAACTGTTCCTTTAATAAGATTTGACAACTTATTTCACAGCCTGGAAGCTGATTGTCGGAAAGACTTTTGTCCGTACATGGCTGTGTGATTTTTCGTCATCCTCAAAGGTGAACAGGACTCAGATTCCACTGATGTTACTGGTATATACTTCTGCCTGAGTGGTTAAGTACAGTGGTGATGTTGCTCTTAGTACGTTGAATGTCTCAAATGTGATCTTGTACAGTGAGTGATCTGAAAATTAGAGTAATCTAGCGCAGCTGGAACAAAACTGATATTATACGTTCCCTGTTGAGGTTGCGTCTTATCAGGTGCGAGGCACAGTTCTGCATTCGCTGTAGGTGGCTTGTCAGACAGAGGGATATATCATATAACAATGCATTTCCATAGTCCAGTCGAGAAATTATAATGGGTTGGATTAAAGTTGTCCATGTATCATCATTTATGTACTTACGAATAAGTTCTTGTTTGATAATAGCAGGACTTTTATATAGAATTCACTTTCTTCTCCATTCCTGTACTATTATCCAGTATAACCCCTAGATATCTCACAGACATGGAATAATTTATATAACTGGATCTTATCTTAATGCGAATATTATCAGTTTTCTTCACATATTTCTAGCCTGAGAAAACAATGAACTCAGTTTGATCCTTATTCAATTTCATCATGTTGGTGTACATCCAAAATACTTTTTCTCTTCAATAAAAGCTTCAATTAACGATAAAATATTATCCCATTTATCACATGGCTTTTTAATGTCCTATAGACTTGAGTATCATCGACATAACAATGATTTTTAATATTATTCCATGTAATATAACAATTTCACCAACTGGTTCAGGATAGATACAGTAATTCTTTAGTCTTAAAATGGATCCTATTGGTACACCAAAATGAAAACGTACATCTTGTGATGTTATATCCGTGACTGAAACACCCAACAGGTGACAGCCAGGGGTCTCTACCCCCAAATTTCAACAAGGACAATGAGTTATGTAGGTGAGCTACGACTTTAGTCAAATTAAAGCCTTTTGTTTGACGCCAAATAAAAACGCCAAACTCTTCAGTAATATCGGATGATCGATTACACCAAAAGTTACAGATAAATCAAACATAATAAATCCAGTCGTGGATCCTTCATCAAGAACCTCAGCAATGTCACTGTACACTTTCAAGACAACGGTTTCTGTTGAATGACCTCTACGATAAGCAGACTGATTGATAACTGTCATTAAGGTCAGTGTACTGCAAATGCTCATCTATAAGCCTTTCGGTATGTTTCGAGATAAAAGAAAGGCTAAATATTACAAAGTAATCGTAATCGATTACTATCATTATTCATATAATTACAATCGCAACCATAATCTTATATTGTCAGGTAATTATAGCCATTATCGATTACTTTAGTTTCCTAATCATCACAATTCTGGACTAGTATTACCTGTATTTGCGGGGTGTTTCATCCGACAGTTTTATTTCATTAACTGACCAGCTCCGACGACAAGTTTTGATCACTGACCAATTATTTGCTTAAAAATATTAAATTCTCCTTTAAGACATTAGGTTCAACTTAAAATGGGTTCTAATGTATATGCGCACATGCAAACACACAAACATTGAATTATTGAACTCTGATAATGGATGTCTCAAGCTACCAGCAGTTTTCCTGTATATCTGAGGATAAGATTTGACGTCACCAATAATAAACATATCACAAGCAGCACGCTATCTGGTGGTGTTTGATAGAATTAGAATAACAAAAACATAAGCTGCTTGGAGGAGATTTGCTGAAATTCCTTCGATAGTTAAGCCACAGTAAAGTTTCAAACTTTCTGAATACATTAAAAATGGCAGCTTGTATGGAAGGCAGTTGTGTTTTTGATACCTCATATATATATATATATAGAGAGAGAGAGAGAGAGAGAGAGAGAGGGGGAGAGAGAGAGAGAGAGAGAGAGAGAGAGAGAGAGAGCCATGAACTGAAGACAGTGTGAAATTATCACATTTTAGCAACTTTCTTGTTCAGAATTCTATTTGAACTCGTCTTGTGTGCGTTCGCAAAACGTACTTAGATTAATCATTTAGAATTCTTTCCCCGGCAACACATTTTCCATTATTAAAATGTTTTATATCGAAATTTCAGAAATGTTACTACACACAAAATAATTACGCGCTCGTATTCGAATTCCCAGCTTCCCCACACAATTTCTTTCAGGCGTGTCTTCCCAGGAAATATTAATCGTAGACAATTTACCTACGACGAAGATGCCCAAATCTATATCTTTATTTTCCCCAAAGGATATTGACTGTATAGCTCAGCGAGAGCACTGTGTTTGTAAGAGGAGCAATGGTAAAGGATACTTGACATGAAAACGGAGGAGGGATGTATATGTAATTGGCAGATCAACGATTGTCATACACTCAAGGCGACAGCGTAGAATAAGTTCAACGAGAAGAGTTAACGATCAAATGGGATTTAGTGACATACCGCCTTAAGGCCCATTTGTTGTAAACGCATTTTAGTCACATCTCGTGACATAAAGCACGATACATACGGTGACAATAATATTGTAAATCGCCAATCCATAGGGATGATTGAGATGATTTATGTTTTACGGCCACTTTTGTGTACCTCTTAGGCTAAATGGGGCGAGAGACCTCCAAATGTAATAAAACGAGTCGAAGATGAAACACCCTCTAGATATGCTCACGCCGAGATTCGAACTCGGGTGGTAGTGATCTGTGGTCCGACGCGCTACCACCTAGACCACGGAGGCGCCCCGCGATTCGATAGCAGTGTCTTATTTCCAACGTACTGTACTTACCTTGACGAGAAATACCCGACTTATTACCTACTTATTACCTACTTATTATCTACGAGAACCGCACTCTGACGTCGGTGTACTGAAGTGATCCCTGGGTGACCGCCAGTTGTCTTCTTCAGCCTATCAAAAGACAACCGAGACAGGTGGTAGTTTATTGACTCGTTGATTGATTGATTTATATCAACATCGCATCTGTAAAGAGGATGCACTTACATCAGACACACCTCAACAGTGTACGTTAAAATTAAACAATGTGTAAAAGACAACTTATCTGTGTAAAAATGTCATTATTATTATTATTATTATTATTATTATTATTATTTGTTGTTGTTGTTGTTGTTGTTGTACAACTTCATAAAATATCAAAGCCGTCTGATCAATAATATTATCAATAACAACAGATCGTTGTTCAGGAATCGTTATATTTATTTATTTTAATTCTGGATGATAAATGTGAAAGAAGTTGTCTTAAGATGTAGGTCAGTGAGACTGTTGTCTTAAAATATAGGTCAATGGGACTCTTGTCGTGAGATGGGATCGTGTCCGTTTAGAGAGTACACTTCCCACTGATACATCAATTGATTGTAAGGTTTTATCATACTAGCATCTGCTCGAATTGAGAATTTTCCCATTGTGGTAAGAGTTGTGTAAATTCTTCCATTTTTGTTTGAAATCTCCGGGCTTATATTAGATAATACTCTAGATATGGGGAAGCGGGAGTCCTGCTATTCTCTAATAAGAAATATATGAATATTCGTAGGTACATAAATGATGAGACACGCAAGACTTATTTCTCGACTGGACTATGGCAACGCATTGCTATACAATAACCCCCCCCCCCTCCCCCCCGTATCTCTATAATAAACCATCTACAGCGAACTGTGCTGCACATCTATTGATACGCACTCGCAAAAGAAACTTATAACACCGGCTTTGTTCCGGCTGCGCTGGATTTCTCTACGTTTCGTATCACTGTACAATATATCCTGTTTCGCACAGTCAAAATACCGGCTGGAACAGTATCACTGTATCTAAACGATCTGTTCCAAAAGTATAAACCGATGAAAAGTCCCCGATATGAGTCTCGTTCACTTTTGACGGTAACAAAAGCCCTTACATACATTATTACATACATAATCAGTAAAAAGGCACGTTTCGTCATTTCTACATCGCGATTATATAAACAAATTATCGAAATAAGATGGGATCACTGCTGAATCTTTGTAACCATGATAGGTAATAATATCACGACTTTAATGACTGTATTTCTTTCAGTTAAAAAAAATACAGTCATATCTCGATTAACCGGAATTTTAGACAACCGGACAACATAGATGGCCTAGTGGGTAAGAGCGTGGTACTTTCTTACTCGTGGTTATGTTGTGTGGGAGGTCGGAGGTTCGAATCCCGGCCGTGGCAATATAGTAATGGGAGATTTTCATTCAACCAGGCGGAGTGGCCTCCTGGTTTAGTTGGTAGCGCGTTGGCCCACAGGTCAATACCACCCGAGTTCGAATCTCGGCGTGGACTTATCTGAAGGGTGTTTCATCTTTGACTTCGTTTCATTACCTTTGGAGGTCGTTCGGCCCATTTAGCCTACCATGTGCACAAAAGTGGCCGTAAAACATCAATTATCATTCGCCATGCAACTGGTCTATTGTAAATTCTAAGTTTATTTAGGATTAGTGCCCGTGGTACAGCTGTAAATTACAGACCATATACCTCTCCCTCATTTGAGGTAGCTAAGCCACGTTAAATAACTGCCGTTTCGGCCATTATTATTATAAAGATATCAGTAAAATATTTCCATAAGTATGTCGAGAAAAAATATTTTGAGAAGCATGTTCTGTTTTAATTATTAACAATAAACTGTTTGTTTTTTAACAACTTTTAATTATATTAAGTCATTATATAATTCTGCTCTGAAAATTAACAGTCGTCGATTTTACCCCCCAAGATACGTCTACGTTTTCTTCATTTCCATATATTTGATCCCCCAAACGCTAATCCGCCACGAATACTGATTAATTCTTATCTAAAACGTTGTTTGACACTCCCCGCCGGATGCCAGTAGACGAAAGTAGACGCCGCCAGCAACGGAAATGCGATCAGAAATCCCCAAAACGGCGTCCATCGGTCAAAAGATACAAATAATAATTTCATACAATGCGCCATCTTTCCAAACCTTGTACGAGCGATCGCTCCTGAACGGTGGCAGATATCCGATTTCAACATCTGATAATAACAATTATCATTTTAAGGATCGTTTTATTTTTCTCATCAGTTTTTTCTTTTGGGTTTTAATCTATCTCCTATTTTAATGCTTTTCATGTAGAATGGCATCTCTAATGGCGTACTTTGTGACCGGGTTGTATTACCGGCGACGTAATAAAAAACCGGCTCGATCTTGTTTCCTTTCGCGAAATACAGGCTGCATGTTAAAACGATAACGGGAAAAATACAGTAGTCAGAAATTAGACAGTAGATGCGCTTTTTATAACCAAGCAAAGGCATTTTACCTGCCATGTGAATGTCTTTTTCGATAAATGAACGTTATGATTATTGTTAGGTCGAAATAGGTTCATGAGTTCGTCATAACGTTAACACAGTGGTCTCAAATCGCCACAACACGGTAACAACTTCCTTTCACGCAATAATACGCAATCATTAATAACCAGTATTCTAATATTTTCGATATATATTTTATGTATAAAATTAAAATTGTAAAAATAGATAAGTTTTGACGATTGTTTAGTTTACACAGTCTAGCAGACGAAAAGGTGATTCTCGGAAAACGCATGCGCAGTAGCCACTTCCTTGCGAACTGTCAACATCTTGTTTTGGAAGCGGCAGATTGTTTGATGTTTTTAAGTCCTTTTTCGAGTTTTTAGCCGGTTACAATGCAGTTCGACATCAGAAGGTATAAATGTGGTTATTTTCATGCGAAATAATTTGGTATAAATTAATTGATATTAATAAATGTGTGGGTTTTAAGCCATAAAACTTTATAAACTTGGTCCCCGTGTCTACGTGGAAGGTCCCAAATTGAAATTGGGGTTATCATTCATATGAACTAAACTCTACATCTGTTCACCTCGGTTGAATTCCCTCTCGATATAAAAAGACTATTTGCCCTTTATTGTTATTCGCTCCTAATAAAAGGGACTATTCGCCCTTTTTGTGTTATACAATGCAATTATATAATAATATTACTAGCAACTGAGCTAGTTGACTTGCTCAACCAACAGGTCAGCTTAGTTGTCTGAATTGATTGCCGACGAATACTTGAAGCGAGTGTAACCCGTACAATATAAAATTAGCAGACAAAGATCTTTGCATTGTGGAATATGAAAAAAGTGGATGGAAAGGAACTGCACTATTCTTCTAGTTCTGTAATATAGAGCTAGACTAGAAAAGTAGATTGGTCACATAGTCAGAATTCACACATTTGTATAAAGCTTGTAAATTCTTTCAGGCTAACAATATGTGGTTCCCTTTCATTGTTTTATGCTCATATTTTCTCACAATGTTTTTTTTTAAATTCACATTTTAGTTTTTAAGAACTCTAGGCCTATACTCTGCAAGTTCAGTAATCTCTTCACGATACCCATTATATAACACCTATTATCAACCAAAACACTTCATAATTCTTAATGGTTGTGGCCTCTCAACTGCAAGGTATTTGGTTCAGGTTCCTTAGAAATGAATACAAACTTGGTTATGAATATATAGGACAAACAATATGAAAACCCCACTACTTAATAATTAATCAACTTGCAAACAATTTTTTTCTAGAAGACAGGCATTAAAATATTATGTTTGGGAATAATTTCATTTTGAATGCCATTGATCAGAATGTGTTGATTTACATCCCACATTTGTGAACATGGCAAACTAAATGGGCTGAGTGACCTCCAAAATTAATAAAGCACATTGAGACACCCTTCACAAATAGTTGAGCCCAGATGTTTGCAATCTATGATAGACCAAACTACTAGTTAGGCCATGGAAATATCCCTGCCAAGTGTGCTGTTTATGCATTTTTCCAGTCAAAGTAAAATTCATGCATGCACTTACTCAGATAAATATGATTCAGCAATGTAACAAAATCAAAGTAATAATTTTCACATGGAAATATCCCTAATATCTGATTGGAATTCAGAGTTAATAGTCTAATAGCTAAATTTACAGTAAAAATCTTACCCAAATATTTATTAATCTGACATTAAAAACCTATTATCAGATCAGTTTTAATCATGGTACATGTAATAAGATAGATGCAAACATTCTTTGCTACATATCAGCAAAAACAAATATTCCAATCATAGTGTGTTTGCTATTATTTGCCATGGGTATTGGTGATTAAAGTATTGTGCTGTGGACCTGCAGGCTGTGGATATAAATTTGACTCATAACTGTGATTGTGAGATTTCCTCAGACAGTCGACCACATGTCCCAGGTGTGATCAAGTCAACCATGGGTATCGAAATGTGGCATAGGTCAAAATTATAAGTGCGGTTAAAATCCCTAAAATATTTGGCACAGTACTTGTCAAATTAAGCAGCCAAATATATATATATATATATTTATATATATATATATATATATATATCAGCTAAACCACATATTAAACATTAGACCATATTAAACAATTTTCATGTTTATATGCCAAAAAACTAGTCAAATAAATAACTCGGACCAAGTAGATAGTATGTTTTATGTGTGAGGAGTAGGCCTATATATAGTTCCCAAGTGTTATATTCTGGACAGTAATAATCATTTTCATTTATGTAATAAAATTACTCTCGCCACATTGAAAATAAAGAAAATATTTACGTTCAGGTTTTCCTAAGAATTTATTTTAATCAGTGTAGACCCATTGCATGATGACGTCAAAAACCAAAACAAACCAGGCACGCTTTGCATTGTGGGATTTATAGGGGGTTCGCTGAGCATTAATACCCTGATAATCCTGCCATTTTAACCTTAAACGTCAATGTTCCGGATCTGTTATAATCATGCCAAAAACTAACTCCTAAACATTGGGCAGTTACGGGTGTTTATAGATGTGAACACAGTTCAGTTTCCCAGCACTCCCATACAGACGTGGAATCAATTCCATTTGGTCAGTTCCACATCAAATGTATCAATTCCAACTCCTGTTTTTACCTACTGCTTTTTACCATGAGTACCTACTCCAAGTAGTTTATATTCCAAGCAGGATTGTCATGGAAGAAATATTTCTGAATAAAAAAATTAAATGGTAAATTAATTTCTGGTTTAAATTTTTGGTGGGAAATTTCAATTCAAAATTTATCAATTCCATATTTTTTAAAATAATAAATTCCAGAATTGAATTGACCCCATGTCTACTCCAATGTTGAACCACTTTGAACTAGATTTTACCCTTGTCATTATATACTCCTGCTGATTCGTATTTTAAATGTCGGAGGTACTGTATATGAGCTTTGTCGCTCTTCTCTGAACTTTTCCCATCTCTACACTGTCCATCTTGAAACGTGGTAACCATATGACGTTCTCATACTCAAAGTGGGCCCTGACCAGTTTGTTGAATAGCCTGGGGACGGTTATTAGAACTTCATTTAGTCAGTAGAGTACAAGTTACATCACACCTGAACAGGCTGATCAATGGACTACTATCACACTATCCCAGTGGCTGGGAGAATGTCACCATTCATGGCAATACACGTTATAAAACAGGGTATTTTCATCAAATATCGCTCATGCATCGGTAACTAATATCTGATACATACATGGTACCTAGATTTGAAAACTGGGATAACTTGGAAGTACCATTATAACAAAATGAATTCCCATTCCCCTTAAAACAATTTGTAATCAACTTTTATTGTAATTTGTTGTTTATGATTATTCCATTTATTTTTATTGATTAAATAATTTTTTTAATATTATTTAAAATCAATTGTTTCTTAAGCTAAATAATTATTTATATATATACATATATATAATTAAATTGCAATTATATTTCAACACCATGTAGTTTAACAAGTCATACTGATCAGTGACAATTCTTCCAAATCTATGGTTGGGATGATCTTGGGAGATCAACACAAGAGAAGGTGTCAAGTGAAGCCACGCTGCTTCAATGTGGTAAATTGGATGTATTTAGGGATGATCTGACATCTGAAGTGACCTCTTTTCTATACATTTAGGGTATCGTTGGGTTGGTGTTAAGTATTTGGTGTTTAGCCAGGATGGACATATAAGGTGAAATTATTCATTATTGATAGTTATCTCATGATGAATACATGCCAGAAACAAAACCTAACTGTGCAACTTTGAGATAAGAGTTTTGTGTATTTTATCCATATACGATGATAATACGTGTCTGCTTCACAATGTCTGGCAGAAAACAAGTTTGTGTGGTGGTTATACTTTGATAAGATTAAAGTTGTGGGGAAAGCAATGTGTAAGAAATGTAGGAATTTGTCACTAGTAATAGTATTTGTTTTAAATCGCTCTAAATAAATAAAATCTGATTAAATTTGTATTGATCTATTGCTTTTATTATTTTATTTAAATCACGATTTTTTTCCCAACCCTGATTGTTACACTGGTAAATGTCACACAAATAACATCACTGTGGTAACCATCTGACAATACTGACTCTCCATATAGACATGATCGGATGACTATTCATTTTGACCGTTGAACCTCGTAACCTAATCTGACACATGATTGGCTCTCTTTCCCCACAGGCTAGACATTTATCGTAAAGTACCGAAGGATCTCACCCAACCAACCATCACTGGAGCCTGTATATCAATACTTAGCTGTATCTTTATGGTGTTTCTCTTCTACTCTGAGCTTGTCTCATTTATAACAACAGAAATGTAAGTATATATATAATATATATATATTAGTGAGTTTATATGATATATCTCAATGATTGTTGTGATGGCGTACTGTTGTGTAACATTTTCATTCCGACACATGTCACAGTATCAGCCTGTATCAGAGTCTTAGTCGGACATTCAGTTTGTGCAAACAAAACAAAGAGTCGGCTCAACTGCATTGCTAAAGAAAACTGGCTGGTTAAGCTTTTAAAAGGAAATTGTATAATTAATTGCCGTTTATGATAATCGAATTTAATTTTTGTGACAATCGGCTAATATTCAGAGTTTTCACGCATTCTGGAAAACCTGGAAAATAACAAATTCATTTTCTAGGCTTGAACATTTTCTTGAATTCAGGAAATGTTGTGGAAAAAAATACTGCCTACAAAAAATCTACTTAGAACAAAAAAGCCTGCAAATAAATAATATGCATATAGAAGAAAACTTTTATAAAGATATATATATATCTTGCATATCTACATTGTATATCCCTATACTAGGTTTCTTTGAACATACCGGTAGTTCTGAAATACTGAGGTCAGATTTCTGTAACTGTTTTGTGGTCCTACTTTTCATAACTGCAGTAAAATTAACATAATAAGGTCCCCAATATAAATTTAAAGCTTTTGTGTGATCCAATTAGGAATGAGGACCACTTAAATGAACCAAATAATGGGACCACATTGTTATTTGAATAGTCTTGTGTTAACAAAGAAATTAATATATTTGTGTACCATTTAGTTAGTTAATAATAAAAGTAATCTCCAATACTTTAAACAAAATTTAAAGGGACTGACCACTAAAAGCCATGGTATCCCATGTTTGTTAAAATTTAAATAAAAGTGGGTGTACCATAACAAATGTAAATAATCGAGCATACATTGAATAGATGTGCTCTGTTTTTTCACACCTATCTAATTTAGTACTCTTAATTTTGTCCTGGTAATATTCTTGAAAATAATATTTCTTTGGCTGTGGGAACCCTGATATTGCTTGATAGTTGCCTGTAATTTAAGCTAAACGTGGTGTTTACATAACATAGATGGATATTGTATTATTACTGAGCTTTCAGAAATGAACAAAAATAGTCATACCATTGACCTGAAAGAAAACTGGACCGAGCACCCAATGGTGTTTGGTTGGGCCTCAATGACCAAACAGCGCTAACTTCCGTTCAGGGCAAAAAACACTGTTGAAGCAGCTGTGCTTTGGGCTTTTAAACCTACGAATACGGACATTTATTATGATGTGTGCATTATAATTTTGTGTGTGCAGAGAATCTGTATTATTCCTCTCCTATTATATGCCATGAAATATGTAAATGTCATTTTATGCAAGTCCGTATATCTAATTTAGTTGCGATCAAACACCAGAGATAGGCCTCGGGTTGTCGAATAGGCTAAATATAATGATAGTTAAACCAAAAAATACAACGGTTTAACAGCTATTTTAAATGTGTTCCTTATACTTACCGGAAGTTGGGACCTGTTTGCCATAAAATCGGCACCCATGTTCGGTCTAGTCTTCTTTCAGCTCACTGTGTCATGCAATATAACACGGCACTCCAGTCTTCTTTTTGTGAGATTTTGCGACTAAAAGACCGTAATAGTCATTTTGGGCCATTATAATAATATAAGTAAAAAGCTTATATATCTTTCAAATTATTAATAACAATAATAATAATTTTGTCATTTAATAAAGCACTTTGCTGCACCATTGAGAGGTACTGTACAGTAAAATCTCGGTGGGTATACCGAAAGTGTATTTAGACATTTTGATGGGCCGCTGGATACTATTTTGCCACACATAATCTCTGTAATGTACTATGTATTGAAATAAGGTGACTGGCATTCGACAAGTGATTTACCGTGAAATGATACCATGAGAGTTGGTGTTAATTTCCAGTGATAATATAAAACAGTCAATATCTTATAATCCAATCTCTCCTAATACAGTTACTGTTAGACATCTGCTCCGGCGTCGCATCAGTATTAGGTTTTTACAAAAGAAATGAGTCCATCTACAGCTGTTGGTTATTATACGACACCTGGCTGGCCGCAATCGTGGGGCATTTAATTCAATCTTGGTTTTGATATCAAACAATTTTTCTACAGCACATAATGTTGTTCTCTTTATTGATTCTAACTCAAACAGATTGCGTATCTTTTGTTGACATTTCAACGCAATGTCATTAATGTAGGATGTATTGATTCCTCATACAATTTTCCTTCGTACTCGCGCGTAACTTCATTTGGGCGATAGTGTGTTCGGTAAACTTTAACATCTGCTTACATACATTTCTGATGTTTGAGCTGTCCTGGTTAAAATATATAACTTCGTTAAAGATTGCTTTCTCTGATATACAAATGATACATTGACAGTAGAAAGTTGCGAGTTTTATTACTGTTTTGAACAAAGAAAAAGGCCAATTTTGTGTCACAACTAAACTTGCCACACGATCATTCTGTCTGTTCGGTGTATAATAAAAATTTTACATCATATGACCATATATTTTAGTGGAATAAACTTCAAACAGGAAAAAATCCATGAAGCATCGCATGGTAAGAGTAGACAGTTAATTACTTAATGTTAATTAGCCAATAAGAAAATAACCCCTAAAATAAATAAAATAGCTTTTGGTGCTTTTATGAAAGTTCATTTCTGATACTGACAAAAAAAATTGTAATAAATGATGATTTAGTACTCTAATTAGCCTTTGAGTAACTTAGCCATTTGAGTAATTTTCTTTAATGCGACCTTAAATATGATTTACCTTATCCAAAGTATCATTTATGCATACCCCGGCGCAAAAACAATAATAAGAAACCTTTCGATCGGGGTTTGTAAAGGGTTTTTCTCACCGAAACCCTTGGATTCAAGTAACACTTACACCTGTGTTTGCAAATTGTTTTCATGAGGAGTCACTGCTCAGCCGCACGTCCCATATCGGACCAGTTCCAGGGCTAAACAAATAAACAAAACTGTTTAACACGATCCATTATGAAAATAGGTCCCATTATTCAGCCGACATCCGACACTATACGTTGTCTATTCCCTCTTCACCTATTTTTTCAGCAAAATATTGGTGTTGAATGCACCAAATACTCCAATTTTCTCAACTTTTCAGGGGAGATACCCTAACCCATCCCTTCCAATGAAGAAGGGCCACTACTGTGTTACTGTGATTACCACTACCCCACGTCCAGCCCTTCAACAAACCCCCCACCTCCCCTCCCCTCGCTGTATTTTTACAGGCCAACACAGGTGAGCTGCTGCCTACTTTTTGTAAGGGGCAGTCTACTCTATTCCCTACTGAACAGGCTGCACTCATGAAAATAGTTCCTGGTATTGTCACATGTGAGCTGAGAAATTAATCTCTGAATTATCTCGTAGGTGAAAACACAACAAATTATTTAGTTTTTTTGATCAAACTTGATGTTAAACTGTGACTCCAAAGTCGAGTACTATTTAGGATATCAGTGATTTTGTTAGAAACCAGGAACCCCTACTCTCAACTTTCGTTTCCAATGCCAATGAGATGCTGCTTTGTGCCATTGTTGGCCCTTTAGACCTACCAATATCTGACCCTGGTATTTTTTGTTAGGCCCCCCTCCTACTTTATTTCTTAACAAAACCACTGGATGTTATAACTCACTTTAATACTAGATTTATCCTCTGAAAGCATATCTTTCCAAATAAGCCAGTGTTACTGGTGGTATTAGGTTGGCAATGATATCAAATACATCATTTAATTTGAAACAGTCATTCTTGATAAATTTAAACATTAGCTTAGTTGATAGAGTTGACAGACATTTATCCAGAGGATCCGGGCTCTAGAGCCAATTTCTTTTACCGTTTTAGCCTCTGGTCAACCACAGATGAGTTAATGCATGAAGAATGTTCTAATATGTAGGGATGCTAAAGTATTCTAGGAACGTTGACATGAGGCTGATAAATGGTATCAACCTGTCTACGAATGAACAATAAATGAGCATTAAATATGCGGATAGAGCAGCATCATTTGCTGATTCATTTTGTGTTATATAATATGTATTGAGTAATATGAACTAATATTATATAATATATTTAAGTAGCTGATATACTGTTAGGTGTCATCATTTGTCTTGGAAACTCTTCAAGATTCATTTACAGTCAACTCTCAGTTAGCTCACTATTGATTAGCTAGAATTGTCATTTAATAGACCACAATAATCTGTCCAAAGTGTTCCTTCGGATGTGCAAATAAGATCTTTTTATATATGCTGTGAATCAGTCTGCTTATAGCTGTGTCCCAGTTAACTCAGAGTTGACTAAATTTATAAATAGCCTCCTCCTTTACTAATTTCTAATCAAGTTTATATTAGAATTTCTCTTGCACAACACTGGGATTTACTTTTGGTGGAATTGGGATTTGTTTGATATAACATTGAGATTTACCTTGCAGAGAAAGCGAGATGTTCGTTGAAGATCCAATGACGCATTCAGAAAAGATACCAGTAAAATTAGACATAGAACTACATAAGGTCCAGTGTCGGTGTAAGTATTTATGTGCACACGCTATGAATATAAATACGGGTTGGATCAGGGACAACTCAATGTCATATAACCAGGTCAGCAGTTCAATTAAGAAACAAATCAGCTGAAAATGCTTCCCCCTAAATATTACTTAAGAAACACATTCCTCAAACATCCTCAGGACACTGAATAACCTAAATTGTGCCAATCTGTCATTAAACAACATTCATCCATCCATCCTCAAACATCCTCAGGTTAAAAAAATAATTATCACGATAAAGCGGTTGCTGTCTGATTTCCTTAAAGAAGATATTTTTAATTAGTCCATCATATTATTGACAGTATGTGTTTATTCTGTTGCAGTTATCGGTTTAGATATACAAGATGACCTCGGCAGACATGAAGTGGGCTTTGTTGACAATACAGAAAGAATTCCAGTTGATCATGGACTCGGATGTCGGTTTAAGTCCCATTTTAAGATAAACAAGGTTAATAGAACATACACTTGCCAACTAAGTTATCACCAAAGTGTTGTTCGTGTAAGATGATTTTCAGGATGTTGTCGTTATATCATAACTGAAATGCAATCAGTCTAATCTAGATAGTCTTTTAATAATAAAACTTTACTCATCAAGGTCTACTTTAGGTGAGCACTTTGTGAAAGCAGTTTTGAAAAACAGTCCCTTCCATTTCCCCTGTTATTACCAACTGAAACTATCTTAGAGGCTACCTGAGTTTAAAGATCACCCGAGGTTATCATAGTATGATCTGTTAAGATGTGTTTATTTTAAGATGTGTTTATTGTATTCATCACCATCTGTAAACAGGGGCACTTCCGTAGCCTAACTGATAGCACGTTTGGCCACATATCTATTGCACCTGGGTTCAAACCCCAGCCGGGCTATGTCAGATGGGTGTTTCATCTTTCACCTTGCCTCGTTACATTTGAAGATTGCTCAGCCTATTTAGCCCACCCTGTGCACAAATGTGGCAGTAAAACAGCTACATTTTTTACCATCTGTAAACAGATAAATTGATACAATACGTAATCCAAATGTCTTCACAATCCACCCCCCTTCCAACACAGGGTTTATATTAGAAAAGAAGTCAAAGGGAATCTTGGTAATTGAGTGCTTAAAATAGCAACACACTACTATAGCATTAATTTCCTTCTAAGGCTGATTAATTGGCTAATAATGCTTAGCACTGGAAATAGATTCAGAACTTAGGTCTTGGAAGTATTTATTAACCAGAAGGCAATGACTGTTAGGAGCCATTCTATAAAAGTTTGACTGACCTTGAACAGTCTAACACAATTTCTAAGAATTTTATTTATAACTTGTATAGCTTCCTGGGAGGATCATATGGTTTTACATAAGACCCATAACAAATTGATTATACTCTGGGAGATAAGTCACTCAAGAGTTTGACCTTCAGTTACTCCAAAGGTTAGGCATGATACGAGGGAATAACAATTTGTATTCTTAAACCAATACACATGTTAATAGAAATTATATCAGTACTGAAAACATGAATAACCCTTGCTAGTCTATAAATCAGTTAAAATAAATATTAATTATAAATATCTGCACTACATGTGAAATGTCATTGATACTGGGCGCCTCGGGATGGGACACCTATGCTACAGATCACTGCTTTTCCAGTTATATAATATCCTGTAGTTTATAATATATTTTTTTCACTACATCAACATACTAAACTATTTCTCATTATAACTGACAGGTACCAGGAAACTTTCATATTTCAACTCATGCCTCGCACGAACAGCCAGAGAACCCAGACATGACACATACCATACACGAAGTTGTGTTTGGTGACCGTGTGCCAACAGTAAGCTCTTTCTTCTTGTATATTATATTCTTCTTGTATATTACATTCGATATTCCTGAAACCAATCGCAGGAAATGTCCTGAATATTTCTTTGCATATATTAACTGATGTGTTTGTCGACTAACTGTTAAAAAATGGCACATTTATTCATTAATGCATGAAGTATTATTAAGTGTATTCAGTGTTATTCATTTACATCTAGTGGAATACCTTCAACAGTCACATGTATAAGATTTAGGCTACGATGTGCACAAAAGTGGTCGTAAAACATCAATCAATCATCAAAAAAACTCAGTTCCACAAATTTCAAATTGGATGATACTGTAATCACTGGCTAAGTCTATAAATATGATATATACTGGCATAAACATGGACCCAGCAGATAAGATCAATTTTTGACCCTGTAATTGTTTCCTCTGGCATATGCCCAGGGTATAAGTCAAGGTCAAAATTCTAATCATTGTCTTCATTCACCAAAAAGCTGACCCAGTCATTTCAAACTCATGGTGTCAGCAAGTGCGTTGTAAATATATCGGTATCAATTTCTTCAGAGACACAGACACACACACACAGAGAGAGAGAGAGAGTAGACACACACACACACACAGATTTCGCTTTGATGTTATATTTAACTAATAAACAAACTTGTCACATCAAACACCCCTTATTGTAACTTCAACTGGCAAGTGTTATTAATTAATTGTTTCACATCAAGTGGTGAGCAAGGTTTACAATGTGAACAGTGATTTCTATATTATCGCTAATTATCTGGAGGTACTGGTAGTTAAACAGCTGGTGACTATCAAGTATTATTACATTAAGACTGGCAAGTTTGTGAGATCCAAATAACTGTTTAGTGAAAATTAATTGTTACTTATTGAATAATAATGAATTAGTAGGCAGCGATGTGATGATTTTATTGCGACTCTGGCTCTTATTGGGTTGAATCCTATAGTGTTAAGTGTCGAGGATGGCCGAAAACATCTTTCCTTCAGCTGGTAGGAAATATGACACGCATGTAAGTCGAGTTGCTTCTAGGAACATCCTTTTCCCTACCGAAGAAATCTTCAAGGCGGAAGTTGAAAATTTTGAGGTTTCAAAAGACTCACTGTTGTTGATTGTATTTTTATGTCCCTGAAACATATATCAAATAGAATACCATATTGATCCTAATAGATGTGTACCAAAATATTCTAAAATTATGGAGCACATGTAACTAAACAGATATACTCTTACATGTTTCCAGATTTCACAAGCAAATTGGAAATAAACCAACCACCAAAGAAAACCAGCAGAAGCATTATTTTAATATTTATAATCATCTAACAAATATTCACGACTTAAAATAACATTTACCATACTATAGCTTTATCTGTCTGAGATTATTATAAAAAGAGCGAAAATTCAGATTTATGAAATCCTTTGCCAATATGACAGAAGTAATAAAATATGATCACTCACAAATACAAGCTTGGAGACAAAATTAGACATGTGTGAAATAAAATCAGGAAAAAAAATATTGCAATTTAGCAATGCCAATCTATTCTATTGCCACAGTCCAAATCAGAGGTCACTCAGTTAGTCATTGTTGGTGACCATCAATGAAGCATATTAATGGCCAGGCACTGTTTGTGTAATCATTTTCTCATCAGATTGGTATTCAGAATTTGAATCTTCATCAAGAACAACATTCATCAATGATGAAGAAACATTAACTGTGAGATGCTCAATGTCGGCCACATCATCTCCATAAAAACATTCTTTTCTTAAAGAATTTCTGGAAAAGTTTTGAAGAAAAAGCACACTGCAACTAGGATTAGAGAAAGCTGTTTCCATGATATTCAATACTTCTATTTTCTAATTTTGTTCAGCAGTTAGTCATCCCTGTTCAATATATCTGATACAGTGTTAGTTTATTTTGTCAGCAAAAAATACCATACTCAATGTGATCTTGCCCTAGGCTACTTAAGTCCATTGGAGCAAATTTTGACAGAAGGAGCCCTCATATTATTAACTGTTGTATAAATCTTCTTGTCACAAAATTGTCTTTTGTCATAGCTCTATTGGAGATGTACCTAACAAGGCTTGTCACAAGACACATCAGTTGGCTGGGAATTTGCAGTTACAACCTCCAGGGGTGAAAACCACATCAATGTTGTATTGTTAAATTTCCGTTTGATCAAGGTCTTAATACGTTCGGTACAGTGACCACAGAATATATCACATACCATGAGTCAGTGACTGGTGTTTCTTCCCCTTAATCGATTCATGTAAACTACCTAGTTCCACACATATAGATTGTAATACCAGCTGACCTATCTTGTTTTTGGTGGGGCTTGAACATCAGGCAGCAAAACAAACACTGGCAACTTTGCGTCATCTACCAAAACTGTTAAAATTACAGCGTAACATTTTTTCTTGGCCCGCTGTTGTAACTGGAATAGTATTCATTCCAGTCGTTTCGAGAATATATTTCTCTTCCATCTCCTGGCAAATTGGTGTTTCATCCATATTGTTGATATAACTATCAGGATGTTGTTTATTCTTCTGTGTTGAAGTAAATTCAGCAGAAACACCTCCTCTATGACCGCTTTGGAATTCTGGGAAATATGGATCATCCTTCTTGAGCTCTATTTATGCCAATATTTCAATCTTTAGAAAGCAGCTGGATGTTGCTTTAATGTTCGGGTTTCCATGTATATTTTTTGAGATGAAATGCTTCCCTTACTAGTGACACTCTCTCCTACCTTTCTCTATTTTCCCATGAAGCAAGGCAATCGAGCTTTTCATTTTCATTGTTAACATTATCTGCTACCACCAGCCAGTCTTCGGGGGTGCCTCCTTGGCCTAACTGGTAGCCTGGTTGGTCACAGATCTATAGCACTTGGGTTCAAACCTTGCCCGTGCTATGTCAGAAGGGTGTTTCATATTTCACTTTGCCTCATCGCCTTTGGAGGTCGCTCGGCCCATTTAGGCTATCTTGTGCACAAAAGTGGCTGTAAAACAGCAACATATTCTTTTACCAACAGGTTTTCATTTTGATTTTTCTAACTGCTGGAAATCCTGTTATTGCTGGCACCATTCTTGAACGGGTCTTCTTTAAACATTACACGTCCATGCCACAGATTTATTTTCTGAACATTTATCTCATTGGTATATCTCGGCATATACTCAGAGACATCTGGCAAAACTTTCATATATTTGTTAACTGAAAGAACTTAGTTCTACTGAACTGGCAAGCATAATGTTCATTCTTATCACTGTTATATCATTATAGGTGTAATTTATTTCAGGCAGTAAACTTACCAGGATCATTCAATCCATTGAAAGGACACGACAAGAGTAAAGCTAATGGTAAGGCTCCTTTAGTGGTCAGCAGTGTTGGAGTTAAAGTTTGGACTATTACTGTCAGATGACACATCCTACTAATTGTGGGAAGATTTCTATAAAATAATTTCCTCCTCTAAAAGTTTTGTTGAGATTTTTCATTCTTGACCAGCATTTTATCTGGCTTAATTGTCATACTTCAAATAATTGAATTATCTGGTAATTTTATTTTAATTTGTGTGTGTGCGTGTGTGTGTGTGTGTGTTTGACATGTTAATAGCTGCCGTAATGTCTACAACATTATTCATTATGTATTTCTGTAATTTCCACTCTCCTATAATGTGCCTTATAAATGAGATCACCTATTACGTCTTCTGTTTATCATATACAATACATCTATAATGTACGAAATAGTTACCATTTTACTACCACATATAAACTATCTGTTTTGTTTAATGTAAACAAACATAAGAGCAGTTCCTGATAATAAAGTATTAAATAGATAGAAACTAAAATAAATCAGAATTTTAGTAAAGTAAAATAGGTCATCTCACACAACAATTACCGACATATTAGCATAGTTGTTCTAGATTTTGGCGTTTAATCAAACCCCGAAATCCTGACTTTAAAGGGCACTCCGATGGAAAATGGTTAGAGTACTGCACTGCAAAACTCCAGGTTGCGAGTTCAAATCTGACTCATAACTGTGTTTGTTAGATGTTTCTCTAGTAATGTGTCCCAAACGTTCCGCGACACTGAAATCATGCCAATGCCTGGTTAAGCATCCATTTATCCTCTGCCAATATTAAACAAACACTCAATGACTCACTGGCTGACTTTAACAATATAATATAATGATGTAAATTTTGTCCGACTTGTACTGAAGATGTGTCGTTTTTGGTTTGTTATACTTTAATGTTAGGTTTAAACCTAGACATAAATGATGAAGGAACTATTTTATCTTCCAGCTTTGACATCCCATGATTATTTCCTGAAAGTAGTCCCAACTGTTTATCAGGATATCACTGGTCGACAGACGTTACATCCATATCAGTATACATACGCCTACAGGGTAAGTATGTAGATTTAGGTCATATGTGTAAGAGTAAGTGTGTGTGTGTGTGTGCAATAACGTACACTTATTAATGATCACTATGACTATTCTAAAATAAACACAATATGTAATTTTTCACTGAACATTTACATATAACATACAACCAGTAGTGTGTTCTGATTTGCAAAAATTCATCCATCGATTAAATTTTTTTATTGTTTCTTCAAGGATAGATACTTTTATTTTATCATAAAAGTTAATTCTTATCCTGCTAAAAGTTTCTTAAGGAAAAGTTGTTTCTTAATTAATTATTTCCTTATTTAAGTGTATTTTCATCCGAGTCTTATTATTTTTCCTAAAAGTAAATAGTATTGTTTAGATAAGCTCCATATTGGTATAACAATTACATGTTAAGTTTATAAGATTTTATATATATATATATATATATATATATATATATATATGCTCAGACTGTGTTACCTAAATAATTCTTATTTATGTTTGTAGCTGTGTGACTAGCTACAGCTGATAATGGGTGTCAAATTCAATCGTAATATTAAATCAGATTATCTGTACTATAGTGTTGGGATGATGTTATTATTTTGACATGCTAAGATTTTAAAGATATGTGTCATCTCCGTTTCTCATACGTACAACTAGAGTTTACTTAACGATAATGTCACTTGTCTATATATATCTGAACCAGACTTGAAATGGAAGTCTCTGAGTATTCTGGGATCCCCCCCCCTCCCCCCTCTGTTAAACAAATAATAGCTCTTCATTTATTTATATAAAACGTGTCCATTAATAAGGCTTTAACAGATTTCTGAACAAAAAGCAAAGCTAAATACTATAATTATAAAAGGTCAGGAAGTAAAGTTAAAAAGTGTAAAAGACAAGGAAGTAAATCTATCTTAGATATATCAAAACTCTTCAATATCAAGGTGAGAGGTCCGCACATTGACTCCTACACATAAACAAAGACCTAGGTGATCTATGGATCCAACCTTTTCTGGAGTAGGGATGGGATGATCCTTTGAAGAATCACAATTCTTTCAAACAGTCTGATCAAAATATATTTCTTTAAAGTATATAATTTTCTGTTAGTGTTAGCTCTTAAATTCTTTCCCAGTACTGTCGCCAAACAACCAAATTGTGATTATACAATGGCCATCTTGCCCAATACGTCTTCCCTGTCTCCCTGTCTGTGGCTAATTTTGAGTCAAGTTGTGGTGTTTACAAATATATTTGGATTCGATCAGATCAGATAGGAGACAAAAAGAATTAGTTCAGAGAACAAAATCAAGAATCTTTTATTTTTAGAGCTTCCATTTCTCAGGTCTGAGGCTATGTATGTTATGTTGCTTCACTTCACTTCACCCGTTAATCCTTTTCTGTCCATCCATCCACCCACCCACCTCACTGTTTTTACTGTACCGTGTCTACTATAGGATTACATACAGTTCGGTCACGGCCACAAGGTTATCCCAGCAATATGGTTCAGATTTGATCTTAGTCCAATTACTGTGAAATACAGCAACCAGACTAAACCTTGGTATCACTTCTTAACTACAGTAAGTATATGTACCACGTGTCTGATGTTTTGTTTGGCATAACAACAACATGATGGTCGCATGTGAGTGGGACAATGTTAATGTAAATAGTGTTTATAACATTATATGACATATTATTTTGTATGTCTCATCACAGCTCTGATGTTTAGCATTTAAGCTATTTCCCCATCAGGTGGATCCTCCTATTTGTCATATGATAGTATGTTAAATTTTTTTTTTATGATGATTGATTATACCTTACTCACTGATTCACTGCTCTCTTACCAATTCACATAACTACAAGTAACTTTGATAATGACTTTCTTGTCACTATTGGGGTCTTTTGAATTGGAATTGAAGTTTCCTACGAAACATTTAATCCACGAATTAATTTGCCATTTAATTTTTTAATAATTCAGAAATATTTCTTCCATGACAATCTTACTTGGAATATAAACTACTCGGGGGTACCTTCTCATGGTAAAAAGTAGTAGGTAAAACAAGAGTCGGTAAGATGGAATTGGAATTGATACATTTGGAATTGGAATTGAGTGGAATTGGTATTAACAAAATGGAATTGAGCCCATCTCTCTAAGAGGGACTTAGAAATGCTTTTCTTCCAGTTTCAAAATAGCTGTATTAAATATGTTCTATTTCGTTTATACTCGGTTTGTCAACATTTATTTTTGGCTCTTCGATGGCCCTATTGATGTTGTACTGCCTTGACGACTTCGGATGGTATATGTGTGTATGGAGGAGGAAGCGTTTCATCTAATCATTTCGTCTCCTCATGTGCCAGCCATTTCTCTCATATATGACTATAGCTTTGAGACTAAACAAAGCAACACCCTCTCAGATTTTATTTATGTTCATGTGATTGTTTGATAAAACGTATAATCATTGGACAATAAAGAGAAGAATGTGAGTGAGTGAGTGAGTGAGTGAGTGAGTGAGTGAGTGGTGAGTGAGTGAGTGAGTGAGTGAGTGAGTGAGTGAGTGAGTGAGTGAGTGAGTGAGTGAGTGAGTGAGTGAGTGAAAGTCCTTTCTATGATGACTATTATAAATGGTGGTTAGTGTACAGTTATCATTATAAAGAAGACAGCAGGTGCCAAAGAAAATGGAAATAATTTTTGGCAAAACACAAACAATTACAAACTGTACTTTTACCTTTGAAAGCATGTAAGCTTAGTGCAGCAATTAGGTTGAAGATCTATATTATGACATACTTATGGATTAGATCATTTTATCACACCACAGGTGAGGCCGTTATGTCAACTTTTACCGACGACAGTGATTACGAAACAAAGGTGGGGTCGTGATTGAGAAAGTGTTTTCTCGTTAATGAAGATGTTCTGTTTAGATAACAGCCCAGACACGCCTCTTTGTTCTCGTTCGGGGTGACGATTGTAGGGAGACATTTCGATCGTTTTATAATTGTTTACCCTCTCTATAGCGCTCGCTACTTGGGATTTGTCCATACACACTGTCACGGACAACACCGAATGGCTTACATTTGTCAAGGACATGTTTTTTGAACGTTTCGGCCACGGACGTTTCGACCACGGTTATATTGATGGATGATGATGATGATAATTGGTGTTTTACGGCCACTTTTGTGCACAAGGTAGGCTAAATCGGCCCAGCGACCTCTAAAGGTAATTAGGCGAAGTCAAAATGAAACAACCTTCAGATATGCCCACGCCGAGATTCGAACACTGGTGGTAGTGATATTTGGTCCAACACGCTACCGCTAGACCACGGAGGCGCCCCGATATTCAAGGTGGACGTTTTGCCATATTATTTAAGCAAAAACCCCAAAATAATTCGGTTTGATTTACATGGTTCATTGATAACACATCAGATGTTGGGGCGACCTCCACTCTTCAATTTTCTCTTCAAATAATTTTTTTAAGCAAATCACTTCGTAATCCAGAGTTTAAGTTTCTCGTTTAGTGATATACTCTTGACGTCACTTAAAATTACAAAGAACTGTGTTTTTTTTCGTTTTGTTTTTGGTATTTGTAAAGTAACCTAAAGTGGATTCTAAATTAAATGTATTTTACATAATTAAAACTGATAAAATATAGCAAATATGACTTATCAGTATTTACAATTTACACATACAAATATCAAATTAAATAATATTATGTACGCTTACAAAAAAGAATGATATAGCCAAAACGTCCACCCTGAATATTTTCCGTGGCCAAAACGTCCATGGATGCATGCCGTGACTGAAACGTACCACAATCGTTTTAATCAGATACAAATGTGTTGAGAAACAAATGTTGACTAAAATCTTAGGCGTATTTCGTTCAAATAACTTCAATTATGAATAAGTTCATCACTCCGGAAAGTTGATTGGTCGTGTTTAGAGAGTTGAATGTTCGATATACAGTAATACCCCGCTATACGTCATGTCGGCCTAGGTCGACTTCGTAACTTTTCTAGAGTAAATTTCATTTCAACGAACGTCCTATATCCGTTGTTTACAAAAAGCTCTTTCTTCTGCGTGTGCACAATGAGAGGATAAACATAACCCACAAAAGATTGGATAATTCGAGTGAGGGATTCGTTTCCTGGACGGAATTAAAACACGTATATCTTTATGTTAATGTTTGCTTTAGGATCACTCTATGAGAAGGGATGCAGGATAAAATAACCCACAAAAGGGTTGTTATAAAAAATTTGTGAGGGGTTAAGTTTCCCGCACGGTTAAAACAGTATACGTTCAGTTAATTTTTATTTTTGGGTTTTTTTTGAAAGGGATTTGCAACATATGTTCAGCTTTTCGAAAGTTGTTATCACTTTTTCATCTCAAAATTTAAAAACTTTCAGCCTTTTCAGGATATGACGTAGAGTCCTTTGTCCATTTTCCCCACAAGGCAAGGGGATTTTATCCTAAGGGGCTTTTGTCCGTATACAACAAGAGGATAGATACACATTTACTCTGTATTCAGTATGATGTGTAAACACAGACATCTGATATTTGACTCTCGGGTAAATCACATCTCTGGGGTTTTAAGACATTTTCCTGGTCATCATCATTTAGGTATTTATTTATATTATTGATCTCACGGCGTATGTAATATTGTAGAAAATTGGTTATAGAGAACAGTACTCAACAGTTGTTCATATTTGTACACTAACCGAGCCGTCGAGGGGCGTGTTGCCAGGTGTAGCATAATATGTAGAACTGTCTTTACGTTTCATTTAGTAGATAGGCTGTAAAACAGTATTTATCTATTGCTGTTTATCCTCCACTAGTAGGCGCTTCCGTGGCGCAGTGATTAGAGTATTGCGCTGCACACCGCCGGGTTGTGAGTTCGAATCAGACCACTTATTCTTGTGTACTGGATGGTCGTTCACTTAACGTTATGCCTGTGTGTACACCCGTATGCATCTGATACAGCATGGAATTGTTATAAATATTTGTTTATTTAATTTGTTTGAGTTTTAAACTCGCCACAGTGGAACCTGTCCTGATATATCAGCCTTCTAACAAGGTTAAACTGTTTCTTAAACAAAGGTGGTCTTTTAAGGGAATTTCTGTTCTTTATAATGGTCGTGTATGAGAACTCACGAATTGACATATTCTGATAGTGTCTTAAGTTATTTAATAGTTACTGAGGAAGGGTTTGTTGTGTGTAATTGTCTGCCATTGGTTATACAGGGTTCCCACGCGTCCTGGAAAACCTTGAAAACTTGGATAATAACAAATTTATTTGCCATGGCCTGGAATTTTATAAAATCAGGAAATGTCCTGGGAAAAATATTGCCTGGGAAAAAATCCACTTAGAACAAAAAGGCCGGCGAATAAATATTGTGCCTATAGAAGAAAACTTCGAATGTATAACAAAAACAGAAATGGTACATAGTCTTGATATCCCATGTTAGTTTAATATAAATAAAACCTTTTTCGCGCGTATGTTGATTTTTTACCTTTAAATCTTGTATACTTTGTCCTGGAAAATGGTAATTTTGTCCTGGAAATGTCCTGGAAAATAATATTTCCTTGGCTGTGGGAACCATGTTATAGTTTATCATACGTTCTCTCTATATGGTGTGGTGTTTTAAGTTTCCTACCTGTTAGCCCTTATGATTATCATTCCTGTACAAACTCTAAAATGTACAATAAACACACTACTAGTTGTTAAAAAAAACGGACGATGTACTCGTACGTGTCCAGATGGTATTTATCCCATGATTTCTCCTCGGAATCTCACTCCCGATTACGTCACCTGACTGATCCACGCTTTATGACGTCGTGATCCGTGTTCTGCGATCCCGAACCTGTATATAGGATTGGATATATTATGGGCGTGATGGCGTTATGAGATCACCCGCCGTTTGGTTTAGGTTTGACATCCAGCCAATAACGGTCAAGTATACAGAACGTAGGAGGCCACTGTACGGCTTCCTAACTACAGTAAGTATGGCCTGTGTACTCTATCACTGTACTCTTAGGTTCTTAGCAGCGCATCAGTGGCACAGAGCAGTACATTGTTAACAAGTCGATGATTTGATGATACTGAGTCCTGTACAACGATGACCTGTCTCTAATCTGGCGGTGTCAAACAATGTACTGCTCTGTGCCATTGATGCGCTGCGTTATTCAATCATATACCGTGGTATACTATATATAGCTACAGTTAGTTTCCATCGTGTACAATGGTGCCCCACTACGTAGACTACCAGAACTCGCAATACACAAATAACTTCTTTTTTGGGTTATCTTTCAGTCTTCATTAGGTATTGGGTTTTGTTATTTGCTTTATAATATTTTATGTCTGACGAGATCCAGACATGTGCCAGGTCCTAGGTGTGTTGAAACATGAATAGGTACTAATGAATACGACATTCCACTATATTTAGTGTATTATAATAATAACACTTGAGCCGTTGAGGAGGCGTGTATGTTATCAGACCGGGCAGCGGTCTGTGGAACAGGTAGCAGCATGCGGAGATTAGACGTGCGTCATCTGTAGACACTGCAAACATCTAGATTCTTGGTACCAATATGGACTAATACCTTTGCTTCTAGGATGTTTCAGCGGGAAGTAGCCAATCGGCCATATGTCCCGTCCGTGATCAGTGCCGAAGCTAAATCAACTTTTCATTCAATCATTTAGTTCCCTGGATATCATATTAAATATAGACTAATTGGTCAGTATTATTGTAACGATCTTATACACGTAATTAATATATACACAGGTCAAATGATTTCAAATACCATTATTAACAGGGTAAACCGAAGCTGGATATTAATGGATTCATTTGTAATCAGTACCGACTAATTTATTAATATTCATCGTAAGGAATGTTTATCAATATGATATTTGTTCACTATTTCCCATTAGAGACTGAATGACCATTTCCTTACATACACGTATTTTCTGTCTACAGGTGTGTGCTATAGTTGGAGGTACCTTCACTGTGGCCGGGATCATAGACTCGTTGTTATTTACGGCTACAGAAATCTTCAAGAAAGCTGAACTTGGAAAACTTAGTTGAGAGATGATATTATTTTGACGTTACCGTTTGAAATGCACTGTTGAAACACATTTTAGGGATTATGTTAAATCGTGTGTGTGTGTGTGTGTGCACGTTCATTCGTTGGTGCTTAAATTTACCATTTTCGTTGCACCTCCTTTCCTACAAATAATTACCGTGTGCATAAAATTAATTTTATATATATATATATATATATAAATAGGGTTCCCACGCTTCCTTGAAAACAACAAATTCATTTTTCCAGGTCCTAGAAATGTCCTTGAATTTTACAAAATCAGGAAATGTCCTGGAAAATATATTACCTTTTAGATCCATTTAGAACAAAAAAGCCCGTGAATAATTATTGTGCCTAGTGAACAAAACTACGATTACAGAAGAAAAAAGAGTACCAATATATAGTGTTGATATCACATATTGGTTAAAGTTCAAATAAAAGTAGGTGGATCAGACAGCTCGAAGGGGTGAGGGGGAGGATGTACGATAAAAATGTCAATAATCGATCACGCATTGAATAAATATGATATGTTTTTTCACAGGTATCTTAATTTATTACCTTTAAATATTGTAAACTTTGTCCTGGAAAATTGTAATAATGTCCTGGAAAACCAAATTTCTTTCGCTGTGGGATCCATGAGATATATATATATATATATATTAAAATATTTTGTCGAATGTTCATTCACTGTTCGGTGAACACAGCAATTTTCTGACAAAACATCTGACCATTATGTTTTAAATCTTGCATATCATAGTTCGTTTCGTTTTTACAACTTTATAAAAGTTGATCGTATTGTTAGATATCCGATAGCCTTTCGGGTCAGTGTGTTGTTCCCATTATGATGATTGTTAGCTGTTTGTTTTAATGGCCATTCATTCTGTGAATCATCTAATTTTCGTGTATGATGATGATGATGACGTATCACGTACAGTCTACTAATGCGTCGTATGTCTTCCATATAATTGTTATGTTTGAGTGAAGTAATACCTGAAGTTTTATGAGGACTGTGTACTTTCTAAGGTGTGTATGTGTGTGTGTGTGTGTGTGTGTGTGTTAGCGATATATAGGATGAAAAGTACTTAATATATTTATACACATAGACATATTAATGATCTAAGCTATAATACCAATTCATTGTTTGATGGTAGCCATTTTAGATCTGAATATCATGATTCATAAAGTGAAACGTATCACAGCATATAAGTAAAGGGGCGGCCATTTAAACAATTGGGTAAGGTCAGATTTAGACATATTGACGCATTAAATGGTGGGAAGCTGTATGGGTGTAATTGTTTGTCCTACGTTTATACTAAATATGGTTGGGTAACAACTGTTCTGAACCCGGTAAGTATGTCAACAGGATGGACACTAAAGTTGTGTGTGACAGGATGGTTAATTAATTGTTATTATTTCATTTTGCAAACATCTATCGGCGGGAATATTATAAATCAAATTAATTTTCGGTAAAGAAATACGTTTGATTGCTGGGAGTAAAATATTGACATACGATGATAAGCTGTTGATCCATAATCCGAACTCCAGTTTGTCTTGTTTATGTCTGAGTCCAGCCCCTTTCTCGTTAAAAAGAGAATGACTAAAACGTATGTGATTATGTTGATGTGCTCGAGCGTCATTCTTTGGGCTGACTGTTAAATGGTTGATTGACACCATATCGTGTCGATACTTCAATGTTACAATCAGGATCAAAGGTACTAGTCAGTTTAGTCCTGGTCAGATTTATACCAACAACTTGTCGTTGTCATCGCCGGACTACTTTCATGGGAGCCTTATACGCTGGCTCGGAAATGGTGCTGTTGCTGATCTCTATGTATCCGTCCGCCAGAGATCGAAAACATTAAATATGTGCCATCAGTGTTGTTGTTATATATCTCAATCAATATCGAAATGTCGAATATTATAGCAAGACTTTGTGTCTCGACACAAATCATATGGCAATTGTATATATATATATATATATATATATATACAGGATAGGAGTTCCAACTTTGTGAAATAGAGAATAAATTCACGTAATCACTTGGAAATGTTAAATCTATGATTAAGACTCGCTGCTTAATATTTCTCACGTTTTATCTACCTCGTTTTGGGGTTTCACTCTTCAACAGCTTTCTAGTGACTAGTCGTGATACTTTATTAAATTATTATTGTTATAAATGGCAGTCGGAATTTCGCAAAACATTTTTAATTTGTTGGTGATGCCCAATCACTGATGTTTTGAATAAGTTTCGACTTGGATATACAAATATATGTACACCATGTGTATTAACCTCTGCGTTAACAGGTGCGTTGTTGTGAAAGTGATCTACCGTATAATGTGTAAAGTCGTGTAATATATCTTTTACACCACTTAAATGTTTTATTTTCATGAACTTTATATAATAACTAGTTTGTTACGAATTTTGTATCATTTAGGTGCAAGGTGGGGTTGTCTGTTGTGTTGTACTAAATTATTAAACAACAACCACAAAACTTGTGTCCTACATGTGAAAAACTAATTATTCAGTTTAAACAATTTTATTTATTGATAGTTTATATACTGAGATACATCTCTGTGTTTTCGGGGGGGGGGGCTGATTGTAACCGATATAAACCAATGTCAGATGTAACAATTGTTTATACTGGCTGGTGTTTAAAAGCTTCGTACAAATTTTAACCCTTTATTTTTATATTAAATTGATCACTATGTGCTACGTTGTTGTTCTAGAGACATGTATATTGTTATATTATCTGATCTGATGGTTATTTCTGTAACACCTGTGTTTGTGTATGTGCGTGTTCTCCCTACACATAGACGCATGATTTCTGTAATCGATTGTACGAGTGGTTTATTAGTTGCTAGTTGTGAGCCAAATTGAGTGATGTCATTGTATGATGTCGGGGTTCATTTAATCATTGACAGCTCTTCCTAGTCATAATAAATCATTATATTCTATATAAAACTTAAGATACTTGGTTTATCACTGTTTACCTGTGTAGCGTGGTACAAGAATTGTGTTTCCCTTGAGAAGAATGCACGCTTCGATTATATTGAAGCACACATCGTCATGACTGGAGGTTAATGACATTTCCTTCATTAACTACGTAATTGGTGAGATAATCATTCTGCTCATGTCGAACATAGATTAATAGTAGGTGTGTTATAATACACGATTAATAAGCAAACACCTGTTGGGCGGAGAGGTAGAAATGGATCAATTAAATAAAGGATTATTTCTTGTACACGTCATTATCTAAAAACAACCAAACAATGGTGTTCCGTGTTGGCTGACGTATAATTTCAAGTAAGAACATGTAAGTGTCATTTTTATCAGTCGATATACAATAAGCTTGTATTCCAGGTGAAGCCCTCATAAGGCAATCATGCTACCTGTAATAAAAATGCAGCGGAAAATACCGAATTATTGCTAGATAACTCTTTATGGACATTACAATTCCAGTTTGCTCATAAATAACCTTAGCTACACCTTACCCGACATCCTACAAGGTTCTGTGTTTAGAATTGGTCGACGGAATTGTTTTACACGGCGTAATGAGCCACTAAAGGGGAGGGGAGGGGGGGAAGTCATTAGTTAACTTTTATGTGTTGATGAGTTATCAAGCCTCATTCACCCACTATAACACGTTTTATAGAACCTGGCTTCAAATGTATGGAGACAAACTTGATATGTACGTTGTCATCCTTGCAAGTTCAAGAGATATTGGTCTACGCTGTTCTTCTGTCTCTAAATAACTCTTTGACCCGATGTCCCATTAGCCCCCTATACCCAACAGCGTCCAGGATGCCAAACTAGTATCGCGGCTGGCCTCTGAACTCTTAAGACTCAAATCCCAGCTTATATCTGGAGGATGTGTCATCTTGCACTTCGCTTTAGTGTTTTATATTCTGATGTTGATCGATCTATTCGACCTTCCAACGACCTTTATATTTACTCGGATATTCTGAAACCTAGTATGCTATGGAATATAGTATTATTCTTGCCAATTCCGATCTTAGATATGTATATTCTTGTATCGTAATACAGAACGGCAGTATTTGAGATAAGATTGCTTGTAGTTGAAGCAATGATAACATTAGTATAAACATAACCTTCACATACTAATCTAGCTCACGGCACGGCTACAGTATTACTAGAATTATAGTTAATACATTACACAAATGTAAACGTTTTACGACCACGAGATAGACTAAATGGACCGAGCGACCTTCAAAGGTAATGGGGCGAAGTGAAAGATGAAACACCCTTCTAATATAGCCCGGCCGAGGTTTGAATCCAGGTGCTACAGATCTTTGGCCAACCACGCTACCAGTTAGGCTATGGAGGCGCCCTAACGTTACATTGATGATTATTATGGCATCTGGTAGTAATTACCAAATGACAGAGCATATCTTCTGTTATTTAAATATATATATATATATATTAGAATAATCTACATCACATTAATTAAATATTATTATAGTGTGACCTCAACAAGTTAAATATAAAATTCATATATTAAGAAATTTCGGTAACTTTCAATGCTTCAACTAAATGTTTATTGTTTTGATAATCTCGGCTGAGCCCAAAGCTGCTTGATCTTGCTTGATAATGATGATTTTGGTGTTTTACGGCCACGTTTGTGCACATGTTAAGCTAAATGGTCCGAGCGACCTCCAAAGGTAATGAAGCGAAGTCAAAGATGAAACACCCTTCAGATATGCCCACGACGAGATTCGAACTCAGATGGCAGTGAACTGTGGTACAACCCGCTACCAGTTAGACCACATAGGCGCCCTTGTGAAACCTGTCTGATTTATTTCACTTGTCTAATTTCAGTCTTTCACTTCCATCCGAAATAATCCAGGATTGATTCCATGTTAAAATTCCCTTTTAAACCATCTAAATGATCCTGTGTCAATCATCGTTGCCAAGTTAATATCCGTCGTTAGATGGCGCCACCAATTTGTTTATGGCAATATTCCATAATTTGATCAATAAACACTATATCATATTAGGCTGCACATCATCATACGACGCCGTAGCTCTTCATTCTATAATAATGAAGATATTTGACGATTGTGACATTATGGTAGAGAGCTAGATATAAATATGGCAGAAGATTTTAAGATGTGTATAATCTTATCTTTTACAAACAACTTCAACACCTTCGTCTAGAACTAAACGACCTAACGGAATATTATTGTGATGTGAGTCATTAATTAAGATAATCAGGTACAGTCGGTAGAACAAATTTAAAATTCATTCTAAAACGAAACAGAAAAATCGCTTGACAACGCCAGTTGACAACATTGAGTAAAACAAAGGGTAAACGTTTACAACGAACGTCGGAGTGAGAAAGTAGAAAAAATCATCATTTGTTTGTTTTCGTAGAACAAACCGATTTCGAAGCGCTGAGTGGGGGAGTAGCCTTCTCCGATGCCCCCTCCGCACTCCGTATTGAGTGGAAGAAAGATCAATTAAAGCATGCTTAAATACGAATGTGTGCACTTAAAAAGTAAATATACGAGCAGATACGACAACAGCCGTGTATACACGTCTTTCCAAACTTTATTTAACAATCCCTCTGCATTAATTTGACATGAAAACGTTTACGAACAACAGACAGATAGAAAATAATGTCAAAACGGCGGTCAACGAAATCGGTCAAATGAACTACAGAAAAGTGCGAACCAACTTCCGAAAAGGGGAATATAACCCGAATTATTAACCGGATTATTAAATGCCATAAATGTATCCAGGCGACCATTCCCGGGCTTTATGAATCCCGGTTAGAATCAGCATTTACCAAAAGGAAGATTAATTATTCTATACAACGTTGGATTCCCCTCTTCGCAGGATATCCAGTGCGATTAATTGCCTCATTGCGTCGCTGTTTCGGTGAACATACATTAAGCCTAGCAGCAGACAAGGGCGCCTCCGCGATCTAACTGGTAGCGCGTTGGACCACAGATCACTACCACCTGAGTTCGAATGTCACCGTGAGCATATCTGAAGGGTGTTTCATCTTTGACTTCGCTTGATTATCTTTGGAGGTCGCTCGGCCCATTTAACCTTCCATGTGCACAAAAGTGGCGACTTCTAACTGGTAGAGTAGATAATAGACCCATTGCATGATGACGTCAAAAACCAAAACAAACCAGGCGCGCTTTGCATTGTGGGATTTATAGGGGGGGTCCGCTGAGCGATAATACCGTGATAATAACCCATATTAACCTTAAACGTCAATGTTCCGGATCTGCTATAATCATGCCAAAAACTAACTCCTGCGTACCGTATTGTCATGCCACTAGTAAGCGATATAAACATTTAAGTTGGCATGTGTTGGCCGCGAGATGAAACGCTGAGAAAGTGTTGGGTAGTTTTAATTCAAAATGACAATCTGCGAGTCAAATTTTAATATTACTGTGTCATTGTAAGGATTGACTGAAACAGTGAAAGGCGCAAATAAAGTGTAATTTACCAATATTATTATCCATCAGATCATAGATAATAATATTGATAAATAAACTGTAATTTACCATATTATTATTTCCATAAATAATAAATTAAATTTATCAATATACTAGACTCTATTCTTCTTCTTTTCGTTAAATATAATTTTAGTGTGATTTACTATGAACATGACATTTTAACAGTCTTTGTTATGTGCAGTGAATATTATTGTACTATGGTTTACAATGTTGAATACCACACTTTGCTATCATTTTATAAAGTAGCAATGACGGACGATTAGCATATAGTTATAATCTGATTTTCAGTTTTGGAATACAACTTTTCAGCAGTGCCGGCTTTTTCGGTGTCGAAGCAGAGTTAAACGGTACGCAGAAGTAATTTTTGGCATGATTATAACATATCCGGAACATTGACGTTTAAGGTTAAAATGGCGGGATTATCACGGTATTATCGCTCAGCGGCCCCTATAAATCCCACAATGCAAAGCGCGGCTGGTTTGTTTTGGTTTTTGACGTCATCATGCTTCAGGCTTATTGCTGATCGAACGTTGGCTTATAATTAAGAAATGATGTAATTTTAAAAACCCATTTACACATAACTACGCCGTGGGAGAAACGTCCGATTTTCACGAGAATTGCCGAGGAGGTAGCTTCCTGCTCTGCCTCAATGGTATCTACGGCACTGTTGGTGGTATAAAGTTCTCCCTTATACCGTTGGATAAATAGATCAGTTATCATTGATTCATACAATCTCCATGTGATATAACAATTACATATAAGAGCTCACAACTGTCGCCGAACCATAGCAGTCGCTGGTACAATGGATACTGAAGTCGGTGGTTCAAACAAGCTTGGAAATATTCCTTGAATTGGTTTTTTTTGGTATTTTATTATACTTACTTCTTGTTGCGTGTTGTACTCCATGCACGTACAATTAATTGTACCATTTACTATAACTAGCTAACTATTCTATATCTACTGCCAGCATCCTGCCATTGTTGACAAATTTATCCGGCAGGAGATATGACCTTGATGTTTTACGTCCAAAAACTAATAAACGAAATATTATTACTACAGCCAATAATAATAATTAATTAATTTATAATAATAATAATGTCGATCTAATCAAACACACTTATTTGCAGGAGTCATACAAAATCATTGTATTCTGAAACCTCAAATATGCCGTCTCTAATACCTAATTAGATATATTACCGATGAAACTGGATTTTAAGAACAAACTTAAACTTGGTGCATGTCTTATCTCCTTTGTCAACCTGTTCGTCTTTAGGTGATGCTGGTGGTTGATGTTTTACGGCCACTTTTGAGCCACCTCCAAAGGTAATGTAGCGAAGTCAAAGATGAAACACCCTTCAGATATGCCAACACCGTGATTCGAACTCGGGTAGTAGTGATATGTGGTCCAACGCGCTACCAGTTAGACCACGGAGGCCCCTCTGTTCGGCTTCAGGCAAATCGACCATCGCTCTATGACTTGAGCCGCGACACCGGTAACTGCAATAGTATCTGACAATAGGGTCTGTATTTTCAATACGACATCTGCCCTATTCTGAATTCACCGAAAGCGAGTGATGTTCTAATCTGAGAAGTCATATAATAGAGAGTTACAATAGACTACACGAAGCAGCTCGGCATATTGATGTGTTGTATTCATTCATAGTAATTCATTTATCAAAATATCTGCTCGATTTGTATGAGGCAAAATAGACGATTTTATCATGATACAGTGAAGCCAAATAAATAGTATTAATAAACTTCTCTTATTTTTCCTAAATTTATACTGTAAGCGATCCATACCCAAATATCAGCGATGCAATGTTACTAATTTTCCAGAGGGTCCAGTTATATATAGCTAAGGGCGTACATCGCATGACGCATCATCAATCTTGCGTATTATCACGTTCGGTTTGCGTATTGATTCATAGATTTGTTATTTTTGGTACGATGCATTCCGCTCACCCAGTATTCACAATATTTGCGTATCAACAAAACCGCCATAAATACGTCCCTGATAGCTGTGTGCTATTGATATACAAATGATAGTAAAGGCCATATCGCTGTATGTTAACCCAAGAGGGTATGTTTACATTGTGAAAATCGAAGTACCAAGAAGTGTAATCTGTAATACACCAGAGAAAAATAACAGAACATCAAATGCAATATAATGAGCAGACATTCTCTGGGAGCATTTTTTCCAAATAAGATTGAAACTATTTGAGTATTTTACCTGATGACCACAATTGTCTTTAAACCTAGTAAAAATTACACCATAGTCAACTGTATCAAATACAGTAGACAGATCCAGAAAATCCTGTAATACTAACTTGCCTTAATCAATTAATATTATAATATAATGTTTTGCTCAAATCAAGGCTCTTTCGGTACTCTGATCAATTTTATAAGCAGACTATCGTGTTTCGTAAAGATTAGTATTGACACAAATATTATGAAATAGGCCTATATTTCAGTAGAATAAAATGATTTATTAGTCATATTTATAACTGAGCTTATCATAACATCTTGGCACTCGTTGACAGCCAAATAGTCATAGGTTTAGCTCTTCAACCCGGGTCAGCTATCAATCTCTGTAGTTAGGCTCAAATATATCCATCATGGATATTGGGGACTGTTCTACCAACAGGGCACCCTGTAATGAAGTACCGGAGAGAAATTCATTGCATATGGTTAATATGTTTTTGACAGAAAATGTTATTAAAACATTGGGTTATATCTTTATCTGATTATCACTCACCCATTCATTCATTCACCCACTCACTCATTCATTTATTCAATGGGATATGTGAGATAATCGCGATAAAACGATAAATGTATCATCATCACCAGCTTCAGTACACAGAGATTTATGCGACATTCTGCTCGAATACGCGTCTATTGGAAACAAGACACCGAGAGAGAGTTTTCCTTTGGAACAACAATCTACACTTGGTCTCTCAAATCGTGTTACTGTGTGAAGAGATCGTGCCGATGGTTGCCAAGAGCACAAACAATTGATATATGGAAGGGTTTAATCAGCGATTGTTGGCCAATGTTTTTGTTCTATAAGACGAGTCTCGTATTCTAGTGTTATCGTGGCCGCTATAATTGGACATGTTCTGTTGACATAATGTGTAATGGCATCGCTTAATCTTTAAATAATTCTCGGTGGCTCAGAAGCTCTTGTGACAATTTTTCAAACTGAGATATATGGGTGTAGTAGATCTGTGACGTTAGACTCTCTCTCTCTCTCTCTCTCTCTCTCAGTGTATGTGTGTGTGTGTGTGTGTGTGTGCTACCAGTGCGAGAAAGTCACTAGAACCGAAAATTACGAAGCGTAAATAAAATTTCTGGATAATTCACCAGTTTCTACATAAGGAGTGAGTATGTGTTTTTGGCCTCAACGCTGGTAACATCTCGGACATATATCCGACTGGCGATTTCCCGAGGAACCTTAGTGAGCTCCGGTGGCCTAGCGGTTAAGCACCCGGCACTTGGTGTCAACGGTCGCAGGTTCGAACCCCGTAAGAGGTCGAAACTTTTCCAGGGATTAATTTCTCGGCTCACTACATCGTGGGTGGCTGACCACGTTAATGGCGCTGCCGTCTCCACTGAATTATTTAAAATAAAGGGGGACGTTAAAAACACCCTGAGGACGTAAAACACTCTGGCAGTGACCACCCTCAGGGTATTTCGGCTCCATCTTTCCGTACTGCTCCCCTATGAGTGGTGGGGGAGGAGGTTTCTCAACCACTCCAACATAGAGGCTGTGCTGATTAAGCGACAGCCTGGGGATTCTCCCCGAACAACAAAACCAAAACCAAACCCGAGGAACCAACTCACAAACACGGATACGATAACATTCGAACCCACAACCTGGATATTTGGAGCACAATGCTCTAACAACTGGACTAACCGGCCCTCATTGCCGGTCAAGATGAGGATAATCAACTTTTCGTGCTGAGGCCTGTAATGTATCAACAATCTCTAAAGTCGTTGTGTAATAAAACACAACAAAAGTTAAACACCTACAATCGTGTTACCTGAGAGTAACACACCTAGATCAGATAGCTAAATGAACTACCTAACAACCTAAATCTAAACAGACTTCTCTTTGTTGATGTATCTTTCGTAAATACGCCAGCTTACAAACTATAACAATATATATTGTCTCTGTGCACAAAGATCAATTTATGCAACTGACAGCTGTCATGACGCTACAATTAATTATTTAAATTGCTTTGTTGCTATTAGGGGATGTTAAATTTATGGTAAAGAAAATCGTGATGCGAAAACTTTATGTTTACACTTTCAAACCATATCTGATCTACTGTCTGTTATAAAATGTATACGAGTTTTACTGTTATTTATAAATAACAAACTAAAATCAGCCTCGAATGTATAACTGGATTCTGAAAAGATCATTTACTCCCACATATACTACTAAATATATGCAACGAATATAAAACGTCCCAACCATGTCCCAATGTCTCCGTTCGAAATAGAAGACATTTCCCCCTGTGTGTATGTGCGCGCGGGGGGCGCGTGTGTGTTTGTGTGAGAGAGAGACTTTATATCAATATTTTCCTTTTCGTCTACCCCCCCCCCCCTATTCCCATCTTCTCCATTTATTTATATACAGATGTCTATCAGTTACCACGGTGTCCATGTATGAGGACCAGATCTCGTATTGTCTGGTATGTAATTAACCCGCCGACATATAGAACGTTGCTCTCCATACGAGAAAGTATAAATATAAGCCGCCGAAATCTTGGTTGGTAACATTTACCTAAAATTGGCAAATATCGTGATGTCAACGAATCAATAAGCGTTAGGTTACTGAAGATAAACAGAAAGGGCGCAAAAACTAATTAGCTTCTCATTTCCTCCGACGTACACTTGTGTCATCCCGAACCGAGTTAGTGACGAGATGTACTTGGTACGAAATTGTTAACTTGCCGGATGACGCCCAGGGTAAGGACTTTATTCAAACAAGGGGAAATGTTAGAAGCAATACGCCCATTACGAAGACATCACACTAAACGTTGAATGTGATATATTTGAATAAAAGTGCTCATAATACCCATAAACTATGTTTAATTCTGTCTGTCAATTACATTATACTATGCTCCTTAACACACACTATATATTAATTGTTACAATATCGTTTGCTTATTTGCAGTTTTTGTCATTTTAATTTTAAGATGGCTGATAATACATGAATATAATCGTTATAATTGTTATTTTAAAACTATCAAAATAGACATGCATTTATTCACATAGCATATGTTTACGAAGCTTCAAAAATAATACAAGCATCAAACGTTAATCCTATTGGTATTCTCAAGAAACTGCGAACTATTATTGACCTATATTAACTTATTAACTTGTTATATTGTTTATAAAGAGCAAAGTCCTTCACTCCAACTACGACTGTTAAACGAAATAACTTCAATCTGTGTTGTTGTTAACCCCTAAACGTTAAAACTGAATACAAACGAACGCACAGAAATTACATTTTTGGGGGGATGAATAATAAAATCAATGAAGGTGGTAAAAGGCCACATCTGTCCCTACAGTCAGCCTGATCGGGCCGCCATTTCTCATAAAATTGCTACTTTTTGCTAAAGGATGGAGCGTGATGCAGTACTCAGTCACCTCTCCTCCGATGCCAATGAAAAGCTGAATTGTTTGCTCTTTAATCGACTTGCGATGAGAAAATACAACATTGTAAATTAATCATGTCGAGAGGGGGCGCAATAACTGGACGACGAATATGTACACATCGAGAACATTCCATGACAAAAGCCTAAGACTGTCCCCTGGCATTTGTTTACGAAGCAATTACCGTCGCGTACGGTTTGACAGAACAAAAAAAACGCCCCAAAACATAATGGCGAGAGTTCTCCGGGGCATTTCGTCACAGAATCAATCAGTTCCTAATGCGCTTTATTTAACTTTTTCGATAAGCATACGGGTCGATTCGGTTCAGCGAAAATTCCGGATTGCTTTGGCTGTCGAATAGGGTGTAGGTCAGAACCCTTGCTGGAAATAAACCCCACAAACAACCCCACCTGGATTAAAGCGTACGTGGCTAGACGTTATCTTCCTATTGAGAAAATGGACTTAACTCACTCCTACCAGTTTCAAATGTTCAGGGAACGGGACTGAATGATGGTCTGACTTGTGACGGTGATATGAAAACAAGACAAAATAAATAGAGTTAATAAGGAAATTTTTTAATTATTTATATTTTTTATATCGAACTACGGATGTGTGTTATTATGGATGTGCGTAAGTATTAGGAGTCGCGACTGAAATATTTGAATATCTAAATGAAACTCAATTGAATCTACTTCATTCAATTGGTATCAATGTTTCTTTCACTTGTTGATGTCGTTCATGATGAATGGATATATTTCAGAAAATTATATAATAGCTTCTAAATGTATATATGAATTACCTGAATCGCATGCCAAATTAAAAGAAATGGAGATACAAAATTAGTACAAACAAAAAGGTGTTAGATGATAGTAAAAAGGTATTACAGATAACTGAGTAGGTATAATAATGAACGTTGATGCAGAAATGTATCATCCGACAGGGTTTTCTTGTTGTCATACCTGGTTTGGGTAATACCAAATCTGAGACGGGTGTAGTATAGTTTAATGTCTAAATATAGAATGTAAGTACAATGTAGAAGTGAAACGCATCCGTTATCATATACAACCAATAGCCAATCACTAGCTCACAGCCAATCAGAGCCGTTTATACATAAACTGTACCCGGTCACATAATATGTAAACTGCAGTTGCATTGCTTATACTACAATTAATCCAATAAAGAGTAATATAACAATAACAGTCATGTAACAGTCTGACAGAGCTGTTTTGTTTTGTTGTTGTTTGTTGTTGCTGTTTTGTTTGGGGGGGGGGTGCATCGGGGGGTCTGGTTTATATCCATCAGCTGGCCCTGGGGGCTCGCTAACTACAGCAACATAATAGCAAACTTCTTTACCACTTGAAATCTAAATACTGGCACAACCTATAACTACCTTAATTTGTGTCCTATTAATAATTCTAGTAAAGTTCAAACATCCATAACCTGATATTTATCTATTATAAAATGTCATGTCATCTTAATAATGGATTATATCATCCCATCATCTGATTATTATTTATTACATTAGCCTATAGTGTATAATATATATATATATATATATATATATAAAACACTATTCCACAAACTTATTAAGGAGCTCCAATGGCCCAGTGGTTAGAGTATTGCGCTCTATATGCTTTCAAGTTAGAGTTCGAATCGAACCAGCGCCGAGGTTAAACAATCGATGCATTAACTTATTACACTGAAGTGCCTCCGCCCCATTTAGCCTACATATTATTCTGTAATAAAACTTAATAATATTATAGGTTACTATATCCAGCGTAGGTGAGGTGAATGATGTAACACCCTTCACACACCTAACCACGTCTATGTTTGAGCCCAGCTGCTGCTACCAGTTAGATCCTGGCGATAATTCACAAAACCCTTAGGTTTGCCTTTACCCCCTCAATGGCCTAGTAGTGGGTACGAACCGTGGCCCTATATTAGGAGTAGTCTTTCGCGTAAAGCAGTAAATTACAGACCATTATTATTATTATTATTAGTCACATAAGCCTTTTACAGAAAGGTGTAAATCTGTCTCCATCAGAGATAACATCCTTTCAACTTTTCTCTTGTCCAATGTTCATCAGTCAGCTACGACATCCTACAGCGGTTGCTCCATACGGACACATCTCGGATCCTATGCCCCGTCCTTCACCTTCAACCCGGGGAGGCGTCGTCTATCGGTCGCCTAGCAACGAAATCAATTGATGCGCGACCGATAGACTGTGTCACAGACAATGGACATCCGTTTGGGTGAGGGGGTAAGTTAACACCGACCGATCGTTAATGGCCATTATCTGGATGAGTAAAGCTAACAGGAAACGGTTGGTAATAGCCTTCGATCACTCCGTACTGGATAGTTTTATCGTCGTGACGTCACTGCATCGCGGGGATGGATCCGGATGGCGAGAGAACTGGGAGTAGTAGTTGGGCTCCAGAACGAAGCTCCAGGCGAAAAGAATTCATTGGTTGGTGACACAGAAAGGAATCCAAAAGCTTCTCAGGGATAAACCAAGGGATACAATGTCAAACAGACCCCCCCCCCTCTCTTTATCCCTATCTAGCTATCTAGCTATCTTTCTATTTATCTATATATTTGTCATCTGTCTATAATCTATCTATCTATCTATATCTTGCCTGTGTCGGGAAGTGGGTGGAAAGGCAAAATAATTCATGTAAAGGATGAATTCATAATATATACATATTATGTCCAATTAATAGCCCATTTTCTAGTTTTGAGTACGTGCATGCATGCGGCATGAGAGTCCGTGTGTTGGTATATCACAAATTTATTGGTTCGGTTTATTTTGTTTGTTTGTTTGTTTGTTTTGCTGCTGTTATCTTTTGTTATTATTTATTATTATTATTATTATTATTATTATTATTATTATTATTATTACATAAAGAAAGCGACCATCGAGAGAAGTGCACTAGAAGACAAACCCTTGACCGACATATAATGATCGTGTAAACACCGAAAGATCCACCCAGTCGTTATCTGTAGCTCGTGTAAATAAAGCAAAAAATGCTAAAACAAACAGATCAAAAAGAAAAAAAGAAATAAAATAGGACATGCCACCAGGATCGCTGTCAGAACTCAGTTAGAATGCGCTCAACCACGAAAATGAACAATTATAATCCAAAAATCGTCAAAGTGGAAAGCACGAAACCGGAAGTCGGCAGTGTGTCTCGCATGATAAAGACATCCAGGAAATATAACAACCAAAAAATTCACTCTTCGTTGGATTCCTTCTATCTGTCGTGATCTCACCAGTGTCTTCAAAGCGCCTTCGGGCACTGATTGGACGACGTACCGACAACGCCGCGCCATCTAGCGAATAGTGTTTGCATTGAGATCATCACATGGAAGAAACTCGATGCCGGATGTGTGTTCGTGATATAAACACTGATTTGAACACCATCTAGCGGGAGAAATATCACGATTCGTTTCTTTTAAAATCTGCTTCTGTTTGCCGAGGAAGCCTTCTGGATACGAGGCAATTAACCAAATGAGCATTAGCCACCAGTTTTGAAAGATGGATATTCTTGGCTAAAAAGTCTAAGATCAGAGCAAGACGGATATCGTCTAGTATTAGTAACGATCTCAAATCAAGACGAACTCAGATTATTGAGGATAGCTTAGAGAAAACATGAAGATCGTTTTCACGTTTGTTTCCATCTTTTTATCAAATGTACGAAGTGGTAAGTTGATTTGAGTATCTTTGACATCATGGTTGTTGATGGTTTGATTTGTTTTTAAATTCATCACTTATGAGTTTGTTTTAAAAGTAAAATGTAAAGATTTATAGCTGGAAACTAGTGTCCTCTTGTACCAATCCTCTAAACACAATTAACAAGTATATGTTGCTTTTGCCTCAAAGCAATTCAATTTTATACCGAAACTGCGATTTTATTAAGTACAAAAGACATCACAGTAACAGGTTTTTTAATTGCGCGTACCAAGAAATTCGCTTACTATATAAGGCATCCTCATGAATATTCGAGTCTGTCTATTTTCACTCAGCGAGTTTATAATAGTACATGACCTATTTTATAAAAGAGGGATTTTATAGAGTGGCAACTTTGTTGGAAAGGTTAGATCGTCTGGTCTGGTGTTCTTCCTGGATTACATAATTAAACTTGGAAGTTTTGTCTAAAGACGTATTATGTATAAGATACATAGTCATGCATAAAAAGTGATACTTGGGATTCATACAGATCATTTTATTTCAAGATACCAGGTTTTTTTAAATATATATATATATATATATATATATATATAGAGGATAGTCTGTGTGTACCAATTGAATGTGTCATCACCAAAGGAGAGAATATTTCCAAGGGTGCAATTTGCAATATGATTGTTATATATAGTAATGTACCCCAAGATCGATTTCTACGTATTTATTCACTTATTTTATTAACTAGTTGGCCTCATAAAGCAATAGTAGATTCATTAAAGCAAATTTTAATTCGTTTGTTTTGTCTTAAACTCTACCGAACCAGTGGCGTTCGTTTATTTATCGTCATTATCATCATCATCATCAGTCAGTCAGATCACCTAACTCACTGGCCACAGGATCATCATCATCTTGTTCATAATCTTCATATTTATTATCTCAGCGTATACATGGCCAACTTGACTAATTCCCCAAACGTAAGCCTACACTTATCGCTATCAAATATCGATAACAATAACTGATAAGTACCCTCCCCCCCCCTTTGTCTATTCCTTTATATCATAAAGCCATAATCTATTTGGTTTTCACAGTTTTCTATCTCTCCTTCTGTTCTTCTCTAGAGGATGACGTCCGTACAAAACTCTCGCAGTTTATAGACGATCAGAAAACATTTTTCATTCTTCGTCTCTACTATTATCAACCTGTATAATAAATCCCACCACATTGTTCCTGGGGTGAAGGGTTATTGCCCTTTTAATGACTTCGCTTCATTTGAGTCGAACTCCTTAAGCTCAACACTGGTCACACCTGGGACATACAGCTAAGGGGCAACTGCAGGAACCCCCCCCAAACACGGGTACGAGTTGGATTCGAACCTACAAGCTGGGGGTTTCAGTGCAGCGTTCTAATCACTGCGTTCTAATACAAAAGTAGTGAGCGTTTTGTTTAGTCTCGGGCCTCTCGGCTCTGGTCAAACCTAGAAGGCTAGTACATATGGTTGGAAGGTGACTCACAAACACAGTTATGAATCAGCTTCGAACCCTGACATTCAGATTTGCAAAGCAGTACCCTAATCACTGCGTTATCGGAGTGCCACAATAAAAAATGGTTCGATGGCACAATGTCAACATATAACAGAGAAAATTTAATAATGTTCTATTGTTGTCATTCTTATTGTTATCGTTTACACAGATGACTATAACATATGGATAGGGGCGTCACACATGACAGATTGGACGTGGGTTAACAGCGGACAGTTGTTATCTGATACCTATGCTCCGTGGGCTGTTGATGAGCCCTCCAGTAGTATGGGTCATGTCTACATGTCCCACGCCGACGACTTCCTGTATGCCGTACAGCTCGGTACAGCCACCAACAAAAATTATATGTGTGAAGCTGGTAGGGAATTATCATATAACTTTTGTTATTTAGCTATTACAATTACTACTACTACTACTACTACCATTTCTACTACTACTACTACTACTGATAATAATAACATGTCTTGTACATTTAAATATGTGAGCATGTGCGTGCATGCATTTGTATTTGTTTTGTATGCGCGTGTGGTAGGTGGGTGAGTGCGTGTGTGTGCGTGCGTGTGTGTGTCATGATGGGTGAGTGAGCGAGTGTTTTTCTTATTTTTGGCACTTAATATTTGTAGCCCAAATGCCTGGCCGATGAACGATTTTCGAGATTATTTGATCAAACACACGATAAACTTTAAAAGTCAGGAATTCGAACCTACATACTACGTTATATCGGGTCTGTATGTCTGTCTGTCTGTCTGTCTGTCTGTCTTTAGAGAGGCACAGGCATAGAACATCAACATATATAAACCTTCTTTCAGACCTCTACATCCATAAATCCAAATCTAAATAAAACCATACAGCCATCAATCTAAATATAAAACGTTCTATGCTTCCACATATCGATACACGCATGCGTAGACCTATTCGTGTGTCATGGCTACTCATCGGCCTGTGAGGAACAGCTAATTCGCTTTTCGTACGCGATAAATATGTCACGCCAACAGGGAAGCGGTTCATGTAGGCTATGCACAAAAAGCGGAAGCAAAAATTAAAAGTACCGTTTGACACCACAACTCGCAGTTTACGGCACGTCCATTTGGTTCAATATTAAGTTAACATATATACAAGATAAATATTTTGACACCACAGTTTACATTCAGCAGTAATTTGCTGTGGCTCACGGGTAGCCTATACATAAAACATTTCGTCAACACAGATGCTGTTCCCGGCTCCATTCTGGGTTCGAATAGCTAAACAAATCCTACCTATATCAACCATAAGGACAGAGGTCCGAAACGTTCGGCATCGACAAGTTGTTGTTTGATCGGGATGAAAGCCAACCCCTTTTATGGGCTCTTGGCGCGCCAACCAACAAAACAGTTTCAGTTGAACACACAACAAACGTCGCCAAGTTACCCAATCAGGATGAAAATGTATGCCTTTATGAGCTCTCGGTGCAGTAACCAATACAACAGGTTCAGTTGAATAGATGATAACGTTGTGTCGTGTACACTACCTATATATAGTAGCAGGACAGTGACTTAGCTAAAAAAAACGAAGTAGCAATACTGCACAATGGATTATTACTGGACTAGAACGAAATATCGTCTCAAACCTGAGTAAATACTATGATTTTCTCGAACCTAACAGCTAATACTCAGACGTTTCCGTTCATCCACGCCTAATTTAGCGTCCCTAATTATATGCAGTTAGGTGTGGTGGGATCTAAATTAAAGCGCCTATCCACTTAATCTATTTGACCAATGGTCGAGAACAGCGGATTTCAGGCAGATCTCCGATACTGCGAATGACACGTCGGGATTATAATAGTTATACATTCAACAATTTTCCTACATCAGTGTAACCTAATTACTTATAATATGGAGAAAAACTCTGTCCCCAGCTTAATACCCATGTAGATGCCTGCCGCAGTAACAAACGTGTTGTATTTAGATGTCTACGACTTGAGATTATATATCTATGAACCCTGTTATTAATTAAGAACAAAGAACGAATCAAAACTTACGATAAACCAGTAACATTATGCCTTTATTACTATAAGAGATCACATCATGTCTAAACTCAGTCCGTGTACGTTTTAAGGTTTTCTATAGCCTCATTGAAAATCGTCCCCAGTTATGTCTTATTGTTAGGGGTTTTTTTTCGTTTAATTTTCATTATATTATGTCATATCTATAATTATTGTGGCATTAGGGTAATTTCACCTAAACCTGGCTACTTTTAGTGGCCCAGAAATCGCTATATATTTTTTTTTTTTTTCTAACTACTGTTACTATAATTTCGACGCGTGGCACCCTATGTCATCACATTGTGATTTGAATTAGGACGCGCGGTAGGTTGAGGTGTGTATAGCACAGTTTTACCAAAGTCTCACTTTTAAACTTTTCTCAATCTTGTCATTAAGTAAATAGCACATTACAGAACATAAGTAAGGCAATAATAGGCTTCAAGATGTTTAGAAAATATATTTTTAAATAGGTTTTTTGTATGAAAACGACCCCTTCGTGTCCTTCTATGATAGAATGTGTATGCAGTCAATTGCACCTAAACCTGGCCATCGTATATTCATAAACCTGGCCATGGTTAGGTTTGGGTTAATGTAAAATATTTTGTAGTGTGGGTCTGTTTTTTGATCATTAAAAATACTACTATAGTGAACGGCCATTTGTAGTACATGTTAAGGCCTTAAACATGTCCATAATGGGCTATAATAAGCCAAAGGAAAGAAATTAATACATTACAAGTCCACAATAAAGTGAGACGGGTGTCTTATAGCAACACTGTAGTATTCAAGTTACTAATCGATTAGATAATCACATTATGGCTTCTGAACGATTAATAGTAAGCTCATATCATGTATGTCGGTGTGGTACATGTTTCATGAGCTGAATGTAAGTCACATATGAGTGATGTTAACTGAACAACAGCTCCTATCCACACTCAAAGCCCATACATACTAAGCTTTGGAATGAGACTGTCATTCAGACAACGTTCAGACAGTCAACTCAGGCTAGATGTCCCAGCGACCAGCCCAAACCACATTTAACGTACACGGGCAACACTTCAAACCCACCTCAATGAGAAGGTAACACTTGAGGCAAATCTGGGGAGGATTTCCAGGTTCACTTACCAACAAGAGAAAAAACTGGTTGACTATGCATGTAACCGGACAGACATATGGGTGTACGATTCAGCCAGAAACACTTTCTGATATATGCTGGGCAGTTTGCGAAAAGGTATGGTGATAAGTTCAAAGGTGGAAAGTCATTAAATAAGTGGTGGTGTGGAATTCTGAAACGACACCTTGATCAGAAGTTTTGAATACCAGAACCAACAGCTGTTGTTCGTCATCAGGGTATGGAGCGGGAAGTTGTGAAGTGATACTTCGAAGCAATTCGTCTTACATTGATTAAGCACAACAAGTTTGATAAACCTGGCCCCAAAATTGGGAACATGGATGAAACTGGAATTGTCCTTGGCCAGAAGCCAATGAAGGTGCTGAGTAGGTCTGGCAAAACAATCTCTGCACAGTAAGTCACGTGGAAACAAGAAAGTGCAACAGTTATTGTAGCCGTTAAGGCTGATGGAGGAAAGACTTTAATAGATATGGTTGAGATGATGATGATTGATGTTTTACGGCCACTTTTGTGCACAAGGTAGGCTAAATGGGCCGAGCGACCTCCAAAGGTAATGAGGCGAAGTGAAAGATGAAACAACCTTCAGATAAGATATGGTTGAGATTTTGTTAGATGTTATGCTTATGGTCATCCTAATTAATGCTTTACATTTACTACTTAACATGTGACACAAACCATTTTTAACAGCTTACCGTTTTTGGAAAAAATTACTTTATAACCTAACTGTTGACTGTTGTGTTTGTTCTTTAGCCAGGAGTTGAAACGAACCCATATTCGTGGAGCAATCATTTCATTATTCAGATTCAAATTGAAAACGATTATCTAAACCCGACTATGAGCTTAGTACATAGACCATTCAGCATACATGTACGTGTGGGGGTGGAACGGGGCTGTACATATATCCGACCTCTGATACTTTTTCCTGATACTCCAGTCTCTAGACTTCGATGTACAAAGGTCTAATTTCCTTAGATTTATAGTCTTCTCCATTTTCCATATTTTTGTTTAGACTTTCAGTAAAGTTTAGATATCTTTGGTTCCAAATTAGTATTTAATAAAGTGGTTTAGATCAGGTATTTACAGTGGTATTTACAGCTTAACGCTCGGTGTTTCGCCTGGCTGTCAAGCAGCCACCCCATGCCAAATAAAACTGGCCTCGTTCTCATAGTCACCTGTTTGTGCTTACTTACTTCTTCGTATTAAACGTTGAGTAGCAGATGTTTTGCATTGATAGTATAATTATTCGGTGCACAAACGACTCGTTATTCAAGTAAGGGTAGCCAGCGTTAGGCGAAAAGTGCATATTCACTGGCCCGGATTGGGTAAAATATGGCCAGAATATGGTGAAATCCTAGTTTTTGTTTCAAACTCACGTAACACATGATTATAGCGCTCAAATAGCACTTACACCTGATAGCCACTGGGGCACCTTACCTACACAACCACTCACAGGAATAAAAATGTAAATGGTCGAGATCCCTACACATAGATGCACGTGAAGTTGCAGAGGTGACCGTAATATTACATCAGATGCGAATGCCAATGTCCGTTTGTAATGTAGTAACAATTATTTATAGTTTAGTATAGCATAGTAGTTATTTATTGACAGCAAGTCACGACATACATAGATTAGCTCGTTGGTCCCTGGGCAAGTGCCCAGCGTGCCCATGCGTTAAAACGGCGCTGGCTGGTACCTGTATCCCATCTCAAGTTTTATAACAGTTATACATTTAATGCCTTATCCCGCACTTTATGAAACAGATTGTCGGTTGATATTAGAAATGCGTCTTCTCTTGAATGGTTTTAATCTATTCTAAGAACTTACCGTTCAAGGTTGTTTTCGCCGATAAATAATGATTATCGTTCAAACATCATATTAGCTTTTACAGACATACTATTTGGGGTATCACTGTACAGTGCTTTTGAATGTGTCCTGCTATTAAGGGCGCTTTATTACATATAAATTATTATCATTAGTAGTAGCAGTAATAATTATTTATATATATATATATATATATATATATATATTCTAGTTCCAGTAAATAACACCTGTCCTGAGACCTTCGGTAAGATAATATATGGTAGTTGTTATCGTCTTGGTTGGACATCTATCGGTAATGATTGGTCTGATACAAGAGATCTCTGTGAGAGTCTTAATGCCAGTCTACTGGAGCTAACAAACCAACCTGAATATAACTTTATTAGAAACTGGCTTAAAGCTATGGGTAAGTCGATGTGACACACACACACACACACACACACATATATATATATATATATATATACGCACACACATACACACAAACATATATCATATATATATCTATATCTATATATATATATAGTTTTGTTAAATAAAAGGAAAATTTTAATACTGAGATTTAAGCCAAATCGAGTTATCCAGAGAATAAAATTGTTCGATAATAAAATAAATAAATATAAAGATAACATTATCTATTTATGACTAACAGCTCCTCAATTACCAACTAACCCGATAACAACAACAACAACAGCCAGTACAGCTCCTGTGACTAACACTGACAGCTTGGTTACGAAACACAACATTCTACCGTCGTTCACCAGTAAATGGACGTCAACCTGGACGTCAGGCAGCGCTTCGGAAACGTCATACACGTACGTCACGTGCTACGTGGCTCCGTCTCAAACTAGCACCAACGCCGCGGGGACGGTGGGGAAAACGATCGGGGTTACCGATACCGAGGTGGCTCTTACCACCACCCCAGTACCCCACAGGTCTAAAGATTGCGACGAGTTCGATCCTTCCACCCATCCAGATATGGCTATCATCCCGGCTAGTATAGGTCTGACAGCCATGGTGGTTCTGGCTCTATCCATGATCGGGATCGTCATTCTGGATGTGGGCGCGCTGAAGCGGGACACGAAGAAGCTGATCCGGAACGTACGTCACGCCTGCAAGAAGGTGAAATCGGGGAGGGTGCATTCGGAGACGGGAACGGCACATGGGCGGAAGGCGGCCGGCCGAAAAGATCCAGAACTGGAAGAGTTATCGGAGAAGGCATGATGGTGGCGGTGATGGAACGTCATGGCGGCGTCATGTTTAACCCAATATAAATGTGGAGCAGTGATGATCACCATAAGATAGAGAGCTCGAGATGTGGCAAAGACTATTTATAACAAGACGTGTTACTTCGCGATTTAACATGGGACGCCATTTTGAATTCATGGAGCGCCAGGTCCCTAGCGACCGGAGGTAGATTGTCACGGACAGCTCCCTTCATTAACATGGCGCCTAATGGCACTGGTTCATTCTGCGCCGTTTTCGACTGCAGTAACAGAAAAAAATATACACAAATAAAGACATCCCCGAAAGGAAATGAAAGCTACTGTAAAAATTTGATATGATCTGGCCTTTTTTAAATAAAGGATATTTAAAAAATAAGCTTACCAATTTGAAGTAGACACGCCCATACTTGACATGACCCAAGCAGTAGGCCCAAGCAGGATCTATCTAGATCTATATTTGTTTCAGACAAAATCTGATTAAATTTTATTGAACGATATCAACCTATTAATCACCAAATGTGTATGTAAGATATACATAAGATTACAGTTACATGTACTGGAGCCACTGAAGATGTTATGGGTGGGAGGTATATTTTACTTTATTATTGTTAATAATATAATTGGACTTCTAAAATTACATTACTATAATCAGATAATTTTTCCCTAATTACAATAATTATAAGTAGCTGAGTATTTACATGATCACCTGCATCCATATTTATTTTTAAACATAAACAATTGGTACTTATGGATATATATGGACTTCTATTTATAATTTAAATGTTATGAAATTAATTATTAAATACCTCAACTAGTGATAGAAACATTCATTTTGTTATTTTTTCTATTGACAGAAGTAAAAGATGGATTATTAATTGTTGTCGTTCAGATATATGATGAGGAAAGATTTAAATTACTTGAATACTAATTTTAGAATGTATGATATTCACTTCACTGAAACGGAATTCATGAACCAGACAAGAGATAAACTTATCTAGAATTCTATTCCAGCTATTTTTGATGTATCAAATCCACCACATGCATCCAATGAAATCAAAGAGGAAGTTATTAACAGATAGGAGACCTATACAGGAGACAGGGCCAGCTGTGATTGTGATTAATATTTATAAATATTAATGGTAAAAATTGGTATTATAAAATTAATTCAATAAGAAACAAGACATCAAACCCATGAAATTTTGTCAGCCCATTTCATATCTTAATACCAAAAAAAAGGATTACCAGCACCTGAATTAGTACTTGAATGTTCAGCTCATGTGCTTTAATACTATATTTCTCTTCATAACTTAAATTATGCATATCAAATCAAATTCTTTAACCAACTTGAAAAAAGAAAACATGTGTTTACACATTGTGTATGCACATGGTTCAAGTCGTTATTTTACAAGATATTGTTCTGCTTCAGTCCTTGAAGTTCTATGGTGATGAGATACCATGTAAACAGGCCAATCTCTTGGTTACAGATTTACTGGTGTTATCTGTTACAGTAGTCAATGCATGTGTCTATTACATCTCTGGGTATATTCTGTCTAACTTTAAACAATTCACTGATCTGGACTAAATGTCATATTTCTATAGTAGTGGTTGTTTAGAACAGGAAGCAATTTGGGTTATTCTGTCCATTTGATAACAAATGGCTGATTGTAACTATAGATGAACCCGTGGCACAAGAGATTGATGCCGCTTATTGTATGAAAGTACTAATTTCTCTATCTCTAACATGTTAACGCAAACATAAACATTGTTAATATTCCATGTATATTCTTTGTTCTCAGCTGGGCATATTCCAGATCAGTGAACTGCATGGTCTATATTATTGAGGTGTAGACTTTAAATGAACTTATGATTTTTTAGGTTAATATATGATAAACGGACATGATGAATATATGATGAATTGTGTTATGGTTGCGTTATAATAGCTGTATATATCATTATATGTATATATCCAAATAAATAAAAATTTATGGACTATGATAAACTGACATGATGAAAGTATGTTTCTATGCATTTGCCTCATATATACCTAATTTATTTTAATTAAAATGACAGGACTGTGAAATCAATTATTTATTTATTTACAGTTTCAGAGCTTCGTTTCCATCGATATCATGCGTGCACAATTAAAGTGTTAATTGATAAAAGAGTATGTGATCATGTAACATATAGTACTAGTATTGACAATTCATTTCAAGCATGCGCACACATGTACATAATCAGATGTGGACAACCAGAGCTTTTGTTTAGCTGAGAAATACCTCCGGTCGCTCGAGGCGCCACTGGTTCAAATTTCAACATGGCGCGGCAAGAGTAACGCCTCTATATTTAAGCTCTCTCTGATGTGGTAAAGACAATTGTCGAAAGTATTCGCTAGACGGCGCTGCTCGCAATTTGGTTGTATTTAGTCGTTCTTTATCTGGGGAGTATGGGAGTTATAACATATACTCACTATTAGCTGATTAATACATTCTATTCTCTTAGGGTAATAGGTGGAAATATTTTACAATAATCAGTTCGCTAAGCGCCCACAATAAATGTGTGCAAGCGGGCGATTAGTGTTAATTTTAAACTGTTTTCCGTTATTTAATATATTATGATTTTGCATGAAGATTTTTATGGGCTTTTTAATTATTGTTCTGGTCAAGAAACACGCATCACTATTTAACACAATAACAATAAGATAATTAACGTTTGCAAATTTTGGAAATCTACCTCCCGGAACTCGTGAAGATCACGCTGAATGAATATTAAGGCATTTAAAATTATTCTGTGATAAATCCTTTTTCCGGTTCGATGCTTCGAAAGATTTCAACTGATCAAAAATGTATTTGTTCGGATAAAGGAATATAATGTTAATTGGAATTATTTGAAAAGACACACATATAGAAATTCCTCGAAGTAAGTAGAGAGTCAATGTGAATAAATCCAATCCAGACATTGATAAAAAATTGCATGGAACTACACGTAGATTTCCATCCGTCTACCATTTCAACGATTTAGCTAGCGCTTAACCAGGATATATATTTTCGGTTGTAAATATCTAGATTTATATTTTTTAATGTTTACAGACTTTTAATTATCATTCGGCAACGTAAAGTGAAACAATTCACCAGCAATACACTTAAAATGTTCATTGTGCGTGGTAGCCGAACATTAAGGAATTTTAGTTACTTCTAATTTATTTCTCGATATTTCCTTTTCTTTGGAAATTATAAGCTTCTGGACGAATGGTCTCGTTGCGTCGCAGCGCCACTCGGCGGATTAGTTCCAAGGTTCTATATCATATTGTTTAACCCCGACCCTTGTCATATCTAGGGTCAAGGTCGAGCGGCTAACCGAATCGCTAGAGGAATGAGATCGTCGGATGAAACATCCCATTAAGACAGCATTGGGATTCAATCTCACAACATGGAAATCTCTAGCGTAGAGCACAATTGACAGGGCTAGTGGAGTACTATCAACAGGGCGAGTAGAGCACTCGAAGAGTGGTGTATACGAGTTGTGAATCTAAATGCAACAAAATATATTTATGTTAACTATATCTTTATCCTGATTGTTACTTCAGTCTACATACATATATATATATATATATATATATATATATATATATATATATATATATATATATATAATATTAAATAGATAGATAACTGTTTTGTGTATAAGTATATGAATAGACATTAAACGTCCGTCCATCTCTTAGTCTCCCTGTCTACCTCTCCTTCCATCCGTATACCTATGAGTGTATGTGTTTGTGTATGCGCGCGTTTGAATGTGCGTGATTGTGGGAACGTTTATATTCCTGTTTTACTCGTTTGTTTCCTTTTGTGATTCGATTGTTAAGTACAGTGTGTGATTTGGGCATATTAATCATTCATTTGTTGTTTTATTGTTAGGAATGCGAATAAATTAAACATATATCCAATCCAGACATTGATAAAAATTGCATGGAACTATACGTAGACGAAGTTAAAGGGACAGTCCATCTTCAGTTCAAATTTTCAAGAACAAAACGTAGTAATCTCGATAAATTTACATCATCACTGAAAATCAGCCATATCGGTTTGAACCATTACAAGATGAAGATGATTCCGATTGTTTCGATGAAAGCGGAATCATCGAAGAAAGCGCCAGGAGAACCGGAAACACTAACTTGTGTCTATGTGCCCTCTGTGTACTCCTGGCCCATGTGACGTCAGAGCATTTGACTTTTCTCCTTCCCGCCTTTTAATCTGGCAGCCGTAATGGCGGCCCTCCAGTAATTTGGATTATTTCCTTATATCTATGATATCAGGTATAGTTCGTGATTATTATTGTGGAAATTTTGTTTACTGTTATAAACATTAAATATTTAAGTAATATTATCTCAGGGTGAACTGTCCCTTTAACATAACCAAACTATAATGTCAACACATCTCTAATAATCAACACTCAGCCGTCCAATAGAATATTTATCATTGGCTAGTATCGGAGTGTTTCTGAGTGGAGCTTTGTTCTGTGAAACAACTGAATCATAATTCTAATTATTATATGATCTATAATTATTTTTTAGCTCCAGCATCATCAACAAAAGTCTCTTCAATACTTCACTGGTCAAACGTACTGTAAATTTTTTTGAGCATTTACATCCCCAGCGAGTACGAGCGGGACACAAATACGATTATAAATCATCAGTTGAACAAAATTGCAAAGGGAAATGCCAGCACTTTGATTCGTACGTAAAAATCTCGATATGTGTATCGTTGGAATACAGGTTGAAATCACGAACCATTAGAATCAATTATGAGGAAGCCAGTTACAAAAGCTCCCCCCGCGATTGCGGATGTTGTTCGATGTTTTACGGCATCTTTTGTGCACGAAGTAGGCTAAAGGGGCCGAGTGACCTGCAAGGGTAATGAAGCGAAGTGAAAGATGAAACAGCCTTCAGATATGCCCACGCCAAGAGTTGAAGTCAGGTAGATACATACAGGCACACACATAAACACAGGCACACACACACATAACACGCCAAATGTGCCGCCAATTATACCATGAAGGCGCCCCCTCCCGAAATTGCAGAGAATGATATCAATGCTTTAGTCACACACACACACACACACACACACACACACACACACACACACACACACACATACACAACACACACACACACACATACATACATATATATATATATATATATATATATATATATATATATATATATATATATATGGAAAACCATTAGATCGAGTACATAACAATACTGCACATCTAATAATAAGCACTCACCAAAAGGGATATATAAGACCAGTTTTGTTGTTCTCGTTACACTGTCTTCCTGGATGTTTCAGGTCACTCACTATAAATGATCTTATTTCACACATTCATAGTACCGAGCGGAACAGTACAAAAGTATAAACCTGTGAGTAGGGGTGTCATGAAACGAACTAAAACTCCTCCTTTTTATACTTCGGGTAGGATTCAAGTAACTTGAACTAACGAAGTAAGACTTCAACTAAGTAGTTTTATTTGCGGTGATGCTACCTTTTACTTCGTTACTTTCAGATACAGTTGCTGCAAATTATCATTATAAGTTGTCACCAACTTGTGTATCTTTATGAATTTGTGGTAAACCAATATATTTTAATATCTTGTGGTATTGAAATAAGTTTTGTTTAGGATGCTAACATTTAATATATATATATTTTTGCTGAAGCTAGTTGATATTTAAGACTCGTCATAATTTTCCCAACCTATTTTTGAACAGGAATTGGGAGTTGTTTTACCTAGACGTTATTAACACAGTTAATTTACATGTCATGTAAAAACATTTTTTTACAGTTTTTTACACTGACTTGTAAAAAACTCAATTTAAATAAAATGTACCTATAAAATAGTAAAATGACAACAATATAACAACATCTACTGCAACATGACTGTAATACACACAATAAGTAACACAACAATTAAGTTAACAGACTAATCCACATTTATATGATAACCCAATATCCAGTCTAGTTGACCCCTTCACTATAACTACTTAATTATATCTGGCGTGTGGGTTATTACCACTTGTATATATGGTAGATAATCTACTAGTCTCAGAATAACCCTCTATCCAATGTTGACACATATATGTAATGATTTAAAGGTGTGACTTCATTAACCAGGTGACATATCATAATGTTAAAAGGTGACTTCATTTTGCCTCAGTACAGAAAGCCAGTCTGAATTTAATTTGAAGTAGTGTTACACTTTCTCGTGATCATAGTGTTATATCGCATTGATACATACCTACATGTTGGCTTAAATTATTGGGAAAGATTGAAGTAAAACTGTGATTATTATTTAATATCCAGCCTTTAGTAATGTATAAAGGTGGAAGGGCACAGAATTCCATATGGAAAGTTTCTTTACATGTTGTCGTTGGAAATAAGAAATATGCAAAGTGCAAAAAGTGATCATCAGCAAGTTAACAATGCTGGCAGAATGCAAGTCTCCTACACAAAATGTTCAATGGATTCAGTTTCATCAGCATCAATTGGGTGAATATTTTCCAACTTTGGAAATATTCACACTAAAGTGCGCTATCTTCTAGGCAACAGTAAAAATGTTAAACTGGTATTCTGCTATAGGATTCTCAGAGGCAATGTTGAATTAGACAATTAACTGCTCAGATGGACAATATTCACTTTGTGTGCAGAAGAACGATAAATGTCGTTATTTTGCTTTATTCTCTAGTATTCATGTACAAATTCATGTGTCAAATATTGAGTAGTGTGTTAATAAAAATGCATGTATGTGAGACACTATCGTACAAAATAATAATAATAATAATAATGTATATTTAATAAAGCGCCCTTACTAGCAGGAGCCATTCAAAGGCGTTGCAGAAATAATATGTAATATAATAATACCCCAAATAATATGTCTGTAAAACCCTCTAAGCGATTTAAAATATACTAATTATTTATCTGTGAAAACGACGTTAAATAGGTGTGTTTTTAGAAGAGATTTTAAATTTTCAAGAGACGACACATTTATAATATATGCCGGCAACTTATTCCACAAAGTGGGGCCTGCAACACTAAACGCACAATCACCATATGACTTGAGCCGAGACACTGGCACTTGCAATAGTATCTGACTGGATGACCTGAGTTTTCGGGATGACTTTCTAATGCAACCCAGTTCACACAGGTATTCTGGCGCAATATCATTAATAGATTTATAAGTTATTAACAAAAACTGAGTTTCAAGGCAACGTTTGTCACCATGAGAGCGATCAAGTCCGCCGAAGACTTGACGACGGTGCCGTTTGCTGATAGGGATCAACAACTTGACAACAACATCCTTGCATTTGGCACGGAGCTGTGCTCTTTGATGGCAAACGATGAGGGTGATTTTGAGGAGTCCACTGCGACACGCAACTTTGACATTGTGCGCAAGTTCTACGTTGCAGTTGTCCACAAGATGATAGGGATCTTCCCATTCCACGATGATGTGTTGAGGGACCTTGCTGCACTCAATCCCGACCCTGCGCTTAGGGAGTCCTGGGGCTCATAATGTTTTCGTGAATTGGCTATTCGCGTTGGCCTCGTGGCAGATGAACATCAGGACGCCCTGGTCGCTGAGTTTCAGGACTACCAGCTGACTCCTGACGATGAATTGCCGCTCTAATCTGCTGACAGTGATGTCGACACGTTATGAGTAGAGATGGCAAAGAAGAAATGCGCTTTCCATGACGATGATCCCCCACATCAATGCTAATAGCGAACGCATATTTTCCTTGTGCCACAAGATTGACACCGATGCTCGATCACAACACGCTCTACTTTCATGCAAAATCAACATGGATGAGCCGTGCTATGTATGTCTTTACAAGTGTTTAAAATATTTTTTATATTATTTTTTACTAGATCTGCATTGACATATAGGGCCTATTTTATTATCATGTTTCATTTTGAACATTAGTTAGTTTTTTTTTGTAAAGTGCAATAATTTCAGATTGTGTGTTTAATATGTTTTTATGTTATTTTGGCTAGATCTGCATTGACACATACTTTATTATCATGTTTTAGTCAGTCCATTAGTTTTATAAAATGCACTAATTTGAGATTGTGTGTTTAACATGTTTTATGTTATTTTTGTTAGATCTGCATTAACACATATATTTTATTGTGATAGGGTTTTTTCAATGCTTTAGTTTTTATAAAGTGCAATAATTTGAGATTGCATGTATGTTTTATATGGAACGTGGACATTTTGTGCTTCATCTGGTGGCAGGTATTGGTTGGTAATAATAAAACTTGATTGTTATATTATGGTCTAAGGCGTGTTTTCTGCTACCATAATAATTATTATAATAATAATCCGATTTACGTATAAATGCCCGATTTTCTGAGACCCTCTAATTTACGTATAAATCTACTGTTTTGGCATTTCTGAAACTTTACATGTATGATATAGGCCTATATATACTATATATTATAGATGTAAATTTCAATAAATCTGATTTCTTAATATAGCCTGTATAATATTAAGATATTCATTGATACCGGATATACGGAAAATAGAGGCATTGCCTGATTTTGTATTCCGGTCTTGACTGGTACATAGACCTCTATACACTTTATTTACAATATTAACATAGCGCTCATGGCAAATTGTATCGATATAGAAATATAAATGCCTTGATACCGTTTATACGGAATATAGAGACATTGCCTGATTGTTTATTCCGGTATTGACTGGTACATATACAGTTTATTTACAATATTTACATAGCGCTCATGGCAAATTGTATTGCTCTGGACGCCAAAATTTGTCCAATCTGGACTTAAAGCTGTTTATTGACTGGCTATCAATAGCTTCGGCTTGGAGCGAGTTCCAATCGTTCACAACTCTCTGGCTGAAAACTGACTGCCGACTTCCCAATCTGGCGTGTTTTTTCACAATCTTCTGGCTGTGACCACGAGTGACTGATGCAGCACTTAGTTCGAAGAATATAGTACTATCTATTCTATCAATTTCATTTAATATTTTGTAAGTCTGAAGAATCATGACACCTCTTCTCCTACGGTGTTGTAACGATGGCAATTTTAGGGTTCTTAGTCGCTTATCATATGGTAGATGCCTTATCTCTGGAATGAGTTTTGTGGCCCGTCTCTGTCCTTTTTCTATTTCAACACCATCTCGTCTAAACTTTGGATGCCAGATTACATTACCATATTCTAAATGTGGTCGTATCATAGTTGTGAAGAGTCTAAGCATGGTGACATTATCCAGGCATGTGAAAGTGGCTCGTATTAGTCCTAACAGGCGTGACGCTTTTGCTACTGCCTTAGAGACATGGTCGTGGAATTTTAGTCCCTCGTCAATATATACCCCCAAGTCCCTCTCATTTCTGGTGTCTTCTAATATCTGTGAGTTCATATGGTAATTTAGTCTCTGGTTTGAACTGCCTAGATGGAGACTCTTACACTTGGTTTCGTTGAACCCCAGTTGCCACTTGTTCGACCATTCCACAAGGTTGTCAAGATCCTGCTGCATGACATTATGGTCTTCTATTATCCTAATAGCCCGGAACAGCTTTGTGTCGTCAGCAAATATTTTTGCTGTACTGCTGACTACATCTGGCAGGTCATTTATAAAAATGACAAACAAGATCGGACCTAACACGCTTCCTTTGGGTATTCCGCTCAGGATAGCTGTCCATGATGACAGCTTTCCATTTCATTTACCCCTACTCTCTGCCTTCGTCCAGATAAAAAATCTCGTATCCACTCCAGTACTTTACCGGTTATACCATACGCTTTCAGTTTCCTTAATAACATTTGGTGAGGGACAGTATCAAAAGCTTTTTTGAAATCCAAGTAAAGATCCAGGGTGACTAATAACTGTGTCATGCAGGAGCGTCCCGGGAAAAAACCATGCTGCTGATCACAGAATAGGTTATTTTCCATCATATGTTTCACCAGTGAATCCGTAATCACGGACTCCATCATCATTACATCCTATCACTGATGTGAGACTGACCGGACGATAATTTCCAGGAACCACTTTTGACCCCTTCTTGTGTATTGGTGTGATGTGGGAATTTTTTCAATCACTTGGTAGGCGTCCCTCGTCATATGATTGTGTGCACATGATGTTCAACGGCAGTTTAATGGAGGGAGATATATCACTCAATACTCGTGGATGGAAACCGTCTGGTCCAGCAGATTTTGTTATTTTCAGTTTCTTGAGTTTCTTTTCAATGATATCAGTGGTGAAGCTTATGTTAATACTATCTTTGATCTGATGTTTGGGATATCTGTATTTTCATGTGTGAATACACTTGCAAAGAAAGAATTTAGTAAGTCAGCTTTTGTTTCATCATAACCAGTGAGTTTGCCATTTGCCATTTTCAGGTGACCAAGTTTACTTCTGTTTTTCATTTTTGATTTACCATACCTCCAAAATGCCTTAGGGTTTTGTTTTACATTTCTAGCCTATACAGATTTCTTGTCATCATGGTTAATTCGTTTTTTTTTTCATTTGTCGCTCGTACACATAGTCCAATTTGTTACCTGTATCTTTATATTTCTTCCATGCATGTTGCTTCTTTCTATGCTTGACTGTAACTTCTTTTGTTACGTTTTTTGTTCTTTTTGGGTACTGATTTTGGAATATGTTTAGCCATTTGACCTACCAGTTCGTTGGAAAAAATATATCCACATTTCTTATGTAGTCATACCTAAGAACTTTGATGACCAGTCAATGTCCATGAGAGTAGTATCATTTATTGCTGCATAATCCCATTTATTATAGTTAAATCTTGGCATACCTTCCTTCAACTTATTTTTTTCTACAGTCAGGGTACAGCTGAGTACTAGGTGGTCGCTTAATCCTATGACTGCATGATATTCTAGGCTACTGATAAAATCTTCACTGCTGGTCAGTATCAGGTCAAGAAGGTTGTCTCTCTACCTTGTAGGCTGAGTCACGTGCTGATACAAGTATGCATCTCTAATTGTATCAGTGAAGTGTTGGCTGCTGTGATTTACGCTTTTCTATGTAGTCACTGACTCCCAATCAATATCTGGATGATTAAAATCACCCATGATAACCACATCCACTGCATTTTGGGTCGACAGGTTGGTCAGGATGGTATGTAGCTTTGCATCATCATCCGGTGTGCTTGAGGGGCTTCGGTATATTCGGTATACGCATCAAATTCTTTGGAACTATCCATATCAATGATTTTACACACAGAATGGACGTAATTGCGTCTCTTCCCATTGTAATGTAATACTAAAAAATAAGGGATAACTTAATTCTATAGTTTGCCTATAAAATGAGGAGAATATACCGCAAATAATAATTCTATCCTCCAGACGGCGCATAGTCGGATTATGACCTAATTTCAAGCAGTGCTTACGTACCCGTCAAATGACAACACTGGGAAATTGCAATGGCAAGTGTAAGTCAAACGTTTTTATTCATTGTCATTGCATGATTGAGCATGAAATGGCAAGTAATATTCAAAATAAGAGTATATTGGTCGTTTTTATGTCATTCTGTAAGTTTAAATGATACTTAGAGTGTTTGTTTTAAATGTTTCTACGTGCTCAGGACACTTGCACTCGCTTCTTGGTCTTCGCTTATCATGGCGGAAGTGACATGAACATTAATAAAATGGGTCATTTTTATTATTGGTACGAATTTGGGAAAGGGGAGATAGTAATCCGAAATAATTACTATGACCCCGTTATAATTTTTTTTGAATATCTTTCTAAATTATAATTATCAACCCTGTATATATTCAACGTATTACCTACTTGTGAGCTCACTTGACACAATTTGACAATGCCATGGGTACGACTTCTTTAGGATGTTTTGACCCTCCCATTACCCCTATAACATATTTTGGAAGCTCATGTTTTCACACCACTTTTTATCATAATTTTAGCTTTTAGAAAAGCAGCAGAATATAGTTTTCTTAAGTGTACCAACTATCTAATTAGCCTTTATTGTTAGAATAAGTTGTTGGGGAAATGTTATTTATGAATATATATAAAGTAAACTGTTTTAAAACACTTCTATCTATAATTATATTACTTCTCTATAGTTTAATAAGCCTAATAAAACATTAATACATTTTCTAATGCAGTAATCTATTTTTAATTAAATGTTTTTGGTGTTATGATTTCTCGTATGATTATTATGTGAACTGAATAAATCTGTCTATCGTTTCACATGAATTAACTTGCTTCAGACAAGTGAGGGAATGGGTCTGGCAAGTTAGTTAACAAGTTTAAACAGATGCATTGTACTATCATGCTTTAAAATGTCAGTTGCTACTGAATCTCATTTATCTGAGTGTTGTGCATATAGCACAAGAATACTTCATGCACTTAGACGTTCTCAACAAGACAAGAGCACTCTTATAGTACAGTGCTCAGAATATTGCACAGCAGACCTCTATGTTGTGGGTTCCAGCCAGACTCTTAGTCTTACCTGTGTTTGTGAAGTGCTTCCCTAAGGCTGATGAGTTACCCCTTGAATATATGTCTCAGATATGACTAGTGATGAGGATAAATAAAATCAGTGCCCTCTCCATCTGGGAGTTGTTTATGTGTCTTTCAGTCAGTAACTGATCAAACCAACTAACCTGACTAGACTAGTGCCTCTGTGAGGCAAAATGTTTGGTAATCTTATGTTTGTGCTATGTGTTGTCATTTGTTTTGGATTTGTGTGACCTGATCAATTTAGTAGCACCAAAGAATGAAATGAAACTGTGTTAAAGTGAAGTTTGTTGTCCGTTTATTTATTTTTTCGCTTCTTTTACAAAGCCAAATGTTAAACTGATTCAATTACACTGCACAATGCAATGATTAGAATTACACCAGTTGATTAAAGTCCAATGTAACATTTACAGGATTAATGCAGCCCAGTTGAGATGTGTGACAGTATTTGATTAGTATTTTCGTATATGTACAATTTCTTATTAAATTTGTAGATAACTTTTCAGACATTTCATATTTTAAACTGTCATTTTATTAAATGACATTTCAGAAGTTGGATATCAGGAGCCATGTAATGCATTCTTATGAATATTCTAATCTGTCTGTTTTAAATTGGCAATTTCCACCATGTTATGGCTGGGATGGGTTGTCAGCATGTTTGTGTTTTTTATATATAGTCATGCATGGATCTCAGCTGTGTGTATAACGTCACCATGGTGAGGGTTAGGGTTCACCACTCTCTTTCTGCTAACACAGAGGACTCTTGCATATTCAGATGCATAATTAATCAACAAAATATGGCAGCCAGCTCAAAATGATCCATTTAAACACAAAAAGGCAGATTCAAAGTTGATTCATATAATTTCACCTGAAGAGGGGGTTCAAACTAATAAGGTAGGATACCAATACATATTTCAAATTTATATCATTCCTCTAAATCACTTGAAATGGAAGATCTAGCACCACTGTGGCTCATAAATAACCAATATCAAGTCAGGTGACCTTTGGTGTTTTAGCAGATGACTTCTACAACACGTCATACTCTTAGTCAGCAAACCATGTGAGTTTGTTTTCTACAACCATTAAATTGGTGATTTATCTGTTAACTGTACAGTTTTTTTCTATTAATGTTTCATTAGATCTTTAGGAAACATTGTCTCTAATTTTGATACACAGAAGGAGGTTCTGTTACATTTCATGCCCTTTAATAGGTTTATAGAATTTTATAAAACATTTGTGAATATTAATATTTTAGGTGGATAATAATATATTGTGATATATTTTAAGACCAGTCAATGCTTTTCACAAACTGGGTTTGAACAATCAATCAAGAATATTTTCAAACATGGCATGTGAAACAAACGTTTTGATGACAAATCGGTAGGATTCAAGTAGAGCAATTTGTTTTATTCATCTCGGTGGTAAATCAGAACTGCTAAATGTTGATAATGTCATTCAAAGGACAGAATATATATTTAATTTCTATGGTTTACTCCCAACTTTCAATTCTTCATGTTAAAAGTGCACTTGATCAGTTGATGACATTGTCACGTTTGGAGGAGGTAATTAATTGCATATAATGGCCCACTATCTGACGTGGATTTTGATGGACTAGTAGCAGTAATAAATGTTTTTGACTAATGGATCTGAACTTTTACTAGGATGACAGCTAGCGAGGTGGAGAAATATTTATCCAGCCATGCAAGTGTACGTGTACGGGCGGAGAGAATTGTATTTGTTGTAATTTAGTAATATTTACTTCCTGAGAAGGGCACACCACAGAGAACGTGAGTACAGTCATTCAGTTAAAAAAACATGAATGACCTCATCCAATAATAATACACCAACCTCCGAGTACCCTTGATGAAAAACTGATTTCTAACTTGTGTAAATGATGCTCTAAATGATCGTGAGACATAGACACAATGTTATTAAAACTAGCATAAAATAATACACATTCGCATTAATGTATAATACTGGATTAACATCCAACGCATTTCAACAAAATCTGAATATATTTATGTAACATTCTTGATCGTAGAAGAAATTTCAGCTTCATTTTTTTAAAGTTTTTCTAGAAGATAATAAAACGGTGGGATTACTTGGTTTATTAACATCAGATGGATCTTTAATCTTTCTGTTATCCTAGAGTATTCAGAGTGCGTTGATTTCAGCTGGAACTTGTTTGATTGGTGATGAAGGCCAAATAAATACAAATACTTTTATTTAACCTCAGTGTTTAGAACAGATTTAATGTTAGCCGGAGGCTGTTATTACTGACAAATTGGTGAAATATATATAATAAAATTAAGAAATTAACAAGACACTCATAGCACTGACACACAATTATCCTGTAAGCCATTTACACACCCCTATCAGCCCATACAATTTTACATACTTAGCAAACTCCATACTCCCCACCTCCCTAAACCCCATACCCCTCCACCCCCAGATCATTATAAATCAGACTGCCTTTGTATATTTTACTTTAAAGTTTAATTTACTGTTGAGTTAGTCTGAATACAGCATTGCAACAGCCTAGTGATTAAAGCATCACTGCACTGTAAACGTTCAGGTTGTCTGTGTGAATCTGGCTTATAGTTGTGTTTGTAGGATATACTTTCCTATAGTGTCAGCCAAATATCCCAGGTGTGGTGAGTGATGATGATTGATGTTTTACGGCCACTTTTCTGCACATGGTAGGCTAAATGGGCCGAACGACCTCCAAAGGTAATGAGACGAAGTCAAAGATGAGACACCCTTCAGATATGCTCATGCCGAGATTCGAACTCAGGCGGTAATGATCTGCGGTCCAACGCGATATCAGTTAGACCATGGAGGCGCCCCCGGGTGTGACCTGAATGCCGAGGGTAAACAACTGAACTCAACATTTAGATACTCATAAGCCGAGTTGAAGTAATTATTTATGGTCTACATCGATTAATGTAGACAATAAGAACATAAATGAGAAACTATATGGTTTGATTATAGTCCAACTGAATATTGTTAGTGTGTGTGTGTGTGTGTAATCATTGTGGTCCACATCTTTCATTGTGCACATACTATTTAATTCCCAGTAAGTGAATAATTCATGATTATGATGCTGTGGATGTATTTTGGATAAATCTATTAAAAAATCTATTAGTAAGTCCAGACCACATGATGATATTTATGTTTTATGGCGAAATAGCAATATTTAGTATTGTTTTTTAAGAAAAGGAAACCATATCATTGCATCCTTTGCAGGACAAAGCAATTATCCATTCACTTATATGGATAATTACAGTCCAGAGTCATTCTCAATTACTTGATAGTATTTCAGTTCCAACAAAGTTCATGGCATGCCAATATTTGTAAGCGTGTGCATTATTGAAGGAGGACATGCACATTTGCTGTGGCCCTCGTAGAAAATGCGTGAAACATGTGCAGCTTTTATTTCCACAGAACTGATAGATACAGTATATATGCTAATAGATGTATTGTGTTAAAATTTAGTCTCATAATACTGGGAGCCATCTAGTGTGTCCACTCCAGAATGTCGATTGTCAACACCAAAATCATTAGCTGAGAATAAAATGCTTTAATACTGATGACATAAAATTCTCCTAATATCTTGGAGCCCATGATTCAGTTCCTAATGGGGTGGTCACTGGGCCTCCGATCAGTTTGAACCCTGCTGTTTCAATGCACACATAATATTCAAAATCTCTGAATACCTCTAACTGACTATCAGCAGTTGCATATAGCCAATTATATCTATAACAATATCACCAAATGACACATATAAACTCAGAGTATTAATATGATGCAAATTGTTTTTTCCGGTTACGCTTGCTTCCTACACAACAGTGGCTATAATTCGATATCCTGTTCTAGGGAGCTTCTGTGGTCTAACTGGTAGCGCGTTGGATCACAGATCATTACCGCCTGAGTTCGAATCTCGGCATGGACCTATCTGAAGGGTGTTGCTTTGTTACCTTTGGAGGTTGTTCGACCCTTTTTGCACAAAAGTGGCCTTAAAGCATCAATCATCATCAATATCCCGTTCTGTACTTCTTGATCTCTTCATTGTACTTAGCCAACAGACTTTCATAAACCTCTTTCCATTCCCAAGCCAGATTGATCAATAACAAAAAACTTCACCTTTTCAACTATAGTTCACTATTTATTAATTATTCAGTAACGTATTGCACTTATTTATCATGAGATGCCCAATACATCTTGCACCTAGACACATATTCCATAACTAGCTAGATGTATGTTTTCTTTGGGGGGGGGAAGGGTTGAGGTGAACAATAACAGAGGCTTATTGAAGAATGGGGATTTACAGTGTACGAAGAAGAATACTGAATTTGTGGATAAAACCCCTTGGGATTTAGCATTAAGTAGCCCAAGCTGCGCCATTTTGTTATAAACTTAGCCATGTAAAGGATGGCTGTAAAGTAAGGTGACTCGTGTTGGCATTATTCTTACCATCTTAGATTAGCATTCTTCTACACTTTTATCAAATGCACACAGACGCACCATTGTTTTGAGTGCTATATATAGATTTGCTGCAGCATTAGTCACACTAATTCATGCCGATCGTGAATATAAAAGGTTTTAAAGGCGGTAACAGTGTTGGAAATATAAGAGCCGGCCCGGGGCCGACACTTCTTGACCCGGGCGTGGATCTTCTGTAGTTGCCGGCCCGGTGGTCCTGCTGATATTCAACCTATTCATGTTTCGCACGGCAAATAAAACGGTTAAAATAATACGGAACAATAATTTATTCAATGAACAAACCCAGATTTTTGTCATTTTCAACATGTTTTTTGCTGCAAATGTAGGCGCAAATGAACTTGAGTCTCATCGCGCGTGCGCGGAAGTCGTTGCGTTTATGTTTTACACGTGCTCTTGGTGACGATGCAGATGAAGCAGTGATCACAAATGGTACGGTGTACTAGTATTTTTAGCCTATACATTGCCCCCAACTGTTTTTGTGCACGTCCTGCTTGCTTTGGGGTTTCTGGGCTACTATTCTCTAGTGGCACCTGGACCGACAACTTTTCATCAGGGCTGACAAATTTTAGGACTTCCCAGCCGTGGTGTCTGATTATTTTTTGAGGGAATTTCCAACACTGCAGTAATCAGTGCCAAGATATACTTGTGTTCACATGAGATACAATGTCATGTGCGGTTCTTACAATCACCTACTGAAAATGATCAGAAATACTAGTTTTGTGCAATTTTTCATGGAATATTGTCAGGTTGCTGTTAATTCCTTGACATCAGATACCAGCCTATTTTAAATATTTCCACATTTGACTTAGTCAGCATCTGCGAATTCTTTTGGTGTTTACAGTCTATTTTCATCTGTATTTGATGTTTCATCTTTTAATGAATACCTAACAAAATCACCTCATTTCTCAGAGTCATCCTCAATTTTTTGAGAGTATTTAATTTCCACCTGTTAGCTCTAGATATATAATAATATACTAACGTCTAACACTGCTCAACCATTGACGAACTCGTCTTTGAACCTATGTCTTTTTCCTTCACTGTGTTATGACTGAACAGGTTTACGGCTCGTCATTTGCCGCAGGAGAATACATCTATGAATACAATAAAATAGCTTCACACACACATCGATTACTTCTCGGTTGACTGTGGAGACTGAAAGAAGCTTCCCAAAATATTTCTGAGAACAGTGAGATAATAATAATAATAATAATGTATATTTAATAAAGCGCCCTTACTAACAGGAGCCATTCAAAGGCGCTATACAAATAATATATAATATAATAATACCCCAAATAATGTCTGTAAAAACCCTGTAATGATTTAAAAGATAATAATTATTTATCTGTGAAAGCGACCTTAAATAGGTGTGTTTTTAGAAGAGACTTAAAATTTCCAAGAGACGACGCATTTCTAATATTTGCCGGCAACTTATTCCACAAAGTGGGGGCTGCAACATTAAATGCACAATCACCGTATGACTTGAGCCGAGACACTGGCACCTGCAATAGTATCTGACTGGATGACCTGAGTTTTCGGGATGACTTTCTAATGGAAACCAGTTCACACAGGTATTCTGGCGCCATATCATTAATAGATTTATAAGTTATTAACAGAATCTTAAAATGGATACGCTGTCTAACAGGTAGCCAATGTAGTTTTTGAAGAATTGGGGTGATATGATCATATTTTCTAGTATTTGTTACAATGCGAGCTGCTCTATTCTGAATTCGCTGAAGGCGATTAATGTTATAATCAGATATGCCATATAACAGGGAGTTACAATAGTCTATGCGAGATGTAACAAAGGCATGAACTACAGTTACAAGTGATTCTTGTGTCAAGAATGCTTTTAAACAGTGGATGTTCTTAAGATGGTAGTAGGCAGCTCGGCATACTGATGTGACATGTTCATGCATGTTAATGCATTGGTCAAAAATAACCCCTAGATTTTTTACTGACCCAATAGGGGTTCAAATCCAAAACCTCCCGATATGTGTCGGCCAAATTAACTATTGTATTTTGTACGAATGCTGACATCACTGGGTCTGCAGTGTCTGTTTAAAAATGATGAATTAATTTTGTTGCTGAAATATTAAAATTATTTTACTGATAACTCAACACCGCAGCTCTATTCGTATACACTGTTCCGTTGTCGCAGTGCCATTTATCATCTGCACTATGCTTAATAATAATAATAACAAACTTCTATAGAAAATCGAGCTCATTGGCGCACCTAGTACAGGGGTTGGGCAATCTCAAAATAAGGCAGCCTTTAATTCCATTGTATCCGTTGAACGATGTATTGAATGAAAACTGCCTTGTTACTAATACCTGATAGTCTGTTGAACATCCCTATAGTTGTATGTGAGACGTTTTTGATGTGATGAAGCCCGAAGCGATGTAATTATTTGACTTTTTTGGTTAATTGTTTACTGTTTGAAGTACTTAAGAGCTGTGTCACTATGTGGGTATTTTCGGTACTCAGTAGTAGATATAAAGTCTACATTTACCACTGATCTAGGGAACAGTCATATATAATAATATAATAACAATGTATATTTAATAATGTATATATGGAATACAGCTGGTCCATGTTACTAATAATAGTAATATAAATTTGTTGAAATATCAGCAATCCGTGGAATATAATGCTGATATATATCGGTACGTGAGGTCACTAATTTCTATAAAACAGATTTAATTCACTCAGTCACTTGACATCTAATATTATTTTAAGTATTTCTTCCTAACGCACGTGATACTCCTAAAAACGACCGGTTATGTTACATTACTAATATCAACGTCCTCTTTGTTGACATGATGGCAGAATGTGTGTCAGTAATTGTCATGTGACATGTGAGTCATAAGCCAGTTGGTTGGTTGCCGGGGTAACGGGACAGCCTGTGCGCTGATTGGGGTTCAATGAGGCGTGTCTCTTCGCAGCACAGGATGGGATGTGTTTCTTTTTCATACAGATAGTGCATATTCATATTGTAATTAATAACTGAATTTTATCAATGCAGGATTAATTGAACGGAGGTAGTTAGATTTCAGAAGTGTAGTTAGTGAGAGTAATTGATGGAATACTATAAATACTGGAAAAGATTTGTTTTATATATATATATTATGCTTCCCCTGGCACCTTTAACCCTCTCCCCACCAAGCTTTCCTTTATTTTCTAATGATAATTCAGTTTCAGCCATATCTGCTAGCTCAAGTGATGTCAATTAGTTGTTTTGTTCAAATGCCAGCTGTTACAACAGTAAAGTGAAACGTCCGGTATTCAGGTCAGCCTGAAATTATCATTTTGTCAGTCCGACTAGCCAATTTCTCTCTTAGTCCTTTTCTCTCTTAACTTATATATATATATATATGCGCGTGTGCATGTGTGTGTGAGAGAGAGAGAGAGAGAGAGATGTGATATGGGAATATTGCATACACATCTACACAGACTTTTCTACACTCACTCACACACACACACACTGTGTTAGTGGTTTCTGGCTTATAAACCAATATCTCCTGAACTAAATTAGCCATTGTCTAGGTTCCATCATATGACACTACTACCACACTGTAGTTTGGCCAGTCTAGGCCATGTGTGATCCTGTAGAGAAATATTCAAATTTATTCATATTTGCTGGTTGGTCCGCTCCAGGACAATTGCATTGTTACTATTTTCATTATATTTGGATAACATCCGCAGAGAGAGAGAGAGAGAGCTATGACCCCGATTTCAATCTCTCAGACTTAACTCAATCAACTCATTTGACAAGTGGTCGTTATTGCGGGAGTATTGAAAATGAGTATGAATTGGCTTCATTCTAGTCTGTCTGTTACGGTAATGTAATTCTGAGGGGTTATCACGTGACTCACAATCGACGTTTTCTCGACAGGACATGGCTATGTGATGGGGAAGCCTTTCACTCGGTGTCCTGTCTTGTTTTGGAATGACGGTTGTATTTATATAGATCATACGATTAATCTCGATCATATGAAGCCATCTTCGTGGTACACCAGCTGGTAGTACATCTCACTGCTGACTTGTGGGTCGTCGTATTGAATGGCCATGTTGGCTGCATTTGCTGGATGTTTCATTCATCGTTAAAAGGCTTTGGCCTCATCGTACCACTTCCACATGGAGAAGCCCCGTGACCGTGCAGATGTTCAAGGTGAGATCAACGACTCAACAAAGCAATCACTCGCTGTGTGGCGTGGTGATGTTTCATCATAATTTGTGATCGTGGTTGTTTAGGGTGTTACGAACGTGGGCGGCATGAGTTAATATTGCTGGCTTATATTTGGCGTAGATCACTGAAGCAGCACATGATTATTTGGACTTTGATGTCAATCATGGGTTTATCCTTGACCCTTGATCATGTGTTTCTTGCTTCTAAGGCCTGGCTTTGTGTTCGTGTATGTGTTTGTGTGTGTTATTTTTTACATATTATGTATATAGATATATAGATATAATTCTATACGCCATGGTCAACACAGTTTTGTCATCTCTAAGAATGTTTTTCACTTGGTGTATCCCAGACCACTATGATAGCCCAGTGGTGAAAGAACAGCACTGTCAACCTCCAGGTTGTGGTTTCGAAGTTACACGAATCTCTCTATAAGAAGAACATATTGTGTTTAGTCTGAGTTACCATCAGATAAACGGTGATATCACTCTCTTGAACAATAGACAGTCGTAACAGCTTAGTATCTATTTCGTTTATACTTCTGGCAGACGACTGTGGCCATCAAATGTTCTAGTGTCTTCATTAAAACAAATAGCAATGGAATATAGCGTGTGTCTTGAGAAATACTGAACACCAAAAGGAACGTGAACAAAGTCTGTGTCACTGAACATGATATGTATGTGTGTGTGTGTGTGTGTGTAGTTCGGGTTGTTTAGACTCACCACTGGCTACCCCTGGGACATATCACCTAGGGTACATGTCGCTTCTAGTGAAACAGATCTCACAGAAACGGGCATCAGTCGGGTTCTAACCCACAACCCGGAGATTTACAGTGCACCGCTATAATCGCAACGGAAAGTTAAAGACACTGAAAGTGGTATAAAATACAGCATATTAAGTAACGACCAGGTGTGATACTTGGAGGTGGTGAACCATCATCGAACATGTGGTAAGATTGTTTTAACGTTCTTGATGATTTGTTGCAGACACTGAATTTTGGCAACCTTCTCTTCCGTCCGCGGACTTTGAGATTGTTTGGTAAAGTTACTCCGGCCTTAATTACCTGTGGTATAACTGTCCGATTGAGTCTTGTGCACGTGTAAAGTGCATCTTATCTGACATGAAATCTACCCCCTCTTTATTTGACTTTAAATGTGTGGCTGGCTCGGTGTTATCTAGTTCATTGTGCGGTGTACACACATATACACACACACACGTGTTCACGCGATTTGGTGAGACGATTCCAATATAAAACCCGCATGTGACCAATTCACTCACATAACCATATTTAAGCCTTTTAGATGATGTGATTTATAAAAATTAGATTATTGGCTTTAGGTGAGCACCTTTATAGATAATAAGCCCAGTGTATGACATATCTTACCGGTAATATTGGCTGTGTATCAATTACCAATCAGAACTTGTTGAGGTGAACCTTTAAATCGGTGAAAATGACGCAAACAAATTGACCTATTTATATCAGATGTTACAGTTGCGTTTTTTATGTCCGAGTCACTGGCGGAGCGTGTGGGTTAGTTTATGCTGTTCTGTCACGTTGTGTGACAGGTGTTGGATCCGTGTATGTTGGTGTTATGTGTTTAGATGACGAACGGCTGAGAATGGACTTGGGATTATAACACGGGATTTGTTTTGACATGTGTTGTTCGGGGATATGTGCGCGGGGAGTTACACCTGGCTCTGTAACTATCTGTATAACAGTTGATGTTTAGTTAATAGGTAACGTACGCTTCTGTAGTCAGACTGCGCGTGAATGGAGTGTGGGGGGTGGGGGTGAATCGGTAAATCAATACGCACGCACTTATACATATGTGGGTGTGTAAACACGAACAATTAGATATCCATGCAGGGCAGAATATATGCAAACCTGTTTATATATATATATTATGCTGTGAGCCAGTCAGTCAGTAAGAGATTAATTTATTATTTTTCAAGCTGACTTAAGTTCCAGGTTTCTTGTTTACAGCTGGCACAGCTGATAACTTTCAATTCGAGTAACCTTTGTCGTTGTTACATTCTAAAGAGCCCGACCTGATGGCTAGTGGTGTACAGTTTATTTGATGATTTATACCAGAACATAGCATACACTTGTTTATTTCTTTAGGGTGGCGCCAACCACTTAGGTAACGCTACTGATTTCAATCTTGATCAGCGGGCGCCTGCGTGGTCTAGCTGGTAGCGCGTTGAATCACAGATCACTACCACCTGAATTTGAATCTCGGCGTGGTCATATCTGAAGGGTGTTTCATCTTTGACTTCGCTTCATTACCGTCGGAGGTATCTCCGCCCATTTAGCCTATCATGCGCACAAAGGTGGCCCCATCAATCATCATCATCATCATCAATGTTGATCAGTCGTGGCGTACCTCGATGTCTGCCAGCTCTGACCGTTGTAATTAATCTACCTCCCTTGATGACTGCGATTCACAACTGTTATATAGTACAATGATTAGAGTATCGCATTATGTATCACCGAATCGGGGTTCGAGTCATTGTCGTGGCTGGGTTTCTGTATCCCCATGGAGTTATCCTTTGGCCACACATGTTCCAATAGTGACTAGTGTTGAGGTTAAGTCAAACACTGATCCAATCACCGTTACTCGGTTATTGTTTCAGAATACAGTACGATCTAGGTGTGAGATGTTTCAGTCAACACTCATGAACTATTATATAAATTGTTACTTCATTGAACACAAAGAAATCTTGTTTACCGTTTTCTCTCTCTCTCTTTCTCTGTGTGTGTGTGTTAATAAATGGTATACTCTTACGTTTTCTGGACATGCATTATCTGATGTGGAGAGTCTTTTCAGCGTAAGTGGAAAGGTCTTACAACAAACACACATCACCTGATTGTGGACAATTATAGAATCTCGTGTTTCTTAGGTGTAACAAATTGAATTAATCGGCCGATGAAACATGTGATCTCTCTCTCTCTCTCTCTCTCTCTCTCTCTCTGTGACCGTGCGTTGATAAATCTACAAATTATCTTGTGTCTTCGTAGATCTACACAGTATGCGATGTGTACTTTGCAATCTGTCGGCATCCAAATAAATATAACTGCCATGATTTTTAAATAACTTTGAAAATCTATATTTAAATACTCTATGAGCATCTTTTGACACACAATTTTCTCCCATTTTTCTATTGTATTAAATACCTATTCCAATTACACGTACTTGTACTTCACTAGCTGACATCAACATTTCTACTATACCTCAGCCTCTCAAGCAGTAATGGGTGTTGGGTTTAAGGTCATTTTCTCACACGTTCTCCGGTGCTTCAGTCAGCTATTCACCTACAGCTAAATACACAGCGTCTCACCGAGGCTTGGATAAATGTGGCAATAGGACTCGATTCCGGAGACTCTGGATATTTGTCTGATGACGTAATGAATCGTTGGGACGTGTAATGCAGTTTCGTTTCGCTTTTCTTTTGATTAGTTGAAGTATCGATCTACCCCGATGAGTTATTGGTGTCATTATGTTTTGTTAATGTTGTTATTTATTTTTCACTCTTTTTGTTCCACGTGGGTGATCCGTTGCATGTTTTCATCACGTTTTCTGACCTAGAAAACCGAGAACGAGTGCTGTTGAGAGAGCACGGAGTTCATAATCATCTTGGTATCGGCATGTTAACAACTGGTTTGGTCTAGATGTCGATCTGGAAATACTATAGTAATAGTGGAGTGTCAGAGCTGCCTTCATTAAAACATTATTTAATTAAGTCACTTGATATATGTGCGTGTGGGTGTCCGCGCGTGTTATGATGATGATGATTGGTGTTTTACGGCTACTTTTGTGCACATGGTAGGCTAACTTGACCACCTCTGTAAATGGACCACTTTTTCACAATCTTAAATTATTGCTATTTTGAGTTTGTATTTTTCTTCTATAACTCGACCACCTCCCAACTCCGTACTTCGACCTTTGATCTCCGTCTAATACTCATGTCTGTCATCCCCTATGTCAAGCCGGAGTCCAACATGTAGCCTTGTTACGTTCACTAACACACGCGCGTTAATTTAATTGGCTCCCTGTCATCCTGCTACTGGCCAGTCAGGATCGTTTGGAGCTGTAGTTAAAACGACTGTGTCACAACGAAGCAGCGATCCAGCTGTGTGGCTAGTATGGGCTTAACTGTGTTAAAACAACACCAGTTAATCTGAAATTCCTGTTTATATGACTTATAGTTATAATAGCTGCAACATCTGAAGCAGTGTTTCAACACATTTTCCTTTCATGTTCATGTCACCAATAAAGCACCAATTACCAGCTTCTTCAGCTAAACTTTATTGGCTTTGATTTTATTACAACTTTAATGTACAGTTTCCTGTTTTACAATGGACAAATTAATTTTCATTATTTAAAAAACATATATACGTGTATATTTTGTCGTCTTTTTATTAATGTGTTTGTATTTTAAACATGTATTAATCTTCAATTGTAGCTGTATTATACATGCATGTACATGTATATAATAGCATACTGTTGTAAAAAAAACATCTCCCTAAACTGATCACTTTTGACCAGTCTCTTGGCTGGTCCATTTACAGAGGTTTTACTGTATATATATATATATATATATATATATATATATATATATATATGGGATGTTTTAATGAGAATTTAATTTTTAGCTTATCATCATTTATAACTGGATATGGTGCTAATTGAATAAAGTAGGCACATTTTTAATGTCAAGTAAAGAAAAGAAACCCAAGACTACAATAATTAAATATCATAATGGTACAGCTATATAGAGAAATGTTTTGGGGTATGTAGCCAATCACACAACTAATCTGGCTGGAATGATGGCTCAGATATTTCTTTAAGAATAAGTTATGTCATCTTACAACTGTTTGTGTAATATAGTTCAAGTATTTAATACTTCACGGTGTAGATACTGCCATTTTTTTAATGTCTTTGGTAACAGAGGGATGGTTGGCTGCTGACATGGGTTGGCTAGAGCGTGGAATGCAAGTTACTCGACTGAAGATTTTTCTGCTGAGGACATCGTGTGGTGTTGTGTTAAAATATTAACTCGTTCTTTCATCACAACTGTGTATGGTAAATTTGAGCCATTCTACAGGCGTGTGGACACACACAGACACACACACACACACACACACACACACTAGGCTAGAGCTATTTTGTGTTTCTGTTATAAATGAAACCTTACTTCCTTCTGTTGTTGTAGATGAATGACAAATGACCTTGATATGGCTGTATATTTGTGTGACATCAAAGACAGGGTTTGAAATACCCATATATGATAGCGCAGTTAGAACATAGGACTCGTAGCTGAACGGTCGCGGGTTCGAAGCTCCGTGAGCTGCAATGCCGGCATGTGGCGACTGGTTCACTCATCTATAAAAAAATGAGTACCTGACAGGAAGCGATGGCTATGTGTTTGAGTAATGCTTTGTGCCTATAATGGCAGCATACGTTGTATGCTTCCTTGGGAGTTGAGATTTGTGCTGGGTGGAAACAGGTCTGAGTTGGGGATAATAATATTGTAAAGCACCTTAGAGCAGCTTCTAGCTTAATAGGGCGCTCTATAAATGCCACATATTATTATTATTATTAATATTACATACAGACATGTCTGATTTTCTATTTCCTTATCCAGACCAGTTTTTACTTGGTTCAGTTTTGAAAGCATTATTATTTATTTATTGACGTCACTGTATAATGTCATCAGATATTCTTAGTGTTCTAATTTGTCATTAGTGGGTTAGTTCTCGGGTGTCATGTATGACCTTGAGATGGAAACCAACAGCTCTTTTCATACAATTTGCTATAATTGAAAGCTCCTATCAGATAGTTGTTTCAGGGGGGGGGGGCGGTTTTTTGTCCCCCACTAAGATTCTTAGTAAAAAAATATGTAATCTAAGGAAATTTTAGTGCATTTTTAGAAATATTTAGTTTCCTGATTTAACTAAATAAGGTCGGCTCTATCTGGTGATGTCACTGTTTGTTTCTCAAAACCATTTTAACATAATGTTATACGATAATGTATGATTTAAAGAAATTATGTTTATACAATTTTATGGTGTGATAATACTTATGTTAGAGATGTCATAACAGTTGACATGTTGCTGTTGTTGTTGTTAATGTTTTTTTGTTGTTCTTTCATTGATATCCAGCATCATACTCTGAGAAGTAAACTTGAGTAATTGTTATACAACGTTCTTAATATTTACATCAGTAGGAATATTGGTGCTAAGGACCTGTACAGTCTACTGCTAGTGCTATCATCACCTGCCATATTGAGATATGTAATTTTCAGGTGCCAGTTATAGGCACATAATAGGTACATAACTTACACCACCTGGTCAGCTTATTCATAATAGAACAGGTAACATGGTCTACCACATAACTCCAGTGTCCAGGTTCCAGGTTGGCCTATATCTGAAGGAAGTTTAATCCTTCCTTTTGGCTTAGCCATTCGACAGCACTGCGGTATGTGCTGCAAAGCTGTAGGTTGTGGGTTTGAATCCAACTCATACTCGTGCTTGTGGGATGTTTCCTTTGGGATTGAACACCATTAAGGTTAAACTGAATCGCTCAACTCAACCTGTGGATATTGTTTGGCATATTCAGTCTGTCATTTTACACAGAAGTGGCAATAAAACGGAAAAAATGTCCTTTGTGGTGCAGTCATCCAGGGAATACACAAAGCATATGTGTGACCTGTTGGTGGATTCAGACCAGGAAGTCATCAGTTTCTGTTTTTGATGTGTTACCACTGACGCGGTTAGAACAAATATTTTGAAGCTACCCATCTATTGCACAGGTAGTTTCAATTTCTACCTGTCTCAGAATTGTTTTTAAATGTTCGACTTGTTTAAGACGATTCATGAGATAAAGTTAGCCGGTGCTTATTACTGCTAACAGATTCAGGAGATTCACGTGGTATTTTTGCACTGTTTTTTTGTCAATATGTTTTGCCAATTTGGCAGCAAAATATTCCATATTCTGGTCATGGTTTCAGATGATTGAACTGCCTTTGATATAAATGTACACAAGTTGAAGGCACCGGCTTTTATTAGTCTTGCCTCTTTCCAGTGGTCAGATTATTGCATGATTACGATGTTTCGGAAGTTTTGTCTATTCACAAGTGCTGTAGTACATCATGATAGTTGGCTGTTAATGTGTTCTAGTCAGCCACCTAGTTAATTTTCAATAAGAAGACTATTGATGCATTGTATTATCAGATTATGATGCCAGATATAAACAAATCAGATAGACATGTTTTAATAAATAAATATTGGGCACCTCCGTGGTCTAACTGGTAGTGTGTTGGATCACAGATCACTACAACCTGTGTTCGGATTTTGTTATGGGCATATCTGAAGGGTGTTTCATCTTTGACTTTACTTCATTAGCTTTGGAGGTCGCTTGGCCCATTTAGCCTACTGTGTGTACAAAAGTGGCCGTAAAACATCAATCATCTTTTAATAAATATTACCCATCCCACGGGTAAAACTATACATCTGAGACTGTCAAATTATAGGTTTGTTCTAACCCTGCACTGAGCTAATATGAAGCACATGTTAGATTAGCAATATCATGTGAAATAATCTTATTTTTGTGTCGGTGTTTTAGATGCCAGAAGAACCGGACCTAGGCCTAGAGTCCACCAGAACAGTCCAGCAGCAGATTGACACAAACGAGCTCACAATTCCCATTGTCAGTAATGATCTTCTCACAGCATCACCAAGTGTCAAGACTGAGGAGAACACCCTCACATATACAATCTGCACTGATTCCAGTACTGAAGTACCAGTGGTGTCACCCTCTAGTGGACAAAATGTGACGGAGTCAGCAGCCTATGCGATCAGCGGAAAGAGCATCGTCCCAGTCATGAACATGGCCTCCGTTGGAGGTGCCACTGTTCCAGTGATCCAGGCACAAGGCTTTCCTATGTCTGTGGCAACCAGTGGCAGCCAGACTACCAATCAGGCAACAGTCTCCATGATGATACAGGGAGTGGGGGGTTCAGGGCCACTGACCCTGATCTATCCTGCACTCATGGCAGAAAACTCCTCAGCATCGTCGACTAACAAAACTAGCGCCAGCACATCAATGGTCATGTCACAGGCCGATGCCATGTCACTGCCTTCGGGGTTGATAACAGTCACGCCTCAGACAGAGTCCATGGTTCTGCCATCTGGTGGCGACATCCTCAGTGGGTTAATGAACCAGGAGAGTTTGGAATTGAAGCATGCTCCAGGAACCCAAAAGGAGATGATTGACATCTCCGAATTGGCCGCGGTTACGCCGTCTATACATAACGCCATCACAAGTCAGATTATTATGCAAATAAAAAACGAAGTAGGTATCTCGCAATAGATTTAATACTAACGTAAATACAAATCATATTAGTAAGTGAAATTTAGGACCAAAAGAACATTCATACCTTGTTTAAAATATTTGTGTTAAAGATGTATAAATGTAAGTTTATTTTATTTAAATATTTATTTTCGGCATACTCCATAATAACTATCATAAAGTGTCGAGCAGATCTGCAACCCGTAGGTTTCTAATAATTTACCAGAAAAGCTAAAGTTAATTACTGGAGAGTCGAGTATGATGCATAGACTGATGTTTATCAAACACACACCCCTCCCATGAAGTAGCGTTATCTTTTCCATACTTTTTATCTTTGAAGAGAAGAAGGGAAATTAATCACTGCAACCATCACTAGATAGCAGAGACATGGGCATCAAAGTTCTCGATATGGAAATAGTTTTGAAAGGGGCGGTGGACTTCCATTAAACATTGGCACTCATTTTATAGTTTAAATGTAGAGGGAAGTCAAAGGCCCCACAGATTTACTGCTCTTTGCAGCAGTTCCAACTGATGTCCACATTTTGGCAGAATTTTGCTATAAAAATACCCTGATATCAATATATATCAGATGTATCTTAAAAGCGGAAGAGGGTCAAATTATCTGAGGTCAGCCCTACCAAATTGGCTTACTTCATTTCCCATAATCTGATAAACACAAATCATAGTTTTACTCTTGGAATCCCACTAAGAGCACTCCAGTAGCACACTGACTTATACTGCAAACCTCCAGGATTTGCATTCAAATCTGATATGTGTCTGTATTTGTGGGATGTTTCATTTTGGAGTTGTCACTTAGCCATATCTTGTACATGTGACCATTTTAGAGGCTGGAAAAAACAACTTATTCAATTTCTCTTCACTTCCCACCAACTGGTGTGTCTATAGTATAAATTTTTAAGCTAAATTCTAACACTATCTTCTAGAAATTATGTTTATCGCTACTTATCTGTGTATTTGATTTGCGAAGACCAATCTCTTATTTCATTGCTAAACGTTAACAGGGGGTAGCACAAGCCAATGAACAGACAGAAGAAAAGGCTAACAATTCAGATGGTAACGTTAGGTCTCCAACAACGACAACTGGTGACGAGAGTGAGGAAGGGATGTACATGCCGAAGCTGAAACGGATCAAAACGTCAACCTCCCTGAGCAAGGAAGACAAAATATGCCGCGTCTGTGGTGACAGAGCTCTGGGTTGTAACTTCGATGCCATCTCATGTGAATCGTGCAAAGCTTTCTTCAGACGTAACGCCCTCAAAGACAAGGTTAGTCACTCCACCATTGTTACTGATGATCATATTTATTGAGGGGGAGTCATATGATGAATAACTAGTTCGTCATCCTTGGTGGCCATAAGGATCATAGTGAGGGGACTATCTCAATTCTGAGTAACATCTTAATGTGTGCAAGATTGTTGGGTGATAGTGTTTTTGCTGGTTGAAATATAATTTATTGTTCTGGGGTCAGTAAAGGAAACTGTTTCTAGAGTAGATTTTCTCTGCCTTTATGTGGCAGAGTAATTTCTCTCGTTCCTTGTGTTGTCTTGGCGACATGCCCACCGACAAGCTGGTCATCGATCCTTATTTTGTTTGCAGCAACCAAGGTGTCTGTTCGATAGCAACTGTAAAATTGACGTGAACACTCGGAGGTTCTGCCCGTTCTGCCGACTTCAGAAATGTTTTGCTGTTGGAATGAAGAAGGAGTTGATTCTTGGTAATTCTTTACACAAATCGCTTTAATCTATACCAAAATGTTATATTCGTATCAACTTAAATAGATTTTAAGCCGCTAACATTTGAGTGATGTTTTTGAGGCTATGACGGCAGTCTGAATGTTGAAGTTCCAATGACAAAATGACCATCCAATAGCACATCGGTTAGAGCAGTGTGCCACAAAATACCAGGTTTGGGTTCACATCTCAGTGATACCTGCATTTGGGGATGTAACCCTAAGGAGTTGCTACTGGGGCATATATCCAAGATATTGCCAGCATTGAGGCTAAACATGGCACTCATTCACGCGCTCGCTCTCACCGAGTTGTAGTGTCACAGTACCACTGAACTGTACCGTCTAACAATACATACAGATAATTGGAGATATTTACTAAATAATGTAATTTTCGTTTTTAGCCGTTTCATCCCTGTCATAACAAACACATTAAAATGGCTCACAAACATAAACTTAACTATGATAACTGTCTTTAGGCAGTAACTATATACTAACTGGTCGAGTTTTCACTTTATTTCTCTTCAATCATCCATAATGCTCTTAATCTGAACTATTTCAGGTGAAGTTGAGAAAAAGAAGAGGAATGAGAAGGTGAGAATGAACCGCGAGAAGCGTTCGAGTAAATCAACTGTCATATCGGAATCGCCATCAACGCCTGTTATAGACACACAAGCACCAGTAGTGTCTTCTGGAACACCGACTTCACCAACCATAGACACATCACCGAGCCCACAACAACAACAACCCGTGTCCACAGTCACATCACATGAGGTACTCCTACACTCACTGACCTCTCAGTCACCAAAACAGGAGTCCATCCTACCCAGTGTTCAGTCATCGAGTGGCATTTTGGGCATGGGATTAACGTTGGGAGGCATGAGCTTTGCCGTTGCCGGATCTTCGCTGCCGCAAACGAACAGCCTGCCATCGATACCGGTCACCGCTCCCGACGTGACGAATCTTCTCAGCCTGTCAAAATTTGCTCAGAAGAATGAGATATCGGCCACCGCTCAGCTGGACACTTTACTTATGCGTCATCTGACCACCGAGGAGAACAACATGCTTCAGGAGCTGATGCAAGTCTATGATTTGTCTTTCACTGTTGATCTGGAGCCACTAATTCACATAAAACATCTCGATCCATCACTGAACCAGCTCGTCAACCAGTCTAGCATCACCGTGCTGCGTCTGATCAAGTTCGCCAAACGTCTTGAAGAATTTATTCGCCTAACGCAGCAGTGTCAGATTGGAATCCTCAAGGGCACCTGGATCCACATCCTTCTGTTGCGATCTGTATCTCTCTACGACAGCGAGCGTGATGTTTGGGTGACTCCTAAGGGTGACATACCTACGGAAATCCTGAAGAATGCCACAGGATTCGTCAAGCTTCACGATGACCACGTTCGCTATTGCAAGAACATCAAGGCCATCATCCGTGATGACCTGATGATCGTTGTCATCCTGTTAGTCATCGTGCTGTTCTCGCCCGAAGGGCCGAATGTTATCAATCGTGATTTGGTCTCGAACATCCAAGATAAATATTTGATATTGCTTAAGCATTACCTTGAGTCCAAGTACACGTACATGCGCGCAGCTGAGATGTATCCAGCATTGATGTCTAAGCTGAAAGAACTCAAGGAGTTAGCCGAGATTCATGGCAAATACCTGCTGGATGTCAACCCGAGTGAGATTGAGCCGATCATGTTAGAAATTCTGGACCTGAAATGATGTTTGTGTGTGTGTGTGAGGGGGGTGGAGTGGATGTGTTTTTGTGGGGGGAGGAGGTGGTGGGGATAGCTCACAATTTTTTGAAGACTTTTATTTGCGCTTGCTTTTGAATGTGATTAAGTGAGATTGTGATAACCCTAGTTAAAAATTTCTGGCATATTGACAGCTAACTGTGTGTGTGTGAGTACTAGAGTAATCTGCCACTTATAACGATGTGTGTGCTGTATATCTGTATTTAACGTTGAGATTATTAAAGCTTTGGGTTAGTATTCCAATCAGGATCACGGAACAATGCAAACGAAGTATACAAGACATTTATCATAGCAGATAGTGTGAGGCTTATCTTAAATTGACGATGAAATAATTATTTTAGCAAGTCATTGCGTGCATGTTCATGTATGCATTTTATGTATTCCGATGTAGGTGTCAGTGTTTATCAGATGTTTTATCAGATGTGTTTATCAGATGTAAGTATTTACTTTCTTTGTTATTTCACGTTTGATGCTCCTCTGAGCAGATGTAATCGAGACTTGACATTCCAGCCTTCTGACTGATCTATAAGTAACGTTACTTAGCTCCAATAGTGCAGAATTTACTCAACTGTCATTGGAGCATGTAGCTTGCAACCCTTTCAATGCAAAGGTCATCCATCTTTCGTACTGTTAACCTCCACCAGCTCCTGTGAGTTAGGCAATATATATATATATATATATATATATATATATATATAAATGAAGTCTCCCAACCAAGCTTTTAATGAAAGCAATCCAATTCAAACCCATGACAAATGGCCAGCGCCCCAATCGACTTTTATCCACTTTGACATCTCCTCGTGTGATGTCCATGTTGGATTGCCGCTAGCGCCGATACCAAAATTAAGTTTGGCATCCTGTTCAGAAGATATTCACGGATATTTGCAGAGCGAGCACATTCATGTGTTAGCTTATTTTTCAGCGTATGCGGGGGGGGGTTGTTGACGACGAGATATTTTGTTGTCTCCATATAAACGGTGTGTTCCCTGTTGTGATAAAGGTTGAGGCATTGGACATGGCGATGGTGACGTCATTTCTTGTATTTAAAGCGTCAGTTGTTTATGGTGTCAGTTATTCATGATCCCAGTTGTTTATGTTGTTGATTTATTCCCGCCTCAATTGTCTGGTGCGAGGTCTTCCTAAACCTGTTGCTCTATATTTGTTTTAAAGTGCGGTGTTTATCAACCCCCAACCCCCTCCTCCTAACACCTTAGATCCGCTGCTGGTGTCACGTGTACTTTTAGTATACTTTTATGTGTAATGTTATCTACAACTGTTAATAATTATAGTCTGGTTAACAGTAAAACAGTACCGTTTGCAGAATGATGTGTGTCTGTGTGTGCGTGTATGCGCGTGTTTGTGTGTGTGCGCTTAATCCAGTATCAGAGTAAATACCTTACGTTGCCACTTAGAATGACTACCGCAGGGTAACGATTATCATTATGTACATATTCATTAGATCATCATCATATGTCCGTAAACGTGGGCATAATTTATTCATCCTGCTGTAATCACAGATGTCGGATTTCCTAGTATTCGCTGGCTTATGCCAGAGTCGTCCGTAAGATGCAATCCTGGTGTTCATATTCAATTTGCACATATGAGTCAATACCCCCACTTTGTGTACAAGTTATTGGTTCTGACTTCTCTCATTGTTCACGTATTTATATATTCGTACAGTCGTGTTCATTCTATGATTGTTGATGTGTGTTGTTCTCGGTGATCAGCGGGAGAGAATCCGATGAATGGAATGGCTTTTCGCGTGGAAATGCCATCTGACATTTGGCGTTAAGATTGTTGTTATTGACCGACCGACGGATAACAACTGGCGATGTTTTTGACATTATAGGTGACAATGACTTGACACAAATAATGATGGACGGGGGGGGGGTCTAAAATGAGACGATTCCCCCGACAATGCGTACGACCGGAGAAACAGTGGATATGGAGGAATACATGTGATAATACTGGTGTGACGCCATAACAAGCGATTGTACAGCTGAATGTTCAAGAGACAATACAGCTGGCCATATATTTGTTGGCAGTACTAGTAACTGTGACTGTTTTCAGTTATATGTCATTTCATATTTTATGTACAGTAACACCAAATCGCCATATTTAATTAGCGTTTACTGCCTATTCTGTATCCCCACTGTACAACAAATAAATACATTATCTTTAGGTGTGTGTGTGTACATTTTTAATTCAATTTAAAATACATTATACTTTCTTACTCATGGCAATGCTGTGCGGGAGGTCAGAGGTTTTCAGGCAACCGGCAAGGTTTTCTCCACCGAATATGCCATATATTGTAAATCAGAGGTTTTCAGGCAACCGGCAAGGTTTTCTCCGCCGAATATGCCATATATTGTAAATTCTAAATTTATTTCGAATTAGTCCCCATGGTGAAGCAGTAAATTACAGACCGTGTGCGTCTCCCTCGTTTAAGATAGCCAAGCCACGTAATATAACTGCCATTACGGCCATTATATATTCTCTCTTGAATTAATTACTTAATATAGTTTAAGCCAGCGATCGGAGGTTGACTATGTTTCATATGGTTATTTTTCACTAAAACACTAGTTTAGACGTAAGTCATCTAAAGGTTAATTCATCCACAGTAGTCGTTTGTGCATGGAAGGGCCGAAAGAATAAATGGGTCGCGGTCAAAGTGTCGGAAATCAAAATTAACAAAGGGCTGTCGGAACGATGATACGTCGGAATATAGAGAGGTTAATGTGTACTTCGACCTCATTGTGTAAAGTAGGTTTTCTCGAATCCTTTCTCACGTATCGTAAATATAATATATGAATCGGATTTTTATGAACTGACGGATTTTGTATCCAGGGCACACCCTAAATCAAATTCTAAGGGGGTCATTTTAGATTGAAGGGTTATGCGTGTGTGTCTGCGCGCGCACGATTATAAGTAAGTTACTGGGGTAATTAAGAGTGTGGTATTTAATAAATGTTTGAAGTTTAGATGTTTTTAGGTCAAAATGATTAATACCCCGAGCACCTGCAAATGCCAATTAACCTTTGATGTTTAGTTACTCGAATACTTGTGCATGACGAGAGAAATACTGGATATGATGAAAGGGTTGGCCCGGTCTAGTACTAAAAATTGTGATTTATTACATGGAGTGTTCATAAATGCTAAAGGTATATAGGTGACGGGTTACCGTAAATTACCACTGATTGTATTAAAATTTATTAAAACAATACAAACATATAGTAGATGCCGTTCTGATATATTTTAATTTACAGTAATACGAACTTGACATATACACTGAATTCAGTTGTTGTTGTTGTTGATGATGCACATTCACAACAATTTATTACCACGTATACAATTGGATCTCACTTAGGGCACATCCGTGGTCTAACTGGTAGCGCATTGAATCACAGATCACTACCACCTGAGTTCGAATCTCGGCGTGGGCATATCTAAAGGGTGTTTCATCTTCGACTTCGCTTCATTACCTTTGGAGGTCGCTCGGCCCATTTAGCCTACCAAGTGCACAAAAGTGGCCGTAAAATATCGATCGTTATCATAGGATCTCATACTTGATAGTTTTTTAATAAATAAAAATTAACATATACCAGTTGATTGGTTGTTGGCTCGATTAGGCCATCTTTGATAGTCGTGTTTAATTGGATAACGTGATTGAACGTCATACTATTTATGACACAGCTCAGTTATCTTTGAATCAGTATGTGTTCACATCTTCTTATTATAATATTTTACTGTATTAATATCCTTTGAGTGGTAAATTGTAATAGAACCATAAAATTAAATAAATGTTATTTTAATTTAATTATTACTGGTTGAATTCCTGTTAATTTCTGTTGTTAGAATTGTTGATAACTTATTTCGTAGTGTAACCAAGATTAACTCTTGAGAGAATGTCTCTGCGGTTTTGTCTTTACGTTAGGATCTGTTACAGCACGTCCACAATGTAACGAAGGCCTGCCATCTTCATATCAGCGGCATTAATCACGTTAGACCATATCTCAACGAGGAAGTCGCTGCAATCATCGGGTGTGCATTAATTGATCATCTTCAAGTTGGATTATGTCAACAGACGAAGAAGCGAAAATCATATTGCATCTCTGTTAATCCAACTCTATTGGGTACCTGTGTCATAAAGTATTGAATCGAAAATCAATCTTGTGACGTAGATGTCACTGAATGACCCAGCACCGTAATACCTACTACCTAATCAGATACAGAAATATCAGCCTAATAGAGCAGTCTGATCAGAAATAAAAAGGTCAACTTCTAGAAAGAAAACAATTAGGTCATCTAGGAAGAGAAGTGGAGAAAGGGCTTCCTCTGAATTGCTCCCAGATTCCAGCAAAACAAATTGCCGGCATCAATCACCAACTGCCACCATCAATCACAAACTGCCACCATCAATCACAAACTGCCACCATCAATCACAAACTGCCTCCACCAATCACAAACTGCCACCATCAATTACAAACTGCCACCACCAATCACAAACTGCCACCACCAATTACAAACTGCAGTATTGTCAAATCATTCGAAACTGCGTAAACGTCTTGTAACTTTAGCCATTTTTGTATATATTGTACAAGGAAGACTAATTTATTATAATTTATTATAATTATTATATTCTAATTTTAACTGACCAAGATCTGGTAGAAGTTAATGATATGTAATGAATGATAATATATCAATATTTATAATATTTTTTTAGATCTTTAGAATTATGGACTGTCCGTCCCCCCCCCCCTATAAAGCACCCATGGGACACTATTCAGATAACAATCATCATCATTATCGTCATCATATTATTATATAAGATAATGCTTTATTAAGTGAACTACAGACAATCTAAATGTAGAAAATGACTTATTATTATAATAAAATCTCACAAGGTAATTTAATCAAAATTTCACGTAAAGTAAAAAGATCGGGAAAGATCAGGGTTCAAAAATCCCATCTGAAGGATGTTTCATCTTTCACTCCGATCCATGGCATTTGGAGATTGTTTGACCGATATATTATGTTATATAGCCGTTAAGCAACATAAAAACTGTGAAAACAGTCATTGTTCAATGTGCGCTAATATATAATGCGTTACTTTACCAATCCTGATGACTATGAAATAATATGCTCAATTTGATAAAACGTTGTAAGATCTAATAATTCGTACATTATGTTATAGTTCGAGTTCTAACTTTCCACTTTTGTACTCTGGCCTACACAACAGTTCCGTCAATCCGACCACAGCGCCCTCTACTTCTTATTATAATCGTGCCAGAAATATAATTCTAAAGATTTGTTCGTATCCGTGGCCTACATTTAGCTCTCGGGGTGAATGACTGGTACCGAAAATCAAGAACAAGTGTGTTAATAATTTGTTTTAAATAACTGTTTAGCTACAGACAACTGACTGCTGGGAAAGAACTCGATATTCTCATCACATACAATAACAACAAACTGCTGCTGCGTGTTGTTGGTCGATGAAACATTAACAAGAACGAGAACAGTTTGTTGGTCATGGATTCTTGTATTTAAATTGCGTGGTTCTCATATATAGGATGATGATGATCATTGATGTTTTACGGCCACTTTTGTGCACATGGTAGGCTAAATGGGCCGAGCGACCTCCAAAGGTAATGAAGCGAAATCAAAGATGAAACATCCTTAAGATATGCCCACATCGAGATTCGAACACGGGTAGTAGTGATCTGTGGTCCAACACGCTACCGCTAGACCACGGAGGGAGGGAGGGAGAGAGAGAGAGTAACTTGTGATTCTGAGATGCGACCAACATGTTACAGATCGTCATACTTAACAGAGTAAAAATTTATATTTCTTTGAATTCCTTCTAATGAGCTACTCTCTCGTGGCTTTGATCAAGTCTTGCATATTATACTGTAAATAGGCCAAACCTGACCTGACGCATTATACAGCATCTAGTTAACAACGACAAACATCAATACAGTCACGTATTATCATGTCGCCAATAACAACAAACGACACGTGGTACTTTGGCCTAAATTCTAGAATTTCCATTGGCTAGGAAAGAGGCTCCCTTTGTTATTGTTGTTGTTGTTTATGGTATTGCTAAATTAATGGTTTTTAGTCTTCTTGGTGTTGTTGATGGTGATGATTGGTGTTTTACGGCCACTTTGCGGTACATGTTAGGCTAAATGAGCCGAGCAACCTCCACAGGTAATGGAGCGAAGTAAAACAAAATGAAACACCCTTCAGATATGCCCACGCCGAGATTCGAACTCAGGTGGTAGTGTTTAGTCTTCTTGATAGACGCCAGATCAATCTTAAACATATGATATACCCAAGGCCCGTCTTAACAGCATTATAAGCCCCCCGCACAAATCGGTGTATTGAGGCCCCTCCCTACACAACCACTCACAGGAATAAAACTGTAAATGGTCGATAAAATTAAACATATATAAACTTTATTGGTACTGCCAACAAAATCAGTGTTTAAGTGAAATTGTTTTAGTATAGTATTTATTTAGTGACAGCAAGTCACAACATACATATATTAACATTTGGGCCCCTATGCTTGTGGAGCCCCCGGGGGGTACTCATGCGTTAAGACGGCCCTGATATACCTACTTAGATTAAGTTGAATATTTGTAGTTTATTTTCTCGATATATCCGATTGGCTAACATCTCTATTATTATTAGAATTATATTGTATTAAAGACATTGTGTGCTCGTTATATATATATATATATATATATATATATATATATATATATATATTACAATTAATCTATATAATCAGGTAATATGTATATTAATACGTCTATTGCTAACTGAGATTTAATACAGGGCTACATGATGCGTGTAGACTGGAAAGACAACGGTGAATATTTAATACTAATTTATCCCGCTGCTATATAATGGATACAATAAGGGTGAACTCAAGCCTGTTATATAACACGATTAAATATCATTTTATATTTTACGTTTCGCCTACCAGCACTTAAGACGGTACAGTATAGGTCCCTGGTTGTCAATAACAACAAGAATATTAAATTCTGATTGTAACAGTAGATACCCCTGGCTGTCGGCTATTGGGCACAGCCACCTGGTGTTGACTTCTGTTATTATGACGATGGGCGAACTGGGAGTTGTTTAACATGGTGGCACCTCAGTTTACTATAAAAGTCACGTTTGGAGGAGAAAAAACCTTACCAGTTGTCTGGTTGGACTAAAACCTCCTCCTACTATAATGTCGCGGCCGGGATCCGAACCTCCGGCCTCCCGAACAGCATCGACTATGGGTACGGAATTCCCACGCTCTTATCCAGAAGTCCATAGTCCGATCTGTCCTCGGTATGTGTAGGGATCTTTCTGGAGAAGTGGAGTTATGATGTCTGGTAGGAATGTTGATTTCCTTATGAGCAATGCTGCTAGGTGGCGGTCTGGAATTTGAACTCTGATTGGGTCTATAGTTGTTTTATATAAGATGCCCCCCCCCCCGGTACATGTTCCAGTTTTAGCTGAAATAGAGCGATTGTTTGTTTGTTTGTTTGTTTGTTTGTTTGTTTGTTTGTTTGTTTGTTTGTTTGTTTGTTTGTTTGTTTGTTTGTTTGTTTGTTTGTTTGTTTGTTTGTTTGTTTGTTTGTTTGTTTGTTTGTTTGTTTGTTTGTTTCAGACGCCGTATATAGGTACAAAAGTATTGTATGATATCGATTTTCACTGAAATCAAGATTTAGATTTTTATTGAAATCATGATATCCATTTTCACTGAATTTATTTTATCGAGTTTCACTGAAATCGTGATATCCTCTTCCCGCCGAAAACCGGTTCAAGTCAGCTGTTAGTTATATGGATACTACAACCAATCATGTTCTTTCAATGGTGATGTTTTTCTCGAAAATATAAATGGCAAATTATCTATAATTAATGACTGCATGACATATGATTAATAATAATAAGTTAATTAATTATCCGCGGGGAGGATTGAATTATACCTTTTTACTCAAACAATAGCTTCAGAACTTCGGAGAGCGAGTATCATTCTTCCAATATTGAATGTAACAAATCCTTAACAGTGTTACCTCTAAGATCCAGATACTATTGGGGGGGAGTTGTATTGTGCCTATAAATGGCAGGAAACGATGAAATCGATAGGTCACAGTTCTCAGATATAATTAATTGATTCTATAAGACTACGGTGAAAATCGTGTCAAGTGACACAGTAAACCTGATCATGATCTACTGTCTGTATAATTATCATTTACCTTTAAACCATCATGGTTATAGATCAAGTGATAATAAACTATATCGTTATACAGAGGTAACATAGATAATTAAACGTCTTTCAAAGAGGACAAACCCCTAAAGCTGCATTAGACCACACACAATTGACAATTCTGGCGACCGAGTCGGCGCATTTGAAAAGTGTTTCCGGCGTTTTAATTCGCCCGAATTAGATTTATGGCTTTATGGCAAATAAAAACATTTAGAATATGAATTAAACAAATGTTTATGTTTGTATGCGTGTGCAACTCAATAAATAACATATTTGAAGAAAAGGGGTAAACTTCCATGCATACCTGTTAAGTCTTCCGCTTTACGAGGGAGACTCCTGGTTTTTGGTTTTTGTACACATCGCACACCCTCCCGCGCGTGAGACCAAATCAAAAGCAGTTTATAAATCGTCCTGCAGTTTATTTATTTTTATTTTTTGTAAACTCCCATATTCCATGCTACATTCCCCTTTTCCAAAATAAATATACCCGCGATTTACAAATATTCAGTTTGGGTATTTCAGAAACTTCACAAGGCTGTTAAATGTTGCTTTCTACTTGACAGGTCTTCCTTCTTATATATACGAAATTTATATAGAGCCCTATATAACCTGTAAGAAGGTTACTCTAAGGCGCTTGACAATAAATAATTCATATGGATGTAACAGGTTTACATCTTTAGAAATAGAAATTTTTTCCAGCAAATACATAATATATTCAGTTAGGAAAAGCTGAAACAAAAAGATTAATTTTTATCTTAGGTATCAAGGGTCTTGCAATTTCTGATGGTTACTGGAAGATTATTACATAAGGTTGCAGCAGCCTTTCTGAAACATCTGTTACCGTATATCACTCCATGTGTTGTTGGTACGGCGAAGAATGCTCCAGACTCAGATCGTAGATACCTTTTCGGCTGATACGGAACGACAAGTTCCTCTAAGTACTGAGGGGGGGGCGACTCCGTGGTCTAGCGGTAGCGTGCTGGACCACATATCACTACCAAACCCGTGTTCGAATCCCGGCGTGGGCATATCTGAAGGTTGTTTCGTCTTTCACTTCGTCTCAAATTTACTCCTTTATGGAAGAGTTGCTTTTGCAGTGACTAACCTGGCAGAAGAATTCTGTACTTTCTGTAGCCATGTCATCAGTGTGCTTGGAAGACCACACAGGAGAGCGTTGCCATAATCTAGCCGAGATGTTATCAGGGCGTGTGCCAGTGTTTTGCAACGATCCAATGTGATGTACCGCCTGATATGACCAATATTGCGAATTTGGTAATAACAGGCTTTGGATATTGCATTTTCTTATCAAAATATACTCCTAAATATACTCTTCACTGACGATTCTACAGAAACAGTATTCTTTCCTACCTGAAGCCCTAATTCCTCATTTATCCCAACCTGATGTTTTGGGCTAAAGATAATGAATTGTATTGTACAACTATAAACAGAGTCTACGGGATCACTGTGTTAACAATTGTAGTTTCTTCGCGAGTTCCGCAACCAAGACTCGACCCCATATACTACCAACTCTAAATATGTCTTTAATCATGCTTTCAAAGTTTAAAAGGTGGATTTCTCTGTTCTTATCCAATTGCAAAAAACCCAGATTTTTTAAAACTTTGAATGTTGCTGTTTTATGCTCGGCCACGTGGTAGGCCTAACTGATAGTGCGGTTGGGATAGATCTATAGCATAATTTATACATGAACTCACCCCGGTCGGAATATGTCATAATTAAGGATGTTTCGTCTTTAACTTCGCCGCTCCAAAAGCAACTCCGCCGATAAGTAGTTCTGGTTTATATGGGAGCGAAAATGTTATCTGGAAACTGAATCTTCATATTTGAATTAAAATATACGGTTATTATTTCAAATAACATACGACTGGGCTGCCATCCAGAGAATGACCGATAATTGCACTGCCGTGTAGTGAATGACCTCTGCCGGCGCTGCCATCTATCGGATGTATCACAAGGTTCAGTTCTTTGTCCTCTTGAGATCACTACAGAGCTATATGGCGTTATGTATCACTTGTATGCCGATAATACATACTGATAAAATTAACCCTTTTTTCTTGGGGAACTTGGATTATTAATTTGGTGATAGTCGGCTACGGATGACACGAGGTATTCTGAAACCATGACAAGAAACTTGTGTAGACATTTTGAACAGAAGCTGGCAGGCATTCTGAAGAACAACCCAATTTTTTGGAGATACTGTAAGTCCAAGATAAAGAACAAAACAGGCCTTGGTGACATACAGAAGGAAGATGGCAGCCTGACTAGTGATGATCATGAAAAGGCAGAAATCCTAAACAAGTACTTCACTATAGTGTGTTCATCAGGGAAGACACATACGCCATACCTATTATGAATGAGCGACAGGAAAGTGTTACACTCAAAGATGTAATAATTACTCCTGATCTGGTTGAGAGAAACTAAATAAGTTGAATGTTTCCGAGTCAGCAGGTCCAGACGGATTCCATCCACGTGTATTAAAAGGACTGTCCAGCGTAATAAAGGTACCTTTGCATATAATATTCAGTAAGTCTATCGTGTAAGGTACACTACCAAAAGCATGGAAGGATGCCCATATAACACCGATCCGCAAGAAAGGTTAGAAAATCTCCCGAGGAAGATATAGACCAGTAAGTCTAACATCAGTTATTGGTCAAATAATGGAATCGATAATTAGAGACAAGCTAGTCAGTCAGATGATGAATGACGATCTATTATGTGATGTGACACTCATGTATAACCCAACTACTCATCGCATTTGAGTGGACTGAGTTACTGGATGATTGAGACGACCTAGCTGTGGCTGTCATTTACCGTGACTTCAGAATAGCATTCGACACTGTTCCACGTAGTAGATTGAGGAATATGACATAAAGGGCGGCTTCCTCACCTGGATTGAGAACCTCCTGTCTGGCAGCCGGCAACATGTAGTGGTGAATTGTAGGTTTTCCACTTGTGCAGGAATCCTCAGCGGCATACAACAAAGCAGCGTATTATAGGGCCAATCATGTTCGTCAGTTTTGTTAATGACCTACCTGATGATGTCACATGTACTGCAAGGATATTTGCAGATGACGCCAAGCTCATCCAGTGTATATAAGTTCCCATGATTACTTCTACAACTTGTCCTAGAAATGGCAGATGGGATTTAATGAGGCAGAATGCAATGCTCTCCATCTAGGCTCAACAAACCCTTGTTATGAGTACCGTATGATAAATACCTAACTGGAAGCAACAACAGAGGAGACGAACTTAGGTGTCACCATTGACTGAGATCTGAAATTCCATATGCATGTGTCCAAAGCGATGAACAAAATATCGAGAATGATTGAACGTTAGAGCAACATTCACCTGCATCGACGAGAAGACACTCCCCAGGTATTCACCATCATTGTAAACCCTTATTTGGAATATGTAAGTGTGATCTGGTGTCCAAGGTTCCGATGTGACAAGTTGGAAGTTGAAAACATCCAGAGAAGAGCCACAAAGCTGATACCAAGCTTGAGAAGTCTGCCATATAGAGATAGGTTAAAAGCCCCGAAACTCCCATTTTTGCGCTATCGTAGGAGACGAGGCGATATGCTTCGAGTGTATAAGATCCTGAAGGGGATAGACAGGTCGAAATCTAACCAATTCTTCTCGCTGGCTGACATATCAAACACCAGAGGTCACAGCCTCAAGCTAATGAAGCGCCGTTCAAGATCAAGTTTGAGGCCGAATGCATTTAGTCAGATAGTGACAAACGATTGGACCGGGTTACCAGCGCACGTAGTTGACAGTCCTACATTAAATACATTCAAATCCCGATTAGACCAGCATTGGATTAGGCAGCGTTACAATTAATCTGCCGTGATCCGTTTAATACGAATTATCTTACATAGAAAACAAGACTTGACCGGAGTTTTTAACAGGCTGTCCCATCATTACTCCATAGATCTGGTATCAAGTTTTAACAGGCTGTCCCATCACAACTCCGTAGATCTGGTATCAAGTTTTTAACAAGCTGTCCCATCACTACTCCGTAGATCTGGTATCGATGTATCAAGAATAATTATTATAGCTGGCTAATGTAGGCATTTTAATAAACATCATAACCGAATGTCAACAAACAAAACGCTCCAAGATGGGTACTCCCTTTTCTCGGATTTTTTGCTGCCTCTTTCGTTTCTATGACCCTAATCACATGTCGCCATTTTTGTAGATAAACAACTTTATCTCCTTATTTCTCACGAGTCGAAATATGGCAATTTGTCGGGATTTGGCGTTGAAATTTGAGTTCGGCATATGTTCGGATGTTCTTTACTCCCATAAATAACTATCTGACAACAAAAATAATGTCACCGACATGTTTTTCAGGTTTATTTCCTTGCAAATAACAACTTTTAAAAATAGTTTCAATAATTCATCCGTAGGCCGCAAAATGTGGTGTTGATGTTTTAGTCATAAATTCCTTGTCCACTTGTGAGGAGATTAATAAGTTTTTTACTTGAAGACAAAAACAAAAGTTATTGATGTTAACTTTTGAATTAGTGTCCCAGATGTTATCATTATATGACGTCACAATTACGACAATGCTAGTAAATGGTAATTGATGACACACATTCGTGATATTCAGCTTATTAAAATGTCTATAACTTTCTTTACATGTTACCGCATGACATAATTCAAACTGTATATGGTTATAGAAACTGAGCTTTTTGTGTTGGTGTAATTTATTTATATCAAACTACCCAAGTTAATTTTTCACGAAAGTACCGCCTAATGACTACATATTATGTCAAATCGCAACACAAAAAAAAACACCACTAGCATTATACATTAGCGAAACGTTGATTATTCCCAAAGTAAGTGAGTAATAAATCTAGAGGTTATGTTTCAGAAAGATAGTACAAAAATTTAGCATATCACATCAGTATGTCGAACTATTACAACCACTTAAAGAAAATCCACTGCCTAAAAGCGTTCTTGACACAATTAAGAAACACTCGTAACAGAGGTCAATGTCTTTGTTACATCCCGTATAGACTACCGTAATTCCCTGTTATATGGCATATCTGATTATAATACCAACCGCCTTCAACGATTTTTAAATGATGCAGCTCGCATGGCGACAAATTCCCGAAAATATGATCATATCGCCGTAATTCATGGAAAAACCCGATAAGCTACCGGTAAGACGAGTATCTTTTTTATATTTTGTTTACAACTTATTTATAAATCTCTCAATGGGATGGCACCCGCATGATGCGTATCAGTGGCCTTCATTTGCGAAACAGGTTTCTCGAGGACATTAGTAGTGCATCATCTTTTGTATAGTTTAAATCTTGTACAATAACGCCCTTATTTAATATTGCTTTCTCAGTAAACAACACAGATCATTCAAACTGGAGGTTAAATGCGTCATATATGGGTGCAAGTGGTTAAGGGCGCTTTATTAAATGTATATTAATGTAATTATTATTATTATTTATTCATCACAATTAAATTGCTATCTGGTATGTAACCTATAATAGTTCTAATATCTGGTAAATAATCAAATTATACTGTGGTGTGGTCAGGGCTAGCTTTAAGCCAATTGGACCAATTGATCCCAGCTGGGCACTGTGACCTCGATAGGGGGCTCTCGATAGGGTAATCAACAGGAAGTCCTCGGCTCAGACTTACCACAACTCGTTGTTACGAACGACCTCCCATAAGGGTTTATATGTTGTTGGTTTGAGCAAAGACTGTTTATAACAAGACGTGTAACTTCGCGTTTTAACATGGGGCGCCATTTTGAATTCTATCAATAAAAATGATAATATAATATTACTGACCAATGAAAATGTTGTAACACATCAAGACAAGGTAGCTACTGTTTTTAATGATTATTTTACCAATATGGCCAAAGATAAAATTTCACCTGACAAGTATCCGCTGTATCTAAATGCTCTGATTAAACAAAAAAATGTACAAATTAATTTAAGATCTGATAATAATATATGTATCCCACAATATAAAACCGTCAAGTATGGTAACAATTCTTTTACCTATTCTGCACTATTTTATTGGAATAAGTTGGCAAATATAATACGAAATGCCCGAAGCTTTAGTAGTTTTAAGACCCTTCTTCATGATTGGATACCATCCTGTAAATGTGGATCATGCCTACAATGTAATATTATTAATAGGTGAAATATTTTTATCATATCATTTTATCATAAATATTTCATTTGTATAAAATCATATCATATGTAATGGTCATTGCACTTGTTATTGTTTACACTTATTTATGTCGATGTAATAGTGATTGTCACTAATGTTATTGTTACGCTTTTATCGACTCTAAATAAATTTTTCTTACTCTTACTCAAAGAGCGCCAGGGCCCAAGCGGCCGGGGGTAGATTGTCACAGACAGCTCCCTAATGGCACTGGTTCATTCTGTGCCGCTTTCGGTTACAGTAACAGGAAAAGTATGCACAAATAAAGACATCCCCGAAAAGGAAATGAAAGCTAGTGTAAAAATTTGATATGATCTGGCTTTTTAAAATAAAGGATATTTAAAAATAAGCATAACAATTTGAAGTAGACACGCCCCTACTTGACATGACTCAAGCAGTAGGCCCAAGCAAGATCTATCTAGATCTATATTTGTTTCAGACAAAATCTTATTAAATTATGTTGAACAATATCAAACCTATTAATCACAAAATGGGTATGTAAGATATACATAAGATTACAGTTACATGTACTGGAGCCACTGAAGATGTTATGGGCGGGAGGTATATTTTACTTTATTATTGTTAATAATATAATTGGACTTCTAAAATTACATTACTATAATCAGATAATTTTTCCCTAATTACAATAATTATAAGTAGTTGAGTATTTACATGATCACCTGCATCCATATTTATTTTTAAACCTAAGCAATTGGTACTTATTGATATATATATATATATATATATATATATATATATGGACTTCTATTTATAATTTAAATGTTATGAAATTAATTATTAAATACCTCAACTAGTGGTAGAAACATTCATTCTGTTATTTTTTTCTATTGACTGAAGTTAATTAAAAGATGGGTTATTAATTGTTGTCGTTCAGATATATGATGAGGAAAGATTTAAATTACTTGAATAGTAACTGTAAATGTATATGATATGCATTTCACTGAAACGGAATTCATGAACCAGACAACTTATCTAGAATGCTATACAAACTATTTTTGATGTACCAAATCCACCGCATGCATCCACTGAAATCAAAGAGGAAGGTATTAACAGATAGGAGACCTATACAGGAGACAGGGCCAGTTGTGATGGTAATTAATATTTATAAATATGAATGGTGAAAATTGGTATTATAAAATTAATTGAATAAGAAACAAGGCATCAAATCCATGAAATTTTGTCAGCCCATTTCATATCTTTATACAAAAAAACGATTATCAGCACTTGAATTAGTACTTGAATGTTCAGCTCATGTGCTTTAATTAGTATACTTCTCTTCATAACTTAAATTATGCATATCAAATCAAATTCTTTAACCAACTTGAAAAAAAGAAAACATGTGTTTACACATTGTGTGTGCACTTGGTTCAAGTCATTATTTTACAAGATATTGTTCTGTTTCAGTCCTTGAAATTCTATGATGATGAGATACCATATAAACAGGCCAATCTCTTGGATACAGATTTACCGGTGTTGGATGTGATAGATGATTTTGAGTAATATGTTACAGTAGTCAATGCATGTGTCTGTTATATCTTTGGGTATATTCTGTCTAACTTTCAACAGTTCACTGATCTGGACTAAACGTCATATTTTTGTAGTAGTGGTTGTTTAGAGCTGGAAGCAATATGTGTTATTCTGTACTAATTTCTCTATCTCTAACATGTTAACACAAACATAAACATTGTTAATATTCCATGTATATTCTTTGTTCTCAGCTGAGCAGGCCTATAGTGCATGGTCTATATTATTGAGGTGTAGACTTTAAATGAACTTATGATTATTTTAGTTAATATATGATAAACGGACATGATGAATATATGGTGGGAAGTTTGTAATGAATTGTGTTATGGTTGCGTTATAATAGCTGTATATATCATTATATGTATATATCCAAATAAATAAAATTTATGCGCTATGATAAACTGACATGATGAAAATATGTGTGTTTGCATTTACCTCATATACACCTAATTGTTTTCAATACGCTTTCCACACACAAAGCTATGAAATAACCTAAACCACCTTCAAGTATTTTTTGATAAGCTGTCAAGTGATCGCAAATTGTAGGCTATGAATTAAGTGACTGGGCTGTGAAATCACTTAATTCTTTATTTACAGTTTCAGAGCTTCGATTTTTTTTTTCGATATCATGTGTACACAATTAAAGTGTTAATTGATAAAAGAGTATGTGATCAGGTAACATATAATACTAGTATTGGCAATTCATTTCAACCATGCGCACACATGTACATAATCAGATGTGGACAACCAGAGCTTGTTTATCTGAGAAATACCTCCGGTCGCTTGGGGCGCCACTGGTTTAAAATTCAACATGGCGCGGCAAGAGTAACGCCTCTCTATATTTAAACTCTCTGGTTCAAGTTACCGACACGTGAGCTCCGGTGGCCTAGCGGTTAAGCACCCGGCACTTGGTGCCAAGGGTCACAGGTTCGAACCTCGTAGGAAGTCGAAACAGATATTAATTTCTCGGCTCACAACATCATGGGTGGCTGACCACGTTAAATGGCGCTACCGTCTCCACAATAAAGCGGAACGTTAAAAACCCCATGAGGACGTATAACACTCACAGATACGAGGCAAACATTAAGCACAATAAGCTTGAATTGAATTTTACGTGTAGGCTTACGTGTATGCAAGAAAGAGTTCTTTTTTAATAATAAAAAGGCAATTTTTAAAAATCCAGTGTTAGCTTAAGTTTTTTATTTTTTTTCTAAGCAAAAAATTAAATGAATATTTTTAACAAATCATTAAAAACTAAAATATACCTTGAGTGTGAGCCGGGGGGGGGGCAAATACGTTCCCAATTAGGCTACGCAGTTCCTAAGGCCGCCCTGGATGTGATGACTGCTCGCAAAAATATGCTTTGGTAAGATTTACTACCATTTGTTGAATGACTTATATCACTTCTGCCATCTGTAGAAATAAAGTTACAGTGGTTTTAAAACTTGCTTTGCTAGCATATCACATGGCCGAAACTTTAATCGAGAATCTTCGGAAAACTTCGGAATGTGACGTCATCTTTGCCAAACAAAGACCCCAAAAACTACACCCTGGCTTGTTTAACTTGTGTTGCGTGTTCCATATTGTCTTTATTAAACATATACAATGGCGTATTGTGTCGCATACAATCGTGCAAAGATACAAATATCAATGATTAACTGATTATATCCGACGTGTAAGTGTCGTCACAACCCGACCCAAAACAACAACCCGAAATTACAAAACAAATGGCTAAAAAACACACCAAGGGCGGTACATCCCTTTATAGACTAGTATACGCCATATGTGGGAGAGCCCCATGCATCCACCGGGCTCCCGTGTACAGACAAATACCACTTTATTTTAAATGAAGTTATGCGATGCGATAGGACGGGGGGGAATTAATCGCATTCAGGGCCAGTGTGGTGACTTATCAGTTAAACTTATACCAACACAAACAAATACACACCAATCCAACTCTTATTGTGGACCGGGGACGGGTGTCGGTGGCACATGTCGGTGCTCTAGATGCACGTCGCAATTAATACTGTCTGTGACCCTTTGTTATAATTAAGTGATTCAAAGTTGTAGGGCTTGATATCCCTCAAAATTTCAAAACTCATCGGAATCTGGCATTTTGTCTGTCAACTGACGTGTGTAAACAAAGCTGTGGCACTATGTAAAGTTTGGTAAAGATGAATTCACATAATAATCCCTAGCGAACATAGAGCACACTAGCAATGGCTCATGGAAGTTCGGAAATTAAGGATTTTGGGATCCTTTTAATGGAAATAAAATAGCTGGTGGTTAGAATTGTTTTGAGTGTGGTAGTGCATCTGATAGGGAATAGAATAACTGCTTGTTACGTTATATTTACTTCGAAATGTGAAATTTATTTTCCCGTCACTTTTTTTAACATTGAGTGGCCATTTGATCAATGGGCGATACACGGGGAAATGGACTCTGGGAAGAATGTGGAATAAATCTTCGTTCAAGAATGGTGTACAATGATAAGAAATGTATAATCCCTCATCTCTCTGATTATTCCTCCTACCAGTGACGTACGCCTACACCTCTGCTTCACGCATCTAGACCTATAGAGTGAATGACTATAGAGATGTTGTTGAAATTTGAGGTAAAGACACCTGGCTGTCGCCTATTGGGCATAGCCACTCGATAAATACTCCTCCAATGTGGTTAAATAGAACATAATATGCTGCCATCTGGTGAATAATTCCCAAAGTAATGTCATGTGGTGAATCATTGATAAATTGGTTGCATTCTGGTAAATGACTTAGAACTATCCTGTTATTTTATTAATAATAATATTTCGTTGATTGTATGGCTAGAGCTTATTTCATCTGTTTAATCAGTGTGTGTGTGTGTGCGTGTGTGTGTCATGTTATACATACTGCATATATTATATTGTAATTACTACACAATATATACAACATGTAATTTTCTTAAACGTATTATTACAAGTAATATACAAAGATTATTGTTAATTTAATTAAAACATTAACATACAGAATTAAGATATCTTATCAGACATGGGGTTAAATACATTTATATTTGTATTTGAAAGTATTTAAATACTTTTTTCAAATATTTGTATTTAAATATTTTCACAAAGTATTCGATTTTTCAAATACATCTCCAAATACATTAAAATACTTTTCTATAATTATTTCATGCTTTGATCTGAATAGTTTGTCACATGATTTGATTCTGAAAACAATCTTATCAATGGGTTGCGCGGGCGCACACACATACTCGTTTACACCTTCAACTCACTACTATGGAAAATCACTGGCAACTGACTACCACAATAAATAGTTGGCAGAACGGTGTCAAATTAATAGGCATTGTAGAAACTACCTCATGTATCTTGGATGTCACTCAACTTTTTCATATACCTATTTATTTCAATAATATAAACATTTCATTTTCAATTACACACTAGGATAAATACATTCAACTCACTACGTTGGATAAATACATTCAACTCTCTACATTGTACACGAACATTCAACTCACTGCATTTTACACACACATTCAACTCACTGTGTTCAATAGAGTCAATAACCTCACTACATCCCCCCTCTGATGCCCCAGCTGGGTTATTAATATAGGGCGGGGATGTTTGAATCTTTCTGTGGATTTGCACATCCGAAAGAACACTTGGGATTACTGAAAAAGAATATTGGATTGTCTCCCTGTTGCATGCTTTTATCTTTCATATTATCATCACTGCATCGCCATGAGTATACTCATATATCTCTGTGATTGTTTAAACACCACTAACTAACTAACAATCAGCCAAAATTACATTGGCTACACATATTGAACTCGCTACATTGGATAAACAAACTCAACTCACTACATTGGATAAAGACATTCAACTCACTACATTGGATACACACATTCAACTCACTACATTGGATACACACATTCAACTCACTACATTGGATGTAAACATTCAACTCACTAGAATGTATACACTTAGCACCTCTGAGGGGCCAAACTATTATAACTTTAAATAAAAATTATCTTGGCAGCTTGATATTTGTTTTGAGGTTCGGGCAAAAACAGGTCACGTTCCTAATGTAGTTGTCATTGACAGCAATATGACAATAAGCTTCCTGGCTAGACAAGCTAACCATCCCTATTTTGGTGTATTACTGAAATTTAGTTTTTTCAATTATGAGCTAAACAACAGCTACTGTTAACTGATACTGCCACTGGTAGGTATATAATCATCTCAGAACAGGTATCAGCTGCAACTAAATTAGCTGTGGTGGGGCACCAATCAGAATAGAACCTGGTCGGTACAAATAAAATGTTGTACTTGCGTATGAATGAACCTATTTCAATCATCACATTCATGATGTTCAATACGTATAAGAGAGCAACTGATTGTTTTATTGATCTAAATGTTATGATCAAATTATTTATTTATTAAGTAATGTGACTTGATTAGTTATACAGAGAGTATCCTCATAAGATCACACACATAAGAAATATTGTATTATATGCAATATATGTATACCTTTTGTTCATGTTTCTAAGTGTTGTGTCTCTCACAACTCCTTTTGAGTGGTTTATGCACCATATATGTCCTGATAGAACATAAATTTTATTAATATAGGCACAACATGAAACTTCCATAAACTGTTTAATTACTTACAATTATTGGTGTGAAATACAAAACATGTATACTGGCATCTAGTAAGCAGCTATTTATGTTACTGCTTTTAAATAATATACCATAAATGAAATAGTCATACCGTGTGGCATCAAACTGTTAAAAAAGTGATGTTTCATGCAATTTAAGGATATACATCACTCAGTAGTATATACTGGTAGTTATCAACCAGGAGTAAAAATATGAATTAGAAAAGGTACTAAACTATAGTTTAGAAAATGACCATCTAGGTCTATTTTGATCTTTCTGAACTTTCAAAATGGCCTTTTAAACAATACAAAATACCATTCTTGCAAAGGGTCTTATTACAATAAATAGTGAAAACCCAACATCTTTCTTAAAATTTAAATAAAAAAATAAGTTTACTGTAATATCAGTAAACATGGTAAGTCAAATGGATTAAAGCTATATTATATATGATATTTTTAACATGAAACTTTATGACTGTCCATGTTCTTTTGCGAAGTTTTCCCGTTGCCAGGTATTTTCTGAGATTTTATCTTCTTGGACAAAAGAGTCTTCACTGCCGCCGTCTCGGTTTCAGCCCAGGGATGGTGCTCTGTCTTCTTCCACATTTCTAGGAATTAATAAAGGTAGAAATATATATGAAGTACTAATGCCTTGTAACCCTCCCAGTAATTTAGGATACTCATATAATGAGTTGAATTAATTAAAGAAAGTAAATCTATTTACTGGTCAACATCTTGTAAAACTGCCTGTTTATAACGTATCATTATAGCATGGCCTTCCAAAATTAGGTACTTTCCCTATTTGGGACAAATAATCTCTTTTTGTTCTTATTAAGGTTTTGAAATAAAGGGTTTATTGCTTGCAATAGTGATCTTTCAAGATTATTTGCATTTACATACAAATTGGTAAATAATTGGCTTTAAAAATATTGTGTATAGTTATATGCCATTTTAGAAACATTTAACTTGATATGAATTATCAACATCAGCTACAGCCATACATCATGTTGCCAAATGAAGGGTCATATTTTCTATTGCCTCACATAGGGCACATAGCTGGTAACTGCTCCAGTGCAGAGCAACATACAATGTTAAAACTTGTGAATGTGTTTTACCACTTGGTTAGTTAGCTTATTAACGATTACTGTTCTTTGGGACATGCATTAAAACAAGTGTCTGATCCATAATATATTTATATTACAAATAACTTGACCATGATCCACACCTGAACTCACTGCCTGGGAAGTCACTGCATGAGAATTTTCTGCCTATGAAGTCTCTGTTGTATTGACAATGGGTTTTTGTAAGAGATAATCAACAATCAATCATACAATGATCATTTATAGGTATACTACAATAATATATAATTTATCAAGCTAAATGATCTTAAGTAAAAAAGCATTAAACAATTCTAGTCTCAAATGCAAGCATAAATAGGCTTCTGAATGAAATTTATTTAAACTGATGGAATCTTACTTAGTTTCAATATATGAACACTTATCATTATGCAGCAAGCCTAAAATGGTGCACTAGAAATATACCAAAAAGTTTACAAATAATTATAGGGAGTGTTGTTCTCTGTTGATTATGTGTTTGTGAAGTTTATTTCCATTAAATTATTAATTATATTTTATTAATTAGACTGTATTCATATTATTACCAGCAGTCAACAAAATATCAGTGTGTCAAGAGGTATGCCTCTTTTTCACCAACAATTTCACGCAGAATTTCATGTGCTGTATACCTGTAATGACAAAAGTTGTTTTTTATAAGAAGAGATTTATTGTTACAGTAGCATGAAATTACCAACAGAAATTAAAGTAATGTAACTTCAGAGATTGGTCATCATGTTCAAAAATAGTATCCCCTGGGCAGACATGGGGTCAATTCCATTTTGTCAATTCCAATTCCACTCAATTCCATTTGGTCAATTCCACCTCAAATTTATCAATTCCAAAAGTTTTTCCGACTTTTTTTGCCTAATATTTTTTACCATGAGTAGATACTCCAAATACCTACTTGGAATACATACTCCGAGTAGTTTATATTCCAAGTAGGATTGTCATGCAAGAAATAATTCAGAATTAAAATATTAAATGGTAAATTAATTTGGGGATTTAATTTAATTTTGCCTGTTCTAAACATTGAATGGCGGTAAATTCCTAAATAGCAATATCTCTATATAGATTACAGGCAAAGTTCAGGATCAATTTGGTTCCAGTATATTGATAACAGCACATGTAAAAAGTGTTAACATGGTAAAATATGTTCAAGCCTAACCACAAGGCGCTTTTAGCTAAAGAGGTATTATATCATGTGGTGGATCATAGTCTTGAGTGCATCCCCATGTAAGAGTATATTTTCTAATCATCAAAGATGTGTTTCTATACCACTGCCCAGTAGGAGCTTTGAAACGAATGTATTTGCTTATCTCCGCCCAGCAGGGGTCAGACCCTGTATTTACTTTCACAACCCTGCTCAGTACTAAACCAATGGCATATGGTAAGTTTACAAAATCTCTCAAGATGGTTATTAAACAGTTAGATCTGGGGATAGGCTATAGTAGTTAAAGTTTGTCACAGTCACAGAGGAGGGGCAAACTTTGGCTCCAGATTGGCATTCCCCTTGAGATGATAAATTTATTAATTCCTAAATAGCAATATCTCTGTATAGATTACAGGTATGCTATGTGGTGGTATCACAGTGGGGGCGGAGCCCATGGTATCCAGACCATTTTAATTGGTTAAATGCTCACTTGGGGTGCCACAGTTGGTGTGCATATCTGATATATATATATATATATATTAGAACCAAAGCTCTGGATAATTATGGTTCCAGTATATTGGTAACACCACATGTAAGTGTTAACATTGTAAAAATGGTATATTAAATTTTGGATTTGATTTTTTTGGTAGGAAACTTCAAATTCCAAATTTCTCAATTCCAATTCATAATTTTTTTTTAATAATCAATTCCAAATCAGGAATTGAAATGACCCCATGTCTGCCCCTGGGTTTAACCAATTCAAAAGAATACAGACACATACTAATTTATGTGGTGCAGAAGCAGAGGCCACAACCCATGAAACAAAATTGATAACATTGCACAAGCACATTAAAGGGTGCAGGGGACATAATTACTCATATTCGGGGTGGATCTTAAGTCTCATTTTGCGGCTTAGCTTAAAGAAGCAACTTTCGAAATTTGGTCTTAAAGAGCACCCTAAATCTTAGTAAAAATCTTCACAAAAACAGCCTATCTTGCATGAATGATGATCATCTTGTCTTCTAAAGGTGACAAGTTCAAATGTCATAATGCTGTGAAATGAATAAGCATGAATATTTAAGCTAGTTAAAAATGCTGACCTTGGTTTTCTTTGTTTTCTGAACATCCTCCTGAAAAATAAAACAAAAATGAGCATGTAATAGGTGAATTTCTTCATGGGATGAGATGGATTATGAAATGTTTTACCCTTGACAAGCCTTGAAAATAAGAGTAAATTCCCAGTTTTGACATACCTATATTTGTACATGTTATTCAAGCAAGTCTAATTGATATTCAATATAATGCATTAGCTCTTGATGTTGATCACTTACAAATGTTGATATACTGCACAGATTATATAAGACAAACAAAAAGGTGCATATCACACTTGTTGTTACCAAGAATATTAGTCACATAAATTTATTCATTCTCATCAATAACTAATTTATCAGAGGTCATTATGGAAATAATGATTATTTTTTAAATTAAATAAAAACAAGTGTCAGATTCAGATCCTCCCTTTAAATTATGCTGGCACATTAAACTTGTAGGGGTCTTTATTCTGTAATATATGTACAAATCGATGACGCATTGCGAAAATTAAAAGAATTTAAACCCTACCTACCACGTTTTTAAAGCATGACACGGGTAACACAATATTTTTGTATATGGCCTACGGAACTTTCCTCTATAAGGCTATATGGAACAAGCGGTTCAGTATAATTACTGACATTTCTTCTCAAACATAATTCCAGTTTCAAATACAAATATTTTTCTCCAACACTTATCATAGTAATGCTAAATGCGCCTGAACAAAGTGTCATGATTAAAATATTGAATGGGTTTTTCTTGTGTCATGCTGCAAGTTGTGTCATCATCTCATTATGTTTTTTTTCATAGTTATATATTGTGCTGATTCAATTATATCCTAAATATAATCATCAATGATCAATATTGTTTGGCAAATTTATATTCTCTTTCCTATTTTATTGCTCCTCATTGCCAAATAGTCTATCACGCTATGTCTATCAGTATCATGGGACATATAGCCAGATTATTCGTATATAAGTAATCATGGATTCACGGTAATAGTTTCTATAGTATTCAATTTCCAGATTTATGTATGATATAATAATATATTTATTATTGACATTCTGAACAAATTTATTTACTGAGGCAGTGAATGAGGCCACTCTGCAATTGAGAGTGCCGTGCGCAATAAACTGGCGTTAGCTGCCTTGGGCTAGCCCTAAAAAGGTGGACAACTCGCGACACAAGTACCATAGGCGGATTGTGATATTGTAAATGTAATCTATATACATGTATGGATAATATATAATTAAATAATGGGAGGAGAATGTCTGCCGCAGAATATGTTCAATCTTGGCGACAAGCAAATCACATCATGCACAATGCATATGCCACTGATACATTGATACTTTTGGGAGGTTAACTGATCATTGTTACTTACCTAAATCAACAGGCGTATCTTCTACATTCCTGTGTATTCCGTATATACGTTTCAAAGTATCAAGCAGACCACTCGTGAACAGGTGAAGAGACGCTCGGTTAAATCTCGCGAGATTACGAAATAGCACGCGATAACACAAAACCTCACTAGATGGCGGCACAAGTACATTAATTTGTTCAATGGAGTAAACTGTGTAAAATTGACCTGCTACAATGCACATATTTCACGTTTATACCTTCAAATGGCATCATTTGAAATGAAAGTGGAAATAGCAATTATGTGACTCAAATAACATTTTAGCAAAGTTTGGTGAAATTTGCCAACTCTCGGCCGAGGTAGTGAGTTCGCCAGATGTAGTGAGTTGATTGGTGTATATCCATACTTATGTAGTGAGTTGAAGGTGAAAACAAACACACCAACATGAAGGAATTGTCTTCTCTCTGCCATCAAATGAATTGCAATTAATGATCTGTTTGGTGTAATAACTTCTAATGGCTTACTTGTCAATCAAAGGGAGATCAAGGGATAATATGAATAATGTTGTCAGTAAATCCAATCAGTATATCTAATCTTTCCTTGAAAAAGACAAACCTTCCAGCATATATCATTCATTCATAGATTCCATACACCAGCTGATAAATTCTGACATTGCTAGAACTTGCGGCGCTTATTAAACATTTGGGACTTCTGTTAAGAAAAATTAACTAACAAACGCTTGTAAACTTCTAATGCCACATGGTGGAACTATCAACTGGCAATGGTACGCTCCATGCTGAATGCTCCCGATGACGAGCTTGGTGCTCTGGATGCGCAACATCAGCCCACTGCCTATGAGCGAAACATTTTGAGCGAGTTAATGGGAGATTTTGACGCCCTTTGAGAGTGCTAGCCTCGGTGTTCAGGGTGACAGAATTCTGACCGGTAGCATGGCTGTGCCCTGGGTGCGTATTCTGAAGGCCAAACTGGAAGAATTGTACAGTAAATACACATCTAATTTTGATTTGGCATTAAAGGACTCTGTCCTCAAGTGACTGACTAAATATGAGGAGCACGACGAATTCCAAAAAAAAGCCTCAGTTTGGATCCGCGATTGAAACTGAACTGGTGTAATTAGTCTGAGGGCCAGCCTCTAAGAGCAGCTCTATTGTGAAAGCAACTCGTGTTGTTCCCGATCCAGGCCGATCCTAGTGGTTTGCAAGCCGAAGTAGATTACTACTGCAAAACACCGTGCCTGCCGAAAGAAGCTGATCCACTCAGCTTCTAGAAGTCCCATGTGGAGAGGTATCCGTCATTGGCCAAGCTTGCTCCAACGTTTTTCTGCATACTAGCATCGTCTGCTCAAGTTGAGAGACTGTTCAGCAAATAAGTGGCAAGATCTTTCGCTCAGATAGGTGTCGTCTGACTGGTGATAATTTTGAAAATCTTATCTTCCATAGATGTAATCAACAAAACCCAGAAGTTCATGCGGCACATAGTTGATGCTGTGATGTGATATAATATGTACATCAGAATAGAAAGCAAAGGAAAAACAATGAATTTGTTCTTTTCATTTGAGAAGTATTTGTATTTGAAATACTTCAAAATTTATTTGTTTTTAAATGCATTTACAATTGGATGTATCTGTATTTTACCAAAAGAAAGACATTTGTATTTTAACTTAAATACATTTCAATGTATTTTATCCCATGCCTGTATATTACAATAAAGCAGTTCACGATACACATATTCATTATTCCAGTGGAGAGTGACTCGCCCTGGATATACGCTTAATGTATTATACTAACTCTACCAATTCACCCATCAACACCCAGTAAAACAAGAAAGAAAAGAAATGTATCTAGGAATAATTTGCATGTAATAAAAACCAAGTTGCCATTTCACGTAAGTTATCAGTTGATCAGATAGAAACTCTAACCACTATCTCTCTCAACATCACCCGTTCTTGTATTACTTCACCATGGGATAAACATCATTAATTTAAATGGCATAGCTATAAGGTATAACGTTTCTACACCATATAGCCTAAAGATAGTATCAACAAATAGTTTACCAGTTTGGTTTGTTGTGTTTGATTTCAGAAAATCACGCAACCTTCGAAGACATCAACTTGTCTTGACTGCTGCTGTTGTCAGCACAACAACTGGTGTGGTCGTCAACCGAAAAGAATCACACAATATATATACACAAGACTAAGAGTCACGAGACTAAAAGTCTCAAGACTAAGAGATCGAGTGCTGCCACCTGTAAAGTGGAGCCACCTGTGGAATGAAAACGATATACACTGTTTGTATCGTTGACCTGAAACAAAATCAGACCGAGCACTCAGTGGTGTTTGAATGGGCTGCCTCGACCAAACAGTGTTGACTTCCGGTAGTGGCAAAAAGCAACTTTGAAGTGGGCACGCTTCGAGTTTTGAACCTATGAATACGGACATTTATTGTGAGGTGTGCATTATAATTTTGTGTGTGCAGACAATCTGTATTATTCCTGTCCTATTATATGCCATGAAATATGTAAATGTCGTTTTATGTAAGTCCGTAGATCTAGTTTAGTTGGGATCAAACGCCAGAGACAGAAGGAGGTTGTCGAATAGGCTGAATATAATGGCCTGTTGTTACGTATCCGAGCATCGGAATCGTGTTTGCTGATGATAAAAGTCCGGTGCTCGGACGCGGAACAGCAAGCCAAGTATCGGAATCGTGTTGGTTGGTGATAAAGATCAGAGCATTCAGCATATGAACCATGCATCATCAATATTATTATAAATCTGAGCAATTTCATGATCGGTTAAAAAATTTCATCTGCTCGCATCAATTTCAGTGACGGGATCGTATTTGTAATTACTGCTACTAGCGTATAATAAGATATTAGATTAAGTCTATTAATAGACATTATAATCAGATTAAAAAGAAAATCTGAAATTTTTAAGAAATGCATTATTTTATGGTTCCCGCAGCCAAGGAAAGATTATTTTCTACGGGTATACTATTTATTCACTTTTTTATTCTAAGTTGGGGTTTTCCAAAGGCAGTATTTTTCTGTGAGATTTTCAGATGTTGTCAAATTCAAGGAGCGGGAAAATGAATTTGTTATATTCCAGGTTTTCTAGGACACCTAGCTGGGAACCCCGATTATTTGTAAAGCCGCACGGCCGTTCTATCGATCGTCTATTTCTTTGATTTTCGTTTGTGCCTATCAAAAGCATCTACTTTCAAACAAATATAACTACTACATGCTCGGCCGCCATATTTCAGCGGAGGTAATAGCAAACGAGGAATAATTGGCGCATGCGCATTGAGTGCTCTGACCTATAACACTGAGGTACAGGGTTCCGATGCTCGGATACGTAACCACTTCGAATATTATAATAGTCCAATTATATTATTAACAATGACAAAATAAAATACCCCCCCCCCAACATCTTCATTGGGTCTAGAACATGTAATTGTAACCTAGCTTAATTTGTGTCTATAACTTACATACTCATTTTGTGATTAATAGGTTAATATTGCTCAATAAAATTTTGTCTGAAACAATTATAGATCTAGATAGATCATATCTCATTTTACGCTGTTTTTTTTTTGGGGGGGGGGAAACGAAAGAATTGTCTTTCTTTATGTATGCCTTTCTCTGTTACTGCAGCCGAAAGCCACGCATGAATTATATGACTGTGATCAGATATTTATCCCTAATTACAGTAATTTTTCGTTAAGTAGCTGAATATTTACATGATCACCTGCAACCAATTTTTTTTTAAACATAAGCAATTGTTACTTATAGATCCATATAAATCACTGGTTATAATTTAAATGTTATGAAATTAATTATTAAATACCTTAAATATTTTTAGAAACATTCATTTTGTTATTTTTGCTATTGACAGAAGTAAAAGGTGGGTTATTAATTGCCGTCATGCAGATCTGATGAGGAAGGATGTAAATTGCTTGAATTATAATTGTAGATTGTATGATGTTCACTTTACTGAAACGGAATTCACGAACCAGACATTGCAAGAGATAAACTTGTCTGGAATGCTATTCCAACTATTTCTGATTTACCAAACCCACCTCAGCCACTGAAATCAAAGAGGAAGGTATCAACAGATAGGAGACCTATACAGGAGACAGAGCCATCTGTGGTGATAATTAAAATTGATAAATATTAACATTAGGTGAAACATATTACAAATTGGTATTTTAAATTAGTACCTGAAGTTTGCATAATGTCACTGTTCAGCTCATGTGCTTTAATTGATACCTCTATTCATAGCTTAAATGCATATCAAATCAAATTCTTTAGCCAACTTGAAAAAAAGAAAACATGTGTTTACATACTGTGTGTGCACTTCGTTCATATCATTGTTTTACAAGGTATTCTTCTGTTTCAGTCCTTTAAGTTTTATGATGATGAGATACCATGTAAACAGGCCAAGCTCTCGGATACAGATTTACTGATGTTGGCTGTGATAGACGATTTTGAGTTATCTGTCAGAGTAGTCAATGTTGGGTTTTACATCTCTGGTTAGATTGTTTAAGGATGATGGCTAACACCATCCTGGTTGTTTCAGAGTCAGATCTCTTGTGCCACTTAAAGGTGTATAAACGCTAGGAAAAACAGCTTTTGTATGCACCATATCCACATTTTTTCCAATTTTCTTGAATGGGTGGAATGGGTATTTCCAATAAATATTCACAAAGTTATAGTTTTCAAGGGCATTTTGTCAAGATTGTTGAAGTCTATACAGGGATGGTGAGTGCATAAAAGCTATTGCAAAGTTGTATGTTAGTTGTGCCCTACATTAAGTTTGAATCTAAGAAACTGTTCGGGTTATTTTCTCCATTTGATAACAGATGACAGATTGTAATTGTTGATGAACCAGTGGCACAAGAGATTTGATGTTGCTTATTGCATCCTCTGTGCTGAAGTAATAATTTTCCTATCTCTAACATGTTAACGCAAACATAAGCATTGTTAATATTCCGTGTATATTCTTTGTTGTCAACTGGGCAGGCCTATATTGTTGGAGGTGTAGACTCTAACTGAAATTTTTAGTTCATATATGATAAACAGACATAATGTGGATGGTTTGTAATGAATTGTGTTATGGCAAGCTCTGTGATTGTTGTGTGTGATAATTGATGATACATTGACAAGATGAAAAATATGTACCTCGTATGCATATACCTCGTATATTTAATATATATATTATATATATATATATATATATATATATATATATATATATATATATATATATATATTCTTTCTCGTCACCTTTAACATTTCTTTAATATTTGATATCTTATAAATATGATAATAATGGCCGAAATCGCAGTTAATTTACGTGGCTTAGCTACCTCAAATGAGGGAGACGCATATGATCTGTAATTTACTGCTTCACCATGGTGACTAATTCTAAATAAATTTAGAATTTACAATATATGATATATTTGGATGGAGAACGCCTTGCCAGTTGCCTGGATGAAAGCTCCTCCTACTATACTACCACGCTCTTACCCACTATAGGCCATAGAGACAGTTAAAACATAACAAACAGTTATGCATTTACTTAAGAATCGTACATTATTCTTATATATCAACTGATTGGGCTTGATAGCCACCACAAGCCGATGGTATATATCTTCCCCGAGCCTAGATGCCCTGTGATACGTATTACGAGAGATACTAGGACCACAACTACGTACGATGTTGCCAAAGCCCACAAACTTCGCATTTCAAAGCTTCTTAGCGTGAACAAACTTTTCTGTGACAAGCAATGCGTGGATCTACACTAGCCCATAATATGTTGTTTGTGTGCATTATAACTGACAACACTATCGTTGTAACAACAGTTATATATCACTTACAATCAGAGTTTTTGGGGAGCATCACAAACTATTTGTCATACGCGGGTGTCAGAAAGAAACGTGACAAATATATATATATATATATATATATATACACGTACTTGATTAATAATATATATATATATATATATATATATACGTATACTTATGATGTAATTAATATATATATATATATATATATATATATATATATATATATATATATAACCAATTGTCTCGGATTTCTTAAACAACGACAGACAATAGAATAATTGAAATTGTTAATCAATCTAAGGAGTCCTCACGAAATATCGAGTTTTAGCCAAAACTAAAAGGATTATCGAAGTGTGTGTATGGGGGGGGGGGAGGTCGATATATACTATTCCATTAATTCATGTTAAATATATAGTTTTAGGCTTTTTCCGTATTTTATATTGGGCGTCAGATATGTTTTATTTTATTTTAATTAGCTTTCAATTCTAAAGTACAATACCAGTGGCTTATCACCGGAGAAGCAGGACCCCCCCACCTCTCAGAGGGTCAGAACCCCACTCCTATTTCTAGTAGGTATTCTCTATCTTTAAATGCAATATATCATTTGACGACATGATAACTATTAGTAATAGTACTGCGAATATTTCATTCTTAAATAACAACACATTGACTTTTGTGTAATGTGTGTCTGACAGCATTATTAAAATTAAGTATAATTGTGATTTGCCTGTTAAATAATAACTTAGTAAGTACAATATTTTGACAATTCTCCCAGGAGGCAAAACTTCCTGGAGTTTGTTCTTAAATAATATTGCGTCAATACTGGCCAGGGGGAACTTAAAAGCTGGGTTGAAAAACATTCTTGTTTGAAAACATTTAGTAAGTTTAATGAACACGTCGTCAAATGCCTTGATGCTATGGTTAATCCATACTATAACAGTTCTCATAATTAAGTATCTACAAACCTTTATAAATCATAAAAGAAAGAAAGACATGTATTAATGTCTAGCATTATACCTAGTATAAGAATACGATAAGCCTCAATCAATCAATCAATCAATAATAACAACAACAGCAACGATGATGATGATGTAGATTTAAGGAAGCGACCTTACTAGAAGAAGGCGTTCAAATTCGCTTTCAGTGATACCCTAAATAAATGTAAACCCAATAATTTAAGTCATATTATTTATCAATGGCATCAACCTTAAAGGGGTGAGCTTTTAGAAGAAGTTAAAGTTTCAAGAGATGACGCATTTCTAATGTCCACGGGCAACTTGCTCCATAAAGTTTTCAATGCAATTCAAATTGTTTATTTCAACATTCACAACACATCATTTTAATGAAAGCAAACGCATATAGAATGTTGAAAGGAGGACGCTTGAAGCTTTGGTTATATTATACATGCCCCCGCCCTTAACATATAACATTAAAAACGTTCATGAAATATTTAAAAATAGAAAGATGTGGAACAGTCAATAGACATAATTATATATCATTATAAAACAACAACAAATTCATATATAAGCTTAACTTTGAAATGATTAATTTATGTAGCAATATTATTGCGCATCGATCTTATATCATACATGTTGTATTTGAACAGTGAATACAACTACGGAATACCTCAGCATCGGTATCAATCATATAAAGAAATGAACATATTCTTAATTATAGGCTTAAAATATTAATTGTTTTAACATTGCGAACATTTGCATCTAATTGGTTCCATAATTTAACACCCCATAACATGATAACACTAATTGACATTAACTTTCTTTTCGTGTTATAAATTTTTAAATAAAAATTTCCCTTTTTTTACTAGACCTTGCGTGTACCATATATGAATGTATTTCTTCTATTGTTATAAAAAAAAATTGTAGATTGATAGGTAATACATTTTATTTTGGGTCTTATAGAATATAATCGAGGTTTTTAATTTTGCTGTATCTAAAAGTGGGGCCTGCAACACAGAAACGGCTAATTGCCAAATAAGGGAAGACGGACTACGCTTTGGGATCATATATTATGTTATATGATCTCTTTGTGCTGAAAATAAATGTGAGCCTGTTTGTCACTTGGCAGGTTTCTGGTGCGAATCTCTGACATCACGTATCGGACTAATTCCAACTGGTCTTAATTTCCTGGCTTTAAAAAATGAAATCCACGCCCATTATTCATAGTGGCTGAGCTTCTTTAATTTGCACTAATATTTAACTAATAATTAATTGATCTCAATAACTTTCATTCGAAGCTTGATATCTTTGGTAATATTAAATAATTCCAGAATGTTCAGTCAGAGTTTATCGCCCTGGTACAATATTTAATCTTACCAACGGTCATATATTAAGTCACATCTGATGTATAGTTAACGCTGGAGCGTACGTTGCTCTGATTGAGATCCCAGTCTCGTATTTGATCCACTTTTACACAGCACTAGGAAACGTCTGGTGCTAAAAGTAATTGTTTACAGAAAGTGGTATTTACTTAAACAAAATTAAGTTATATTCAATCTTCTGAGAATCACGATTCTATGAGGCACTGGGAGAATATTACAGATCCATGGTGAATAATGATCGGAGTACAATAATAACGTAGTTATAAAAAGCATTGATGTATAACAGATTTAGCATAACCATATGCTTAGTTAAGAACAATATGCATTAGTTTTGATCAAATAAAATGAATTATCAGATAAAATATATTTAAGTCTATTTTCTCCTTGAAAAATAACTTAAAATAGTAAGTAATATTTAGAGATTAGCAACAGCATACATATATATTACTTGACGTCAGGAGTTCAGTAATCGTCATTAGAAAGTCTCAATGAATAATATGCCTTACAGCATTGATTTTTGGTTTCATTGTTACCGAAAAGTTTTGAAAATTTCAAAATTTAATATTACACACAAACTCATACACGAGCGTGCTCGCATGCATATACTAAAAAGTAATCTCCCTTTTCGTTTGAAACAATTTATAAATAAGAATTATTGCAGTAGCGGTCCAATGTTTAGGGCGGATAGTAAATGATCGTTGGAGGCTCCACCTGGTGTTAGAAATTATAGATACCTACACGATGGAGCTATTATCGCTAAAATAATCCGTGTTTTAACGTCAAAATGTGAACAGTTTCTGTTGTTATCTGCTAACACATAATCCACTAATAGATCTAGATATGGAAGAGGTAAGTTAGATAACCAAATATGTGCAGCTGCTATATTTACCTTTTCCTGTCAGTATCGAATAATCAATTAATCTAAGATAGGTAGATCTACTTTTTACAGAATTAGAGAATTCTTAATTGGGTGAATACCTTTGAGTTTGACATCAGGCTCATTTGATAGAGATTGGAAACAGCTTTAAATTTCTACCTCACCTTTTGAAGTGGCTTAATTGGTAACAGAGATATAGGAGTTTAAAGTTAATAGTTTTAGAGTTCATGGTGAATCATTTTAATATTTTTATGGTAATTCTTAAATAATAGACCTAAAAATACTGTGACCAATTAATGAAAATCTAAAGGTTTAAAGGTTATACCTAGCTTAATACTAAGAATAAAGTACTGTCTAATGACTATACTGATGAATTGCATTTACAGAGCAGCTTGAGCAGGGGTCTGGACAAAATAAATATCAGTAAATATTCAACAAGTGTCATGTCACTGGCTTCAATTTTTTTACTACAAACTGGGTACAATACACCAAACATGGGATTTTGTGTCCCTCATAAAATTGATTGTGCATCATTTAATCTTTATGACACTTCATTTGTCAGTCAATGGGAACCCTAAAACCTATTTGTTGTGTTGTTTTGGCTCTCAAGCTAACATTAGTATGTTAATTTAACCTTTGAAACTTAATTTATTTGTAGGAAACTTCAATTCCAATTGAAAAATTCCGATTCCATTTTTTTAAATAATCAATGTTGGAATTGACCATCAATTCCGGAATTGAATTGACCCCTTGTCTGGGTAGTGGTATATTACTGATCAACTTTTAAACAAATACAGCACACAACAAATAAAACATTCTTGAAATGGAAAAAAAGTCAGTTCACATAATTTCAACTACCAATGTTGCTTTTAAATTAAGGAGATAACTAAGGGTCCTGTAAACTGACAAAAATGGAAAAGTATACACAAGTTATTTATTAATAATTATAAGTAGGTGAGGTCACTATTTGGAATATATTGATAATACTAATAGTAGTAATACTTTAGTCAGTTCATTACACATCTGCATTCAGGGTGCCTCTGGCCTAACTGGTACTGTGGTTTGCCAGAGATGCATAGCACATTGGTTCAAACCCCAGCCAAGCTACCGGTATGTCAGAAGGGCATTTCATCCTTCACTTCAGGAGATTGCTTGGCCCATTTAGTTTATCTTGTACACAAAAGTGACCCTAAAACGGCGACATTTAAAGCAGCACATTCTCTCTAAAAAGCCAACCCACAATATAGTTATTCCCCTTTCTAGGCTCTTACATCAGGAAAGCTACAACACTATATAACACATGTATGCCTCTTATTCCTGATCTAAAATCCAAAAGGGGAAGTAAACCCTTCCCTAGTGTAATACAATTCATATATGGATCCCTGGGACAAGAAATGGGTGGTTGTGTAATTTTTAACTTGTTTCATCTTGAATGTTTATTTTAAGTGGAATTTTAAATTGACAAAAAGGTGCAGTTACGTTTTACATAAGCTTGTTTTACATTTCTCTATTATGCCATCTTTTGTATATTAATATAGCCACTGAAGATTATAATCATTAAGTAGCTGGTGTTGACCTACACCAATCATGGCACCAACATTTCTCTATTATGTCATCTTTTGTATATTAATATAGCCACTGAAGATTATAATCATTAAGTAGCTGGTGTTGACCTAGACCAATCATGGCACCAACATTTCTCTATTATGTCATCTTTTGTATATTAATATAGCCACTGAAGATTATAATCATTAAGTAGCTGGTGTTGACCTACACCAATCATGGCACCAACATTTCTCTATTATGTCATCTTTTGTATATTAATATAGCCACTGAAGATTATAATCATTAAGTAGCTGGTGTTGACCTAACCAATCATGGCACCAACATTTCTCTATTATGTCATCTTTTGTATATTAATATAGCCACTGAAGAATTTTAATCATTAAGTAGCTGGTGTTGACCTAGACCAATCATGGCACCAACATTTCTCTATTATGTCATCTTTTGTATATTAATATAGCCACTGAAGATTATAATCATTAAGTAGCTGGTGTTGACCTAGACCAATCATGGCACCAACATTTCTCTATTATGTCATCTTTTGTATATTAATATAGCCACTGAAGATTATAATCATTAAGTAGCTGGTGTTGACCTAGACCAATCATGGCACCAACATTTCTCTATTATGTCATCTTTTGTATATTAATATAGCCACTGAAGATTATAATCATTAAGTAGCTGGTGTTGACCTAGACCAATCATGGCACCAACATTTCTCTATTATGTCATCTTTTGTATATTAATATAGCCACTGAAGATCAGAATCAGAGATGTTAATCCACATATTGTCTGCTCATTGTGTGCTGGCTACTTTATTGATGCTACTACAATCACTGAATGTTTACACACTTGTAAGTATCTTGTTAGGTGTGAGCATGTAACACTGCAATGGTGAGAAGAATAACAATACGTTTTCCTATGAAAAATTGTCAAATATTAAGCAAGCATAAAAATTGGTAATATAGGAATTATTAATTGCTTTGGAATCTGTAAAATGTGTTTGTTTTTCTCTCCCCCCCCCCCTCTGTGTGTGTATTCACAACTATATATCATAGCAAACAGTAACCCTAAATGTTTTGAATGCTAAGTTCATTCTGAATCCAATTAGTTTAATTATTAGTTTGGAAATTATTTACGGATATATTTGCAATTCATTTACACATCAATTCAGTTTCAATTACCGTCACATGATAAAATATAATTTCCCCTTACAAATGAGTCATGGTCATGTGACCTTTTTAAGTTTTAGTTCTAATTATAGAATTAATTTGAAACAAATTATATAGCTATGATTATAGAATATATATGTACCCATTATAAATTAAAGCATAAAACTTAGAACTTAAATTCATAACACACATATGTGTTGTGATGTGTAGTTTATCTTTTTTGCCTAATTCTTCAGAGTAAAATTGAGTTGCTTTGCAGCCATTTAAGCCATATATGTAGGGTCTTGTGTTTTTGTTTACCAACACCTATCCATTTAATTTTCAGATGCAACATTGTTTACAGATCAGAACCAAAAACAAACTAATCCCTGAATATTTCACATCTTTAATTCAATGATGAAGTTTCTATTGTCATGTGTTTATACCATTGTAATAACTACTTTTATTAATAATTTGGCCACCTTCTCTTTTAGTTCAGTAAAGTAGTAAAGATTTTTGACACAATTTCCTATAAAAGGTAACAACTACTAGGACAAAATAAGAACACAGTCTCAAAATCTGCAAATAATACTCTCCCTTAGATTAACACTAACAGTGTCAAATATTCCCTTATTGACAAACAACGAGAAATAAATTCGTATTTTAGTATTAAAGTGTTCTGTGTCAGTCAGATTGTAATACTGTCATCTTCATTTAGATTTTTCTGTTAAATACATATAATTTATTAAACAATTCTGATTCCATGGCCATATCATATATATAGTTAATATATTGTCAAATATTCCTTGACTTTTATGTATAAATTGGCATTCAAGGTCAGCTTGTGGCTTTTGGTGTCACTCAGCTATATGAATGATGTCACAGATTTGTATTGTAACTAGGTATACCTAACCTTCACTTTCTTTCAGTGTTTCTTATAAACTTAAAAATCTCAACCATTGTACAACTCTATTCAATATCTTGGCATGTTGCAGTTTGTAAGAGCTGTATAGTAAAGTGTCTCCAGAACAGTAAGAGCTGTCCTCAATGTAACATCAAGATCCATGAGACGCAGCCATTGGCTAACCTTAAGCCGGATCGAGTCATGCAGGATATCATCTTTAAGCTGATACCAGGACTCTATGAAGGTCTGTGCTCTAACACCTTTTGTTGGTGATTTGTACTCGCTTAGACATTTCTATGGAGGTGTTACGCACAATAGATGGTTATTGTTTGGGTATATTATTATTGTGGCACATTCTACATTTTAATTTATTGTTGTGGAGTATTATGGTTCATTGATAAAATGGGAGAACTAGAAAAGTAGAGAGTACATCATTCTGGCAATATGAATCCATTAACTTACTGTTCATGGTGTGCTCATAGTATTAAATGAAAATTTAAATTGTTGTTCCTTTGTGATAAAATGATTAGACGTGATTATTTTGAATTAATGTATTTATTCGTCAGTTTGAAGCAATTTTAAGTTTAATAATTAGAATGCAAACGAAGACAGACAGTAAGAGCCTGAGGAAATATATATATATTAATATGTGTTTTGTTCAATGTTTTCAACAGATGAAGAAAGGCGGAAGCAAGAGTTCTTCAAATCTCGTGGCATGATCAAGGAGAAGAAGAAGGAGTCTGTTGCTCCAGCACTGACTAGCGTATATGACGATCCTCATGGACATTACTACAGTAACGACCAACTTGTGGCAATATGCTTAGAGAGATATAGGTACAGGTAGTCTTTAGTCATTCTATAGTCAGTATTTATTGTTATGTCAGTAACAGACCCGTTAATGTTTCTAATTCTGTGAAATGTTTTAAATATTTTATGGCTATCACATTGCTCACAGTATTGATAAAATTAATACATTACTTGCATAAATACAGACACCCAATAAACATGTTCTCAATAATATGTTTTATATGGTGAGTGTAAAGCACAAATATTGGCCAAAGTGATAAACATCTAAATTTTATTATATTTTTCACTTTATCCGTGATAAGCTGGTAATATTATTTGTTGCATGCAAGCAATGGTTGGTCATGAGAAAGCAAGTTGGTTGCCAGTTATGCATCAAATAACTTCTGGCTTCCCCTTGCTGTACGGTCTTGTTGTTATTATTTCCATGGTTTTTATACATGAAGATATTTTTATGTCCTACTGAATAAATTATAACACATTGTATGCATTTTATGTTTGAGTGACATTATCTCTTATATTCTTAGTGATGTCCCAGTAACAGCTGATGAGCAGCTGCTGCCCATGTTACCACGGAAGTTTATTCGCTGTTCAGTTCGTACATATATTCATCATGTCGTTTTGCTGCTTAGGAAGAAGTTACAGATCCCACCAAATGTGGAGGTAACATGTGAATCATGATTTATACTCTCTCTGATGTTAAATTATCTGATTACAAATTACCATTGTATGATTAACATATTCCTATTTTCTTCTGTTCCCTATTATCAAGGTGGAAATATTCTGTGAAGGTCAGATACTGGATCCTGCAATTTGCCTGAAACAAGTATGGATTATGTTCTGGATCAGTAAGGTAATTTAATATTATTTTTGTGAGCATCAGTCTATGTATTATTTATGTTGCGATTGTATTGATTCATTGATGCTTCTAGATGTCAAATATACAAACACATGATGTGATAGAACTTTATTTTATTCTTCTAACCTCTCTCACTCTTTCCCATTGTGTGCGTACTGTACGCGTGCACGCGTGTGTCGCCAGCAGTTAATTTCATTCCATTTGGCAAAAAGAAATATTTTTATAATTGTCATTTTCATTCACAGCCATCACCCATGATGCTGTATTACAGGGGTAAACAAATGTTGTCGTGACAACGAACAGCTTCGAAAAACAGTCAGTGTCCTCAGCACATCCTATCTACATACCTCATCTCATGTTTTGTATGTTTTCTACGATTGTATTAATTACCGGCCAGTAAATAATTAACATAAATCTCTGATCTAAATATAATAGTTCTAAATTCTGATTGGTGATCAATGTAAAATATTTTTCATCTAATGTGTGATGTAATTTCCTTGGTTTGACAGCTATAAGCATACTAACTTGTTATAATGCGTATATTATAGCTAACTTTATTTCCTACAATGTCAAATTATTATTATTAATTAGTACAACAATTGTTGTCATCAGTTACAAATATGACTATATCCACATTGGAGTTTAACAATACAGTATCAACAGAATATCTTTTTATTCTGCTTGTAGTCACCTCTTACCAGATGACCTGAAAATAATTTCACATATACATTACAGTTATTAAAATATTTAAGTTTTCAATAAAAATACCATGATAGGGTACAGTTTAATAGGTTTTTAGGGGGCAGCTATAACTATCATCATTTTCATAAGTGTACCAGATGTAAAGTTTTCCGGCACTCCTCCCATTTGTGGGTCCTCTGTGGTCTAACTGGTAGCGCGTTGGATCACAGATCACTACCACCCGAGTTCGAATCTCGGTGTGGACATATCTGAAGGGTGTTTCATCTTTGACTTTGGAGGTCACTCGGCCCATTTAGCTTACCATGCGCACAAAACATCAATCATCTCATCCCCGTTTGAAAGTGTACAGATGCAAATGTTGAAAATGATAATTAAATGTTTTGGAGATGCCGTTTAGAAAAACATTCCCATCACCATCTGTTGAATGCTGTTAGTATTCAAAAGATGGTGCCAGTAGTCACTTGACGATCCCTGTTACTTTATGTGAGGACAGCTACCTCATTTATTACTTTTCAACATTAAAAAGCATATATTTGTGTCGGTTCATGTGTACAGTTTGTATGCTTGTGAAAATGATGATACTTATAGATGGACTCTTAGTGGAAAGCATCTATGTTTGCCTCCTAGCCATTATTGTTAATCACTTTCTTTTTAAATGTGTGTCGCCAACTTATCTCAGAGAGGTATTTTGTTATAAGAAAATTTTCAGTTTAAAAAATTATTTGTCCATTTTAAATGGAAAGCAATTGACCAGTATTTAGTGATATTTCTGTCAAAAGGTAATCCTGGATTTAAAATGAATTTAATGATAAGTCAGTTGTTTCTGTGTAATTTGTGCTCGGAATCTTATCATCGTGGAATGCCTCCGATTGTGGACACATTTATTATATTGTATTGTTTGTATATATTGTTATCTTTATCCAAATACAGTTTGTGATGTTATTATGGTGTTGTGATGGTCTTACTCTAGCATAATATGTGGTTGTGTTCGCAATCAGTGTTCGCACAGGTTCTGGAAAGTCCTGGAATTTTTTATTTTGGATTCCAGGCCTGGAATTTTTGTAGAGGTCCTTGAAAGTCCCGGAATTTGGACATATAGATCTATATTTCTAATCATAAGCATACAGGAATTCAGTCATTACACTTCTTCCAGAATATGGGCATATTTTTGCACGCTAAGAGTTCGTGAATTCATTGAAACGGTCCTTGAATTTGACATTGGAAAGTCCTGGAATCCGAGATGTCAAATAGTGTATGAATCCCGACAATGGTAACTAGTTAATCTAGTGATTTGTATATAGTAATTGTTATTATCACTTAATATAGTATTAGTAACGCGTATACACACACAACATCAACATTGGCACACATCGTACAACCTAACAGAAGATCAGTACACGCTGTAAAACCCATTTTCGTATTCACCAGCCTTGTGAGTGGTCTTTCTAATTTCACTAGCAAGCTTTGTTCGCAAGGCGAGAACCTACCATTCGTAACATCCCAGCCTGTGGACCACTTCTGGTTACCTAATGGCTGATTTTATGGCATTGAACCAAGCCTGATTTAAATGTGTGTTGCTTTAAACACATTTTATGTCTTAACTTGGGTTGCCCATTAAAATTGTACAATGCCAATATCTCATAATTATGAAAATTACTTACTAAAATAATAAATGTCCCCTGATTTTTATATTGCACAAAGAAAACCGAGACCCAAGAAAATTTTCTTCGGTCTAGGTTAGTACACGCCACTTCCTGGATATTGTATAATGTATTGACAAATAGACAGTCACAAAAGATCTAGACCACTCATTTTGACCAAATTACCCCAAAGCTATCGGTATGTTTCTGATATCAGCTAAAAAGAGGACAAAACTAGAACTTCCACCATTGAACTTTTGAACTACTTAAAACCTTTTTAATATTGACAAGAGAACAATCCATGATGCTTACTCTCTCTATTAAAACAGAAGAAAACCTACATGACATAACACAAAATATTGTGTCCAGTACAATGTAAACTGATGCCACTAGTTTTCTGAACCTCTGGTGGGCGCCTCCGTGTTCTAACTGGTAAGCACGTTGGACCACAGAGATCATCAATACCACCTGGGTTCGAATCTCGATGTGGGCATATCTGAAGGGTATTTCATCTTTGACTTCGCTTCATTACCTATAGGGGTCACTCAGCCCATTTAGCCTACCATGTGCACAAAAGTGGCAGTAAAACATCAATCATCTTCTGAACCGTACAAATCTAAACGAGACATTTTCTTCTACAAAATACCTATTACCATTCTCTCCTCTTCGTGTATTCTCTTCTTGGTGATCGTATTCAGTGTAAGTAATACCAAGCTAGTTATGAGCCTTAAATTTCACCAAATCCACAAAACCAACAATACGCTAGTGACCTTTTATTGTACAATTTTTATCGAGCCAGCTTATAACATTATTAACACATACATATATACATCAACATAATAGCAATAATAGAAGTACAAAGCGACTTGAATTGATCGATAAAGATCAAATGTCCAGCCGACATTGTTACTTCATGAAATGCGCCATGGGATCCTCGTCTCTCATGCGTTTTCTCTGATAGGCTTCTATCTCCTCCTCATCTGGCGCTTTATAATCATAAGTGATGTTGTAGGGACGTTTACGTTCATCCACTTGCATCATCAAGTCAACCTCTCTCATCCTGGCTTCTTCTTTTCTGATAGCCTGCAACATAATGTCATTGAGAAGTTAATAACGGATGGTAACATATATGGTTGTTTCTTTAGTTGAATATGAGTATGATGGGGTGAATATATATATATATATATATATGTGTGTATGTATGTGTGTGTGTGTATGCAATATGCTTCTGATTTATATACATGTTTTCTTTGTTCACCCAGGCAGTTGGTTCACATGTTTCTTATTCCCAGATTGTGATATCCAAATAGAGACAAAAAATAAATGGGCCATTATTTCATTTTTATAGCCACATTTCAGTCTAACCATAAATCCAATTATTTTAGACAGTATTTCTAGTATTTTCAACATCACAATTCTAGACAAATGTTACTGAATAGTTCTTCTTAAAAACATATTTCAGTAAAATTTATGTGTCAACTCTTATCTGTTTACATTGGAACTAGAGTAAACACGGATATAGCCAAGAGTAGCAGCAAGTGCCACAGTTCAGGTGAGATAACCGAGGATAGGTCATTAAACAGACTTTATTAGACTAAATCAGGTCTAAACACCCGAGCGCCACCTACATATCAGCACCTGTACAAGCAACATATCAAACGGCAGATTCAGGAACACTCAATTTTGATGACTGAACAAAAATGGTCAAGTCAAACGGAAAGACACTAAAAATAACACGAGCTGATAAACTAATTCGAACCCAGTGTCCCTTGTATAGATAAGACGACAACAGGAAAATGGAACGTCTATCACCTATACAGATGGTGCGTGTTAAAAAAAGGCTTTTAGTAAATGATCTCTACTGGCAGGGAAAAAAAATAAAAATTTAGTCTCCACTTAATTACATCATGTACAAAATGCAGAAAGATACAGATGATTGGACACACATAAAAGGCATCAGTCTACTAAACACCATAATGATAACAAACTAATAAGTATCATACCTCTATAATCCGACGTTCTCTCTTGGCATCTTCGTCTTCCGACTCGCTACTCTCATCATCATCGGCGCTACTGTGACGTCTTTTGTGTTTTTTCAGCTTCTTCTTCTTCTCCTTTTCTTTCTGCTTTCTCATCTTCTTCTTGGCTCTTTTCTTCTCCTTCTTTCTCCTTTTCTTCTGCTTCTCTTCTTCGTCAGATGAAGATGATTCGGATGATGCCAGTGGCGATGAATGGGGCGAGATGTGTTCTTCGTTGGGCTAAAACCAAACAAAGATAAATAAATCTTAACCAATCCTGAAACATGCATGACACACACGCACCACACACACACAAAATCACAGGTATTAAACTGTGGTCCTGTAAACGATGGCCCAGGTGTTTTGTCAAATGGTGTTTTGTTAATTCTGTCCTATTGTCCTATTCATCCACTGTTGTTGCACACACACACACACACAACATGCACACAATGTGCATTATGAGATGGTGACGTTCTTCATCTTGTTCTCTATGTGGAGATTACATGCCTTTTGCACATTGTAACAAAATGCCTGATCCAAAGCTCTATATGTTCTATGTTATTTACATTCTCAACCTTCGTATGTAAATTAGAGCCTTCCAGCTTGAAGAGAACCATTGAACTCTTCGTATTTTGATATCCAACAGTAATCCATTAAAAAAATTAACTTCCGTAATATAAGTGGGAGTTGAACTGTTTCCTCTCCAGATGTGTCGTCTGTACCGAGACATTCAAGGATATTATCAGAGTTTGAATAGTTGAAGTTTGCTATATTAATATATCTATGTATATGGATTGTAAATGTTCTTTCTTTGTTTTATACACTGATGTGCTTTGAGAGAGAAATGATTAATTGCTGTTCAGACTTTGGTACGTTTAAAATGCTTTAACGGTTTGGAAATATTTAAAACTGAAATTGAAAACTCATGAGTCCCATGCCAGATTCGAATGTCATCGGCTTAGCTTTGTTGTTCGGATTTGGCGAGGGACCTGAATATTTCTCATTGGCTGTTTCATAATCCATGTAACCTCTGACCCAGCTTAGAGCTGGCAACCCTTTTCAAAATTTAAATCGGGTTTTGTTTAGATCTCGGTGAATGTAGTCGAAAAGTGAATAGTTGTAAAAGTTACTTGTGATGTTATTGAAAATGGAAATGTGAATATCAGAAATGGATCGTTGGTATTCATTAGCAATGGATCGTGAATAAACGGATCATGACTTATCAAATCTCAATCGCTGATGTGTGTGTTAGACGGAAGCATGAACTTTAAATGGAGCCCCGGTATATAAAATAACGACACAGGAAAGCAGACGCTCGGGGCTCGTGAAGAGCCCACCCTAAAACCCTGATAATATCTACATAACGAGCTTTTGAACTGCTCCTGCCAGTAAGGATAGTTTATTAAATTGACATTATTTTTTATTATCATCATCAGCACCAAAAACATCTCTGTAAACAACAATAACAGGCAAACAGATTTTAAGTTATTGTTTTAAAGAAACATTTAACAACAAAGAAATGTATTGAAAAAAATATAAATCTTGTTTGCTTTGTTTGTAAAACATACGGTGAACAAAAATAAAACATTTAATTTGTGTGTGTGTGTTTACCACATTGCAGACATATAAAACAGCATGTTTATGACATACCTGTGTTATGGTTGCCGATGGTGTGAATGGCTGTAATGAATTATCTATTGATGGCTGACGTTTAACAGCAACAACTGGAGAACCTTCTATAGCCGGCATCGTTGTCTGTAAGAGATTAAAACATATTCAATACAGAAATGAACTACAACTACTACATAATAGGGCAACCAGTCAACACAAAATAATTTTAAGTAAATAAATAACACTTTCTCATTACAGTTTCCGATATATCGATGATATGGCACCAGTCCTTTTTAAACATTTTTCAATCGGACCTCGATTAAAGAAACACTACACGATGCCTGTATCCATACAACTCACCTGTTCAGCAGTTTTTCCAGCAGCTCCAGTACAATAAGATTCCTGGATGAAGGAATGACAACAGCCATAGCCCCACTGACCATCCTTCCAGTATGAACCCCAGACACTCTGTGATAGATAATAAAATCTTATATCACATCTAGTTGTGTCAATATTGATAAAACTATTATTCCATACACGGCGTGACAATCCAACACATAATCCAATTGTTAGTCGATGCCACTTTTCCAGCACAAATTTAAAATCTTCTCGAGTAGTTATCTTCAGGGGTGAACAAAACTTAATGCTGTTTACTTCCATAAACTTGGGAAATTAAAACAAAATCTAAGCACCGGAATCAGCATCTTATTCAATACATAACATGACTGTGCATAGATCTACTATTATCACAGTTACAAATCTAAATAGTTTTCCTCCAAAATGCTCACTTAGTATTTGCAGATGATTTTATTTAAAAACTGAAGATACCGATAAAACCTGTTAGCCGTAAGATAATTTTACGTAATTAAGATAGTTTTTAGCATATCAATATAGAGGCCTACTCACAGTGTGGTTCTGAGGATAAGCATCCTCCTCATAAACAGACCTCATGGCGACCTTCTCTTGACCTTTTAGCACAGTACCACATCTAGAATATTCTACATATTCCTCCTGAAATATTGAATTGTTACTTTTGAAATATTGTTTAATGTATTTCTGTCTAACATGACATAATATCAAACCGTTACAGCCTGTCGGTATCAGACATGGGGTCAATTCCATTTGGTCAATTCCAATTTATCAATTCCAGATAGAGTAGGTACTCCGAGTACCTACTTGGAATACCTACTCTGAGTAGTTTATATTGCAAGTAGGATTGTCATGGAAGAAATATTTCTGAATTAAAAAATCAAATGGTAAATTAATTTATGGATTTAATTTCTTTGTAGCAAACTTTCTAATTCCAAATTTATCAATTCCAATTCCATTTTTTTTAAATAAACGATTCCAATTCCGGAATTGAATTGACTATATAACTTATTATTTAGCTTCAATCGCTCAGTACATAACTTGTCAACATTTTCACTCTCAGTAAATGTGTCAACATTTCCACTCTCAGTAAAACATGTCAACATTTCCACTCTCAGTAAAACGTGTCAACATTTTCACTCTCAGTAAAACATGTCACCAGTTCCGGTCAGTCAGTATAACACAAACATTGATAGTCTTTCAGGATAACATGTCTATAGTTACAGTCTTTCGTTATATCATGTCAACATTTAAAGTCTCTCAGTATAACACATCAACAGTTACAGTCTTTCAGTATAACACATCAACAGTTACAGTCTTTCAGTATAACACATCAACAGTTACAGTCTCTCGGTATAACACATTTTAACATAACATACATTTAACATAACATACAGTTTATCAGTATAACATATCCATACTTACAGTCTGGGCCAGAAGTAGTTGTTTTGGTGGAGCGTCTAGATGCTCCTGGCCACCATATTTCTCCAGAATGCTCTCCTTGGTGCTAACTTTGTACTCCTCCTTCTTGGTCTGATATTCCTTTGTAAGCAGATCCAGTTTAGTGGGATCAGCCTGTAGATTGACCTCAGCACCCTTCTCATAAGCCTCCCAGGCAAACACTATAATAAAAGCCCAGAATGAGACACACAGTCAATGATACTACAGTAACGATAGCACACAGATGTTAATTTTTCTGGGGACAAGTCCCCGTATCTCTTTACTATAGTTCTTGCACATTGCCCGACATGTTGCGTTTCCCACAATTTTAGACTTATCAAAATATAACCACACACAATCCTGTTTTCTCCCAGACCAAACATTATGAAGTTGATCAGATTACCAGGTGTAAATTACACATTATTGTAGTCTCAAAAGTTGCAGAGTCAGGTTTTGTTTCTGGTACGTATTCATCATGAGATCATTATCATTAGTAAATCTATCTGAATGTTCAACTTATATACCCATCCTGGCTAAACACCAAGTCCTTAACTTTAACTCCTAAAAGATGTGATTTCACATGTCAGACCATCCCTATGTTCATCCAATTTATCACATTGAAGCAGCATAGCTTCAGTTAACACTTTTGATCGTATTGAACTCCCAAGATCATCCCAACCATAGATTTAGAGCAATGGCTCAGTTGCCAGATCTAGACAAACATTTGCTAGGGGTGCTGTCCCGACTTCCGGTGAGGTCAACTGGGGAGGAAAAAGACACCACTTTTCCAAAAAAAGGGATATCACCCTGATACGCATTACATTGTACCAGTAAACTGGGCAATTTTATGGTGAAAATCTTAAAACATTGAAAAGGCAAGTTAGAAAGGCATGTAAACAAGATAAGTGACTCAAATTGTATGTCAGTCATGACATAATTTTAACAAGATAATTCTGTTATGTTCTGGAATAATTCTTTGCTCACACTTGTTTACATGCTTTTGTATGGGTTTTACAGACTTCCGGTCAAACTGCTGAGTTCAAGTGACATCAGCATTCAGGAACTTCCAGTCTCTGTCTAGCTTCAAAATGGCGGCACTCACAGGCCATTAAAAGTCTATTAATCAGCACTTTGAACTGAATTATTTAAATCTTCCTTAGAAATTGTACAAAAACTTGACAAACTTAGGCTAAGAATAGATTCAAAGTGTTCAACAGATAATGCATTTCCAATCTCTAATAAGATGTTCCATGAAGTAATAGTATCTGACATGGAGGATCTGGGATTCTGTGATTATTTCCTGACAAGAAGGAGTGAGTCAGTGAGTAAGGGTTAATGATACATCAGTTGATTGGTCAGTTTTATTTAGCCTTGGCTAAACAAACTGGTCACACCTGGGACACTGATTGATTCATTGATTTATATATTTTTTGTGCATTCCCAGACATTGTAGCATTGTGGGGTTTGCACGACATAATTAACAAGATTTCATTTACATAGAATACAAGTTATGTACATACATGAATAAAATTAATAATTAATAATTGTACAATATGTGTTGATATAAATGTACATATAACATACAGTTTTAGTGTAATATACATTGAGAATTTGCTTTCCTAGAATCTTTTTGTTATATATTCTTGTACTGTGTAAAACAGTGCAACATTATCATATACTGACAATGCTGTATGCCCTAGTGTTATTAGATCAGTGACTGGTTGTGTGTTGTTGATGTTACCAGAGACATATGGCTATGGCAGCTATTTTATTTGGGTAACATCCCACAGACGTCAACCAGATTCAAACCCACAACCCTGAGGATTACAGTGCAATAATCTCACCACTGCACTACTGGAGCGCCATATTAACCCATTGGCATAAAAGGCATATTTAGTGCCGTTTCCTTTTTGTCATGCCTTACATGATCCAGAAGGACATGGTAGGCCAAATCCAAACATTGGACATTGAAAGATATTTGCATATCTATCAGAAATGTGTACAATGAGGGCAAAACCTTTGATTTATTGTTTTGCATATTTCAAAAATCACTGGGGTGAGTCATATTTATTTATCAGTTATGTAGACAGAATATATAATTTTTCCAAGTAAGAATGATAATGGCTAAAGCAATGCCAGTCGTAAATGATCTAAAAACTAATCTTTTTGTTTCAGCTTTTCCTAGCTGAATATATTATGTATTTGGCTGGAAAGAATTATGTATTTTTAAAGATGTAAATCTGTTACATCCGTAGAATTATTTATTGTCAAGCGCCTTAGAGTAACCTTCTTACAGGTTATATAAGGCGCTATATAAATTTTGTATATTATTATTATTTATTATTATCTAGATGAAGATCGAAAAATTAACTTAATTTAATTCATACTCCCCCCCCACATTCACTATCTTTCGCTTCTTGTGCAGTGTAAAATCTGGTGTAAGGGTCAATATTCCCATGATTTGATATATACTTAATACAATTTGAAGATTCCTGTAACTTAGTAACTAATTTGTTTACCAAAGAACTTCTACCACAGGATACAGCATCTAAATAACATCTGAAGGTCAGAGTCAAACTAAACAAGTTATAAACAGCTTACATTGTTGTTTTGCCATCTCCATTGCATCACCCGACCATCTGACAAAATTATCTCCAGCATACGGTAATCTGTAAACAGAAATAATATTTACAACAACAATAACATGATTCATTATAGTTAGAAAAGTGTGTGTGTGTGTATGTGTGTGTTTAACTTTTTAACTACTTCTTCAACAAATGTTTCACTCAAAGCGTACAACAGCCTACAAATCATATATTATGCAATCATGTGATTTATATACCGAGAAGTGACAGGAATTGACCAAAAGACAAGACTGCATCTTCACTTACTCTTGAGGATCCTTGAAAGTATTTCTCAAGGGGTTTTCTCTCATTGAGCGAGTTTTTGGATCATAATATGCCGAACTGACGTCTAAGTTATATAAATACTGTAAAAGAAGACGAACTATCAGATGATGATGTACGTTTCACAAATGATTTACTGTCTGTCTGTTGCCAGTCTCCGATATAACGTTTTGGTCTTCTATGATAATTAAAGTCATATTCCAATCTGACATTCCGCATCAAGGTCTGGCTTACCTTAGCAGTATCCTCACGAATTCTCAGATTCCTCACTGTTATACGTTGCTTTGACTCAAACTTCTGCCCGGGCATGTCCACATCTTCTGCATATTTATCCTCGTCATCTTCGTCTTCATCTTCAACAGCCTTTTTGGCTTCCTCGGGCCCGATCTCGCCCTTCTGGATCAATTCCTCAATTCTCTGAGCTTTGAGAAGACGTTTGGCCTAAATATATAATGAATAACATTGGAGCATTATAAGACAGCCACACTGTTGGCAATTAATACAACAAATCGGCTAATCAAGGCTAGTCAAACAATTGTTTTGTTTAGCATTTATTGATGGATGACAAATTTGCACACAAAGCCAATTTACGAAGAGCCTGGATCTCAAATAATAGCTATTGGACAGCTCTGTGTAATTTAAATGTTTTACGGCCACTTTTGTGCACAAGGTAAGCTAAATGGGCAGAGCGACCAACCTCCAAACGTAATGAGGCGAAGTGAAAGACAAAACAACCTTCTGACATAGCCCAGCTGGGGTTTGAATCAAGGTGCTATAATTTTTAACGTCCCCCTTTATTTTAAATAATTCAGTGGAGACAGCAGCGCCATTTAACGTGGTCAGCCACCCATGATGTAGTGAGCTGAGAAATTAATCCCTGGAAAAGTTTCGACCTCTTACGGGGTTCGAACCTGTGACCGTTGGCACCGAGTGCCGGGTGGTTAACCGCTAGGCCACCGGAGCTCACCATTTGGACAACATAAAGTGACAGACCCATAAATATACAACTGCGCAGGTAAATTTTGACCCGATATTATATTTTGGCTACTTCATGATAGATATTTCTTAGATCCTCAAACAATACACGATAATGAGTTTTTAATCTATAACTATTATTATTAATCATAAATACTGATTGCAGATCGTATAATGATAATAGCAATCTCTTTCATCATCATCACCACCCCACGTCATATCTTCATAACGTTACTGTAAGCCAGCCATTGGTTCTAAATAAATGTATAACACAATACCTCATCAATCTTCTGGTACTCTTCAATAATTTTCTTATGTTCAGCAGGATTGTAACCATTCCACCGATCTCGCTTGCCGTCGTAGCTGAACTCCAAATCTGGCTGAATGTATTCGTCAGGCGCAAAATCCTTTCCTGTGAACCGTGCACCAATTTTCCTTGGTCGCTGGAATTCCGAAATAAATACTATATGCGTATACATACACCGTCGATACCCAATAATCACGATTCCAGTGGGAACAAGTCAATTTTGGTTGTAGTTGGTTGACAGTCTGTACAACGGACTGTTTTTGCAAATTGATGATAATATTTGGGGGAATATCTCTGCGATCTGATTAATCGAAATTGACTAGATAACAGGTGGAAACAACTCGCATCACTTACTTCAAGACAATCCTTCTTCTTATGCGTCATCGCACCACAATTTTCACATGCGCCTTTGCGAAATTTTGTGACAACCGAACCCTGATTCACAAAAAGGACAAGATTATTTAAAACAATGACATTATTCTTATGTGTCATTAACTACGATTAGATATCAAAGCATCGATGACTGATTCCTAATTTTTAATGCAGTATTTACCTCTTTCACGCCTCTCTTAAACCAATCATCAGCAAACAGTTTCTGTTTTTCCTCCTGTGGCCTCTGATGTCTCAGTGTTGGGGTGGTGGCACCAAAGTACCAGGGTGCCTGCATAATATACTGTGGTATATGTGGATTGATGTCCCTGTAGAAGTAAGAGAAGACATCAGTTATCTTATGACGACCAATTACTTATATGAGGTAACAGAATCCTCCTTCAAGAATAAAGATATTTAAAAATATTGAAGGAATTCATATCATTTTGTCTATTTATCTTTAATTCTGGAAGTTCATTTCTAGTTGTGATACACAACTGTTTCTTGCAAATATAATTGAAATCACATAATTTTTTGGAGAGAAGACATATCGAATGAAATGAATAAAAAGACAAATATGGCTATGAAACACAATTTTTTTAGGCTTCAGGTTATCAACACAGGGAATAATATAAAATGAATATTCGTATTATACATATAAATCGCAAAGACGAGGAACATACAGTACTCAACCCGTGTGAAGATGCAGGTGCTCCATGAAGAGGGATGCAGCTATAGTCAGATTGCTACAAGATGCAAATGTAGACACAGGACAGCTAGGATGATCATCAAAAGATTCCAGCAGTCGGGTAGCCTCAAAGACAAACCTAGGAGTGGATGACCCAGGTGCAGTACAGCAAGGGACGATCGTGTTCTGCTTCGCCTGTGTCGAACCGACAGGAAGGAAATAGCTCCAGAACTGAAGCGACAGTGGTCGGAGCAGTCAGGGGTCCAGTGTACAACCAGAACTGTTCGTGGGCAATTTTTGACACATGGTTTGAATTCGTGTATTGCAAGAAAAAAGCCATTGATAATGGAGAAACAAAGAAGAGCGAGAAGTCTGTGGGTGAAGAAAACCGTCAGTGGACACGAGCACGCCAGGCAAAGATTCTATGGTCAGATGAGTCCAGCTTCCAGCTAAATCCAACTTGAGCGAAGGAGACATGGGGAAGAAAATGTACCCGCTTGGATTGTTGCAACTGTGAAACATAGAGGAGGAAGCATAATGGTTTGGGGATGCACGAGGGCTCGAGGTGTTTGACAGCTAACCATTGTCAAAGTTTAGAGCATCACATACTCCCATGAGCTCATGCTCTTTTCAATCGCCGACATGCTCAGCATTGGATCTTCCAACAGAACAAAACTCAGTGTCACACTGCCAGAGCTAGCAAGACTTGGATGAACGAGCACGGAGTCCAGCTTCTGGGTTGGCCTGCACAATCTCCAGACACGAGTCGAATAGAAAATCTGTTTCGCATCATTAAGGCAGCAGTTTCTGAGCGTGAACCAATAAATATGCAAGAGGTCAGGAGGTTCATGGTCGACTAATAGAATAATATCATGTCAGAACAGTGCAAAGTCCTCGTTGAATTCGTGCCGAAGAGAATCCGGGCATTGGTGCAAATATTGACTTATTAAATATCCTAATTATCATTATTTAATTCATATTTATTGTGATTTGCCGTCCATGGTGATTATTTTTCATGTTTGTTAAGTCTTTATACATGCTTCTTACGGTATTGTTACTTCGGTTCTTGCACCGCTTTTATTAAATATTCTATATTCCCGTCAAATTTATATACAAATGGCCTAAAAACACATTGATGATCTGTTTCTTAAAGCTATCTTTTAATTATTTTTTTTTGCTATTCATAAATAAACAACCTTATTAAACAAAGATGATGGAAAAATAGAGAACTTTACTAGGTGTTCAAAAGCTTTTTTCCACCACTGTGTATGTATATATATATATATATATATATATATATATATACATGACAGACAAATCTAATAAATCAATTCACAAAAGATAAACACAACATACCTTCCTTCCTCATCTTTCATTGCTGGTGCTGTTCCGGCTTTTCTTGCCTCTTCCAGTTCCTTCAGCTTTCTCCAGTCTTCACGAGTCTTGGCACTTTCTTGTGAGGTGCCATCTTCCTCACCAGTGCCGCTTTCCTCGGCTTTCTTCGCAATCCGAGAAATGACGGATGGAGGCACATTTAGTTGGAAAGACATCTTGTGCTGTTTTCTGGCGCGCACCTACTTCAGGTCTGAATCACAACTGAGTTGTGCACTGAATAAATCAGCAAAAAGAAAAACCATTACACATTTACAATTACACATTTACAAGTGAATTAGCAATATTTCAATATTTGCCATCTCTCTCTAGCTCCACAGATTAACTACTTGGAATGTTGTTGTGTTTTTTTTTTGTACAGTTTAGATGCGATGCAACAGCTAATAAATGGAATCACAACCAGTTTAGTTGAAATAAACATAAAATAATATTGAAGTTACTCGATCCAGCTGTATGCTGACTAGATGGTGATAATACCAGATCTGGGAAGTACAGAAGCTTACACAAGTAGGACTTTTCTCATTTAAAAATTGTACAACACAATTTATTTGCTGTTATTCAGTAATTAGTTTCTGATAATTGGCATTGGTAAGAAAAGATATAAGTTTTTACTGTCACATCTAAAGATACGCATACAACAAAATGTTAGTTAGTGTAGTACCTCGTGCGATTTCTTATCAAGCAAAATCAAATCATGGATTCCAGAAGAATGTCACAACCTGGGGTCATCCCTGACCTTGTTTTGCTTATAATTTGTATAGGTTTCTAGCTTAAGTCTGTATCACTATTTGTGGGTATGTTAAGTTTATAACATATATAAAGCCAAAAAATCTTGTGATGACACAATACCATTTGATACAGTGATTCTTTACTGCCTCAAGTTTATTGCTATAATTTTTAGAATGAATTTGTGTTGAATATAATAGACTCTTCCTCTGTACACAACCCCATGGGTGCTATAGTTATATTCAACCAATTTTCTTTTAATTTTGAGTAATTGAATGATTTGGTGCCAGTCACATATGGAACCTACGGCATATGTTCCAGAGAGACATATGTAACACCGGCATTGAATCCAGCGACCTATATGTCTGCAGTACAAAATGCTATCACCTGCACTATGGGTTCGTGTAACCATAATGAGGAAATACCTCATATGGTTTATGTAGATTTGATTCTGACAACAATCTTAGCTTAGATTGTTATCAGAATCAAACCTACAAAAACCATACGAGGCATTTCCTCATTACGACAGTGAACATGAATTATTTGGTATAAAAAGAGAAGATTATATCTATTTTTTATGTAGTCTCCTAGCTGTGCCTGTTATAAACTGCTACATAAACACATTGTTCCTAAAAATGGATTGGCAAATATTTTGAGTTGCTCCAACAAACGGCACTGACAGAGACCGCACAGGTTTTGTGCTACTGTCCGGGAATCTGATACTAGAAGACACAGGCCTGTGTCATTTATACTATAAAATACGACACCCACCAACACTTCACATTTGTAACTATGTTCTCATCGGGTTCATATTCACGACATCTTTATGACAGTATTCATTTTTATAGTGAGAATATGGAGAACAAAATACTGTACTTGCTTTGGTATTAAAGTGACCTAAGCAGTAAACTATTTATCCGTCAATCGGTGGCAAAGCCATTTTAAAAATCCTAATTACAACCTATATTAGAAGGCAAACTATCTACGACCTGATATGAACAACTCATTCAGTTGTTTTAATCTGAGTACTAAGTACTGATAAATAAAACAACATAAAAATTGCAACCAACTGGTGTTTACCTAAAATATATGTATACACTGACTAAAATAACTGTCATTTTTACTAATGTAAATCACAGAACAAACATCATGATATACCATTACATATACGATTACACAAAATATGAAAATGTGACATAGAATCTATGACAGTCTTAAAAATAAATTGGTCGGGGGTTACATGGCCAAAAAAAATCCATACAATACGTATGAATAAAAAATAATTATATTTTTTTTATAGATTGTCTAGTGGAATATATTGTTCAAGAAGCATTTTTTCATTCATATACACGCATGCCAGTAATAATTTAGACTAGATATATATCATACAACTTACAAGCTTGTTTCAGATATAGATAAACTCGGTAGTAATTTCAATAAGTTTTTGGAGTCTACTAACAATTCACACAGGGTTGGCAAGTTTATGACACAATGTCAAAAACTACAGATTAATCCAGGGTTTATGACGTCATGTCATAAACAGGTTTATGGCATGATTGCATCATAAACTGTCAACAGCACATATTTTTTAAATATAAACATTGGCATAGCCAACAAATTTGTGACATTTTTTCCAGGATAAACCGGTACCTGGAAAGTAGTTTTTAGAATGGCTTAAATTATTACTATGTTAATATTATGATATTAAAAGTAAATTTATTACACAATAAGTTAGGGTCTGATTATTAGACTATGATAATCATACACTGGTATTGTTTGTAGTGAAAATCAATTGACTTGATTAGTCTGCCCTTTGTTACTAGAGCTTAGGGCCCTGTTAGGGGACAGTGTTAATTTAATTGAACTATTCATTAATTGGATGACAAGCAAGACACTGCCCTCCTGGGTTGGTGCTGGTATTTATCTGTGGCTGACCATGCATTGACAGTGACTAGTGGCTTCACTTAGTGATCCTCCATGTGGCAAGAGCGAAAGATATCTGCTACCAGACATGGGGTCAATTTAATTCCGGAATTGGAATTTTTTATGGAATTGATAAATTTGGAATTGAAGTTTGCTACAAAAAAATTAAATTCACAAATTAATTTACCTTATAATTTTTTCATTCAGAAATATGACAATCCCAATTGGAATATAAACTACTCAGAGTAGGTACTCGGAGTATCTACTCATGGTAAAAAGTAGTACGTAAAAAATGGAATTAGAATTGATAAATCTGATGTGGAATCGACCGGAACTGGAATTGACAAAATAGAACTGACCCCATGTCTGTCTGCTACTCTGATTCCATTAATCCGTCTTATAGCTTTTATATTAAATATTAAACAGCCAAGCTTGTATTTTGTTACATGATCTTCCAAGGACTTTGTGATTTGTATTATTGATGATTGATGGATCAAATGGACTGATTCAATTATAAATGTCATCTGTTATGTTTACTGAATAAAATATATCTCCAAATTAGTTCTGTTATTACTAAATTGGAAAAAATAGAACAGAGACCAACATAAATTATGATTTTACATTCATGTTTATAATATATAAGTATATTAATTCTGATATAATGATAATCCACAACTAGTTAAAATAGATTAAAAGTGAAAGTTAAAAAAATTTAAATCACAAAATATAGAGTGAATAAAAAGGTTTACGACAGTTTATGACAGTATTTGACGTCATAAAGGTATTTATGACAGGTTTATGACACTGTCATGTCATAAACAGGTTTACAACTGTCATAAACCCAACCCTGATTCACAATCATCACATAGAGCACAAATTCGTCATCGATCAGATGATTACACATAAATGTAAAACCAATATTTATTTGTTAAAACCACCAACAATGTATTGAATATCAAAAATAACTAATTTATGAACCTTTCTAAATCAATATTTATGAATAAATAAAAGAGTTGTGTGACCAGATATCGTCCGGGATAACCCCACCATCAGGCATATCTCCCCTAATGATAGTTAGCGTTCGTTCATCCATCTAGTGGTGAATATCATAATGTGTGGAACCATTTGAAGTGAATAATGCGGACCACAAAATATGTTGCATGTGATAACACTTAATGTTTCATTTAAGGTCATTCAGTACGATAAAGAAAACATAAATCCACCTTGCTATTGTTGTAGTACGAATGTACATAAAACAACTGATTCGTTTAAAGATTTTTAACAAGGACGTCATTGCGTAGCTGAGCATCGGAACCGTGTTCGTTGACGTTAAGATTCCGAGCACTCTATGTGCATGCGCCAAATGTGCGTTTCTCTGGTGTTCGGACGCGGAACCGTGTTGGCTGGTGTAAAGAACCAAGCACTGAATGCAGAAGCACCTATTTTTGTTTGTTTCAGATGCAGAGCCAATGTGTTACAATCACGTCGATATAGTTGGACAGATGTGATATCCTTGATCTCTTTTATTCTTGTTTGAATGCCTAACTTCAGTTCAAATAAAAGTAATAAATAATCATATCTGCATGTGATTTAAACATCATCTGATAATATAACGTCACCATGCATAAGTAAGCCAATTCGTCCTATATACGCACACAGTGAAGAAAGTGAAGTACGCTGATATTTCATTGTCCGAAAATTTTGAGAGTACGGATGCATTGTGCAGGGCATCGAATCAAAACACCAATCAAACGACAAATACAAGCAGAATTTAAGCATGAAAAAATTGCTGAAATGTATTTTTAATTTCTTCCTAATTCCATACGGTTTTGGAGTCATACAGTCAGGTAACCCCCAACAAGATTATTTTTAAGACTGGCCCTATTTAGTGTAAATGAATGATACTGATAATCTGATTAAGAATAAGACTGGTTTATCTGAGTCAGTCTAGGTAGACGCTTTCATGAATGTTGTCACTGTACGTCATAAAAAAGCAATGGGCGACTGTGACCACTGCTCCAAGAGTACTCAGATTTTTTGCTGCTTCTTTTCCATTTCTTTCATGTAATCACATTCCGCCAATTTTATAAATAACTTATCGGCCAAAATACTGCACTTTTTTGGTGATTTGACATTGACATTTGAGTTCGGCATATGTCCTGATGCTCTTTACTCCATAACTAACCACCTGACAACAAAAATAATGTCAGCGATATGTTTTTCAGGTTTATTTCCTTCTAAAGAATAGCTTTTTAATAATTTCCAGTTATGCGCTCTATGTAATTCATCCTGAGCCTGCAAGATTTTTAGTAATGTTGATTTGTGAGGAGATTAAGAACCTTTTTTTACTTGAAAACAACAAAAAAACGTTACTGACGTTAACTTTTTAATTAGTCTCCCAGGTTTTATTTTATGAAAGTGCCTATTCTAGGAGTAGGAGGTGGTTTAGATCTACTATCTAGATATAATTATAGGACGTTGTTGCATAGCCGAGCATTGGAAACCTGTTTGCTGCTGCTAAAGGTCCAAATGGGTGTTTTTCTGGTGCTCGGAAACAGAGCATTGAAACCACTGACCTGAAAAGTTTTCTTTCAGGTCACTGGTCGGAACCATGTATGCTGGTGGTAAAGAGCCGAGGACTGAGCACTATTTTGGTTTGTTTTGGATGCTCGGATGAGGATATACGGATCGGAGCACTCGGCGGCAGCCATATGTCCTGCAGTAAATCATGTATGAAATTAACAAAACCCCTATAAGATTAAGAGGCTGTGCCCTACCAATGATCTACAGTGACCTAGTTGTTAAGCACCAGGCTCTTGGTACCAAGGATCACAGGTTCAATCCCAGCAAGAGCTAGAAACTTTTCCTGAGATTAATTTCTTGGCTCACAACATCGTGGTTGGCTGACCACATTAAATGGTTCTGCCATCTCCACTGGATTATTAAAAATAAGGTTGTTGTTACATATCCGAGCATTGGAATCGTGTTCGCTGATGATAAAGGTCAGTGCATTCAGCATAGGAACAATGTTATTATAAATCTGAGCCATTTCATGATCGTTTTTAGTTTTTTCATCTGCTCGCATGTCAAAAGCTTAGTTCTAATTACCGCTACTAGTGTTTAATAAAGATACGAGATTAAGTCTATATATAGCTATATTTAACTATTAATATGCATTATAATCAGATTAAAAAGAAGGTCTGACATTTATAAGAAATGCAGTATTTCATGGTTCTCACAGCCAAGGCAGTATTTTTTCCAGGAGATTTTGTAAAATTCAAGGACATTTCAGAGACCTGGAAAATGAATTTATTTTCCAGGTTTTCTACAACACGTGAGAACCCTGATTATTTGTAACGCTGGCTGTTCTATCTTCTATTTCTTTGATTTTTGTTTGTATACCCCTTCAAAACTATGAAAGGCATCTTCAACCCAAATGTAACTACTATGTGTTCGGCTGCCATATCTGAACGGAAGTAATAGCCACGAAGGAATAATTGGCGCATGCGCATTGAGTGTTCGGACCTATAACGCTAAGGTACAGGGTTCCGATGCTTGGATACGTAACCACTTCGTTAAAATTAAGGTGGACGTTAATGACCCCCTGAGGACGTAAAATACTCTGGCAGGGACCACCCTCCGGGTATTTCGGCTCCATCTTTCCATACTGCTTCCCTGTAAGTGGTGGGGGAGGAGCGATTTCTCAACGGTCAACCACTCCAACATATGATATGATAGATCATAGACTGATATAGACTCATAGTCATAGAGGCAGTGACGAATATTCAATATCGGAATAAGCGACAGACTGGGATTCTCACCGAAAAACAAAACAACAACGACGGAGTATCGATTCTCCTCAGCGCTGTCGGGAGCTAGAGCATACGCATTGAGTGTTCGGACATTTAGCGACTGCGAACAAGTTTCGGATGCACGGCTACGCAACCATTTCGATAATTATAAGACAACTTTTACTTTTAACTTTAGACTTTGAGTCAATAGATTAAATCTATTGACTCAAAGAGTCAAAGTCTAAGGTTTACACTGTAAAGAGACGGTAAACAATAACGCAGCATATTTGACCCATTATCTTAAATAAAACTAATGATGGTGTAATTATATATGAATATGAATAATATAACATACTATATCTCCAATACAGACAAATGATTAGTCTAGATCTAGTCCACGCACAAACTAAAAACACATATTTTGTACATAATCGATTGTCGCCCAATTGGATTTTATTCGCAAGATGGCAGTGTGAAGAACGAAGACGAAAGATCACTATGCTTCAACCTGTAAGAGGAGGGGCAACTCTAAATAATTTAATCCAACCATCTTTCAGAATATTCTACTGATGTCAAAACGCACTGCAAATTCCTTGCGAAGACTAAGTAATTACTTAATACATAGTAAATATCACTAATAATATCACACTGCTATATAATATGAATATCAAATGCCATGCTACCCGGGGACCTCCCCCCAAATTCTTCTTCTAGGATGTATAGACCTACATGATATAAATATTAACAACTTGAATTTGTCTAAATGTACTTCTTCGTAATTCGCTAAATATATTTCATGACAAGCCATATAATAAGCATAAATCTAAAGAAATTACTTATAGCCATATATATATATATATATATATATATATATATATATATATATATATATATTAGAAATGCGTCGTCTCTGGGAAATTTTTAGTTTCTTCTAAAGACACACCTATTTAAGGTCGCTTTCACAGATAAATAATTATTATCTTTTAAATCATTACAGGGTTTTTACAGACGTATTATTTGGGGTATTATTATATTACATATTATTTGTACAGTGCCTTTGAATGGCTCCTGCTAGTAAGGGCGCTTTATTAAATAATTGTCAGAGTGTATGTTTAAATTATATGTAATAACGACAATATTTAATAGTGTCAAAATATGCAATTACATCATATGAGTATTTAAAATAATCATGTATCTAGAATGTACATGAAATGCATCTGAAATTCAGACACCTTTGCAATGTATCTAGATAAGTTACAGTTACATTTGAAAAATTGACAAATGTATATCTAGATACATTTCAATTACAGTCAAAACAGTATCTAGATACAAAATGTAACCGCCCCAGGTCTCCATGGCTGTGATATGTAGTTTATGGTCGTTTTGTCTATTGCAGCTTTACATTTATTTGTAGCGAAAAAAAAAACCCAAAACATGTATGACCAGCATATAATGTTATATGTACAATGAAATCTTCTTAACTGTGAGATCGGATTGATAATATTTAATTAATATTATCATATTGTTTATAAACTGTTTTAAGATGCATGTAATATCAGCGCTATGATGGGTTGTTTTTAAAAATGCAATTTTCCTACAAAATGAGTTGAAACCGATTTTGTGAAATATAATGCTGATGTAATATGCTGGCTAAAGCATGTCATTTTGTTATGATGAATAAAATGAATTCTGCACTGGTCATGTGTTTTAAATACAGTAAATGTGTGATATTCTACATCTAATATTTTTGTAGAAATAATTATTGATATTCCTTGACTGCATGGGGAGGGAGTTGAGGTAACCCCTAAGTGACAATAAGAGGCACGTTGTACATTTGGCAAGTGTTCCAAACCAACTTCAGTCCATTAAAAATATAGACTATATATGCTCCTGCTGGGGGTAATGGCTGCTTATTTCTTCCTGAGTTTCCACTGCATCAGATCATTTGTTGCTGAAATTTGTATCGTACCTTGACTATGAGATTGCCCAACCCCTGTATACTGGGTGCACCACGTACTCAGCTCGATTCTTTTTGAGGATATTGGCGCTATAGAAGTTTGTAATTATTACTGTTATATAAAGAAGAATAATCTTCATGTTCTTATCTAACAAGCATTATTCAATTTTGTGAATAAAATTAATCGCCTTACACTTAATTAAGACATGATTGGAAAGCTGTCTGGCATGACAAGTAATTTGTATATAATTATATATATATATATATATATATATATATATATATATATATATATATATATATATAAATTTTGTTATGGCTCGCAGCCATGAAAGGCTGATCCAGGATTTATAAAAAGGGGTGGGCTAAACAATGTTTTGGGATCTA
>JAODUP010000842.1:0-180452 GCA_025642065.1 Paralvinella palmiformis
GCAGCAGTTGATTTGCTTTGTAAATTATAGCTAGCACTTTTACAAAACGGTCACCACACCTGGTTTTTATTCTTGGGTTTTGCCAATCATAACGGTGCGATATAGATTATGTTCATAAAAATTTATTATTCGGCTAGTACCTGGTATGTTTGTCTAAGAGTGCTGCATTGTTATCCTTTCACACACACACACACACACACACACACACACACACACACATATATATATATATATATATATATATCGCCTTCAGGCCATAATTTGTTACACAGGTGTTATCTATATATTTGTGGGATGTTTACCTAGCAAACTATCCACTCACTTCGAGTGCATAAATTCATTGCGATGCTGGTGATCGAGCAAGTTTAAAGTCGTCCACCTGCTGTACTTTTGGTACCGTATTTATCTATGTGTTGTAATACAGGAGCGGAAACTGGCCCCAAGAACGAGCCTTTTCATCCTTTCTAGTAAATGTTGTTGCTTTAGGGCCACGTTTGTGCACAAGGTAGGCTAAATGGGCCGAGCGACTTGCAAAGGTAACGAGGCGAAATGATAGATGAAACACCCCTCTAATATAACCTGGTCGGGGTTTGAACCCAGGTGCTATAGATATGTGGCCAACCGCGCTACCGGTTAGGCTATGGAGGCGCTCTTCATCCTTTCTAGTAAACGTAACGTGAAGTATAGCCACAGAATCGACTTAATTACAAATATGAAAATAACCATAAACCACATTAACGTTATAGCGCCGTTAACACATCTTAACCCTTTTCAGCGAACCCCCCCCCCTCACACGCACGCACGCACGCACGCACGCACGCAAACCGGTAACATGAAAAGAGATTGCAAAAGTATGCCTTAGTTTACATATATCAGGTATCAATGACCATTGATGTATTACTGGCTTATGTGTGGATCAACTTCTACCGCTGATAACAGCCATTGTCAATAGGTCAATGGATGAATCAGTGATGCCGTTGTGTTTGAAACGAGCCGCCATAAGTCCACTGATTATGAGAGCTGGGTTGGATAAGTTATCGTCCTATTTCTAACCTTCCTTTCATCTCTAAACTAAGCAGCAAGTAGAAACATATTTTGTAAGGTTCTTAAAACCTATTTGTTAAAATTGGCGTGTTTATAATATTAAACCAGTTTATTATGTACGAAATGTATTTGATCTATATGAGCTCAGAATATGTTTTAATTGTGTTTTAAATGTTAAGCGCCTTAGAGCAATTTCGGTTGAATAAGGTGCTATATAGTACTATTATATATTATTATTATTATTATTATTATTATTAAAAAAAAAAAGGGCGCCTGTGTGCTCTAGCGGTGGCGTGTTGGACCACAGATCACTACCACCCGGTTTCGAATCTTGGCGTGGGCATATCTGAAGGTTGTTTCATCTTTGACATCGCTTCATTACCTTTGGAGGTCGCTCGGCCCATTTAGCCTATCATGTGCACAAAAGTGGCCGTAAAATATCAATAATAATAATAATAATAATAAAATTAATAATAATAATGACAAACAGATGATAAAGCATATTCTTTACACCTGGTTCTCCAACAAATAGAACTAACATCGCGCGCCAGAGAAACGTTCGTTGGCGCTAACATTCACGAACACTATTTGGCGAACGGAAACGTTCGTCCACCCAACGTAATAATACTACTGCAGAGATATATGTATTCCTACGGTACAAATTTGATTACGTCTTCAGTTGGCTGAGTTGTACACGGATTCGATTATGATTTTTGAGGGGAAATTTTGGCCCGTGTTCAAATATTTCAATTTCAGTTTAGTAGTAAACGCTCGAAAACAAGTTGGCTGGTTCTGGGAGTACACGAGGTAAAAAGGGAATATCCCAGTGATTTTTTTTGCCTTTCGAAAAAATACTTTACACAACGTCTAAGCATTTTCGTGCGATGCGCTTATGAATCGTTCATGCATATGGATATTATGACAGCGCCTGAGTCGGATTTAGAGATGTCTAATTATTTTTGGGGTGTGTATAAAAAGAGTCCGATTTCTTACACCGGAAGGTGCTATGTGTTTAAAACTCTTATTCACACAAAAAAACACGTTTAATATAAGTATCAATATGTAATTATGTTTACATATATTCGCGGTTTGTATTTCTCCTTGACTTAGTATAGCTCATACAGACTTCTGCTCATATACCTACTGACCTTAAAAAAACACGCGGACTTTGTCAAATCAAAATGTTAACAAATCTATATCCTATGCTAATTATTAAAGAATGTTAATGATTATATATACTTGGTTATCATGAATATATATTGCATTGAAAGCTTCAGATCGTTTTTATTTTTGTTCCTTCCTTTCTGTACTTTTTATCTTTTATTCCTTTTGACCCGACTCCTGTACTTTTGATCTTTTGTTCCTTTTGACCCGACTCCTGTACTTTTTCTTTGCTCCTTTTGACCCGACTTCTGTACTTTTGATCTTTTGCTCCTTTTGACCCGACTCCTGTACTTTTTCTTTGCTCCTTTTGACCCGACTTCTGTACTTTTGATCTTTTGCTCCTTTTGACCAGACTCCAATATTTTAATTTTTTTGCTACTTTTGACCCCATGCACTCCGAAACTATAATCGTTCATCTCATTACAACTGAGATCCTGACCATCGTACAGTAGACAGCAGGACGCAGTACACAATCCTCTATTTATTTAGTTGGTCTCCTAAAAAATTATACTCACAATATAAATATTATTTAAATTAGAACTAAAATATTATACAGTAATAACAACCCAATATATATAATGACACTATATATATATGTGTGTGTGTGTGTTGTGTGTGTGTGTGTGTGTGTGTGTGTGTGTGTGTGTGTGTGTGTGTACAAATAATAATCATACCCCGTCCTATGTAATTAAATGGCTCTATATCGCTACATTGGAATCAATGCTTCAGCAAAAATAATTGACATATTTCTAGTCACTGTGTGTATATATGTGTGTGCACGCGCGTGCATCTGCATGTGTGTGTATGTGTGCGTGCGCGCTATATGATACATAACAGATACAAATAAAATAAATCTGTGCGTGGTTATTACGTCCGGATGACTAATCAGTGTATCGGTTAAAGATTGGCAGATTTTCTTCGTATTGTGAGTTCGAATCCGGCTTATATCCGTGATTGTCTGTTTCCCGGGAGAGTCGCACCTCGTCTGTCACATCTCCTAAGTCCAGCGTCCGAGGTTAAACAACGGAAGTGAACTATATATGTATGGCTAAATCAGGCTACTTACTGGTACATCCTAAAATGAACTTACACTAATCTAAAGTGAAGTATTGCTGGCTGACCTTGAACGTAAACATAGACCTAGTCGTGATCCAGTCAAACCTAGCAGCTAAGAGTAACGTTAATGCGAACATCCATTCCAGTCCGATTTAGCTTCCCCGATTTTGTGCAGTTACATTTTTTTGTGTGGAAAACTTAAGTAAAACCTCTATTCGCCTTATCTCTACGACCTCTGGCCGAGGACACCGGATATCCGGTAGGTCTCCGATATAATTGGGAATAGCAGGTAATAATTATAAAATGATTGATGTTTTACGGCCACTTTTGTGCATATGACAGGCTAAATGAGTCGAGCGACCTGCAAAGGTAATGAAGCGAAGTCAAAGATGAAACACCCTTCAGATAAGCCCACGCCGAGATTCGAACTCGGGTGGTAGCGATCTGTGGTCCAACGCGCTAACATCTAGAACGGGAGACGCCCTTGTAATAATTATAATAGCTATTACATATGACGAGTAATTATTTATATATAGAAAAAAGGCATAATTATAATATCATAACCGGGACTAATAGTAACATTTATTGAAATGAAAACCAAATATACGACTATTAGTGTCGAATGTTAGGGAAATTTTGGTTTTTGAATTAAAAACAGCAACGTATTAAACTTGTATATAATTGTTTAAAGTAATTAAAGAGATTAATGTTAATTATATGTTATAATTGGCAAATTCAAACCTACAAATTATTAATGTAACATTTTCATATGTGATACATTTGTTCTCGATATTCATCAACTAACATCTCTATATATATATATATATATATATATATATATATATATATATATTCTCTCTCTCTCTCTCTCTCTCTGTGTGTGTGTGTGTGTGTGTGTGTGTTTGTGTGTGTGTGTGTGTGTGTGTGTGTGTGTGTGTGTGTGTGTGTGTGTGTGTGTGGGTGATGAATAGAAATTAAAAAAGGAATTATTATTATTATTAACTGTTACGTAAAATTCACCCTTTGTCCATTTCGGTTAACAAATCGAGATGTTGGCTAATTTCTCTGATATTTGACACACTGAACCTACAAATACCAGACAGGATATCACCAAAAAGAGAGAAAGAAAGAAAAACAAAAACCACCACAAAACATCTTTCAGAAGAGAGAGAGAGTATAATGGCTTTAGGTGCTGAAAACTGGGCGACATTATATAAATACAGCTCTTATCGGATCGGCTGGCCAGTGACCTTCGAACTCGAAGGCCACTTTCTCGGCGGTTTTCGGCGTTGCTTCCGGATCTTCCGCACGAGCGGCAGATCGACTTGGTATATAGGGGCGAGAGAGATAGAGAGAGAGAGAGTGGTTCGTAGGTCGGTAACGCGACATTGAGCTATCTGTCGGGAACAATCTGGATCTGTGCACGGCACAGTTCCAGAGTTAAGAGGACTCGACTATCGGAGGTGTGGAGCGACACTCTGCCGTTAACTGGTCGTAGCCGGGCAACTTATCGCATTTCTCGGATCGTGCGGTAAGCGGCTTCCGGAATAGCCGCCTTGCTCGTGCATGTGTGTGTGCGTAAAACTGGCAGTGATTGTTTGGTTATGGTTAGCCATCCGGGTCATAATTCTGTATTTACGCGCGAGTAAGGTTAGTTAGCTTAAGCGCTTGTTACAACTGAACAATAGATGCATATTATTGTATCGAGTCTATAATGTTTTAATAATGTATCTAAAATGCAATAGATTTAAAACATTTAACTTACGTGTATAGGTTATCTTAAGAAAAAAGGAAGTGACAATTTTAAGAAATGAACCATCTTTTTGGGATCCATTTATTTTCTTGGACTTTGTCCCAAGAAACCCCCTATTCGCCGTCAATTAAGACGTGCACAATTAAATACCGAATTATGAGACGGATGTCAGAGTAATTAAACATACATACTGAATTAGTGGTTAATATAAAACACTTATTACAAATGGTTATTTTCGTAACCCGTATTTGAGTATTTAGACACACGCATTGTACTGTATACAAAAGTCTTACGGTAGAATTTTGATCCGGATGGCCAACCATATTACACAGTGTTCGCGAAGTTCTAACAATGATAACGGTTGGTCAAAACGAACAAAAGCGGAACGGGCGGTTGTAGCGGGTCTTTCAAGACGGGCGCTTTATTAAAGCGCGGGTGGTCGTCGGAGCTGATTCCACTCTACGCGTATCCGCAGGACGAGACTCGACGTTGATTGGACAAGATCTGCCCATCAAAGAGAGGCGCGCGGAGGAGGGGTGCCATGGTGCAGCAACGAGACCAAAACCTGGCACACCCCCGCCCGCCATCTTACCGTTAGGCTGCCGACGAAGAACACCTCACCGAGTACAGGTGCTCCCGTTATTGGCCCGAAGTGCCTGCGTCCGCCTGCGGCACATCTCGGCCACCATCTGGACGCCAGGTAGAGCCACCTGAAACGATTCAAGCAATTTCAATCGTCGACTTATCCGCAATCGACGAAGGTCCTTTGCCCGATCGGTCGGTCGGTGGAAGATTTCCGCCGGAAGTGAATCCCCCGGGGGGTGCGGGTGGGGTGGCGGTAAGTGCTGCCGGTGCCGCCCGACCGGGCGCAGTTGGCCCGCGGTAACGAGATTTCACTTCCGGTGCGTTGAGTCGATCTCTGGATTAGGCCGACGGTTGTTTATTATCATTCGGCGTGGACGTCCCGAGACTGAGCTGGATCCGTGTGTGTGCGCGCGCGCGCGTGTACGTGCGTCAGTCTCACTCTTCTCTCTCTCTCTCTCTGGATCTCTCTCACTGTGGTGTGAGCTTTGCTCTAATTGAGCGAAAATATACTGCGCGCCGGAAAGGCAAGCCAAAGGTGTACCGTTATGTACGAGGCAGGGATGATCCGAGAAATGTCCGGTTTTCCGCCCATCGTCAGGCAGACATCCCTCCGGAATTCGGCCGCTGACAGCTGCCATTAACCGTCAAGCGAAATCCGGACTGCTAAACGCTTACTGACGGCCGCCGTATCCGAAATGCTCCTCGCCAAACGGTCACCGGGATCCGTCAGCCAGGACGTAGTAACGAAGAGCGGTCCGACCACAACAAGACCGTCTCCGTCCGCCGCAACAGCGTCTTTACGTGTCGACGGCAAATAGTACCGGATACGCTTCGTACACCAACGACCAGCGGATAGGCATACTTATAGGCACGCGCATGCGCGATGTTCGTCGTTTGCGTCATACCGTCGCGGGGATGGATTGTGATCTGAGGGCTGCCGCTCTAGATTGGATTATTTAGCGCAGTTTGAACAATAACGATGGGAACTAGGAAGGCGCTATTCGCCACGAGGATAGTTGGCGGATCGCCGAAGGAGGCTACCGAGGTACGCATCGTGTTACTGGGAGAGTTAGGAGTTGGCAAGTCCGGTAAGTGGGTATTATAGCCGTTGTGAAGCTAATTACAGGTATAGCCGAACTAATACTAGGGGCCCACTTCGTGCCATTTCAGCTTACAGTATACGTACCATCAGAGATACAATTTCTTCTTTTATCCCAGCCCGTATTGCAATCCCAGCAAGCATCCCAGTTACCGTTTATCCCAGATACCAGACCGGTTACCATCTATCCGGGATGCCATCTTGGTTAGCATATTTCCCAGTCACCATCTGCTATAGATACCATCCCAGTTACCAGCTCACCCAAATACTATTCCAACTACCATCTATCGCAGATTCCACCAGACTGGGCATCCAAGCTACCGTGACAGCTACTATCTAGCTCAGATATAATCTCAATTACTAATCTAGCTACCATGCGAACAACAGTATCCCATCTACCTTTCCAAATACAGTTTCAATTACCATTCCAGGGGATATCTCATCTCATCTACTATCCCAGCTACTATCCCATCGCATCTACCATCCCAGCTACCATCTCAGGCCATCTACCATCCCAGCTACTGTCCTGGTCGGTAGTGCCCCAGCTACAACCCGAGATCCCGTGGCCATGTCAAAATGTCTTATCCCGTTACCGTACAACGAATGATCCGTGTCGAACGAGAGAAGGCCACGTTACACCGACGTCAATCAAAAGTACAGACGAGCCATGATAGATCAATTTAGAATGGGACGATTTTTGAATCCAGGTATTTCCCACATCTGATCCAGAATAACGTATACAAGTTGTCTCAGTTAAATGTTACGAATTAAGGAACCAAATCTTTCGACTAGCAGTCGATGTGTGACTTCCTTTCCCCGAACACTTCCACTTAAACCACCTTTTATTCGCCAGCCGCCTTTTGATCTGTCGAATCACGGGAAGTTGATTGTATTTTATTACCCCGGAGTCAGGCGCCTGGCACGCGCATTACCGGGATAGTTGATGTTCGGAAAGTAATAATAAATATATTGCTAATGGTGATCATGATTGGTGTTTGCGACCACGTTTGTGCACAAGGTAGGCTAAATGGGCCGAGCGACCTCCAAAGGGAATGAAACGAAATGAAAGATGAAACACCCTTCAAATATGCCCACACCGCGATTCGAACTCCGGTGGTGGTGATCCCTGGTCTAACGCGCTAGACCAAGGCGCCTATATTTCTAATGGTAATAGTAATGATGATGATGATGATGATGATGATGAAGGTCATTAGAAGGTGATATACTATGTTGTCGTTACAATCTGATAAGACTATTAAACAGTTTTAAATTACTAATCCCACAACGACGTCAGCTACGGCGTCATCCGACCAGAGGTCGGGGGTCTGTGGGCAGAAATAATAAATGTCTTTGTTCGTTTTTCCAAGAAATATTTGTTGTTGAGAAGGCAAATTCGCGCTAAAACGTCGAGTCACTGATGTCTGAATGTGCCCCGACTAACAAACAACAACTAATGCCGGTTGATGTACGAGCATCGACCGACAAAGGTGGCAGATCGTGGATTTAATGGAGTTAATGGAACGAATGAGCCACGTAGCCGAATGGACTGATGGAGTGGAATAAAGGGAGTTGACGGGGAAAAAACCAAATACACGTACCACACGTTGGTCGATGTCAAGTTGCCGGGCTATGGATTTGTTCGACACGATGCCAACTACGACCACTGAAACACTTCTCCAGAGATTAATCTCTCCTTTTTATGACGTCATAATCGGTGGCTGTTTCCGCTATATGGCGCCGGTTGATCGCTGATGTAAGGCGGAATTTTAACCATCTCGTGATGACGTATAATACACTGAAAGGGTTCGACCTGGTTATGTTTTGGCTCAAATTATGTGTGTTGTATCACTTTTCTGTGAGCAGTGAGAGACCGCGTAATAAATCTTTGTTTAATTATGCTTTCACGTGGTGTTTTTCAGAAGATTCTCACACAAATTACGTTTTATTGCTATAATTAATCACGTTATCACTTATATTTTGTACACTATATATATATATATATATATATATATATATATATATATATAAGTATTTTTATTTAATTCTGCCCATCATGTCGCCATTACTGTCAACGACACACACACACACACACACACGTTTAAGTCCAGAAGTCGTAACACTGGAGCCCGACATTCGATCGAGAGATTCTCTAAACGAATAGCGTCGAGGTTTTTTCTCTGAAACAGCTACGTCTTCAGAAGGGCGATATTTAAAAGCCGTCAGATATAAGTTTGGCGGTAATTTTTTTCTTTCACCCTCCCCCCACAACCGCTCGGAACTGTTACGCATTATCCTTCAAACTATGCCACTGGCTTGTAGGCGTCCGCGAAACGGCGTGTTGTTGTTGTTGGGGTTTTTTTTTTTTGGGGGGGGGAGGCAGGCATTTAATTAAAGCGTCGACTTCTGGTACGACACAGAGAGCCCAATTCTTCCGATGATAAGTTACATTTGTGTGGCTCCGGAGTCGTTGGACAAAGCTGGCCTGTGCTTGAGATGGCGCACGGAGTACGGCGACAAGAACCGACTCGATGTTTGTATAATCCGACTGATTGGCTGTCCGCCTGTCTGTCTGACTGACTGTCTGAGTGACTGATTGTATCAATGATGGCGTGCCGTTTTAGGACCCGACAAACGGCAGTCGTCGAGCGAGTGGACTGACTGTCTGACGCCCGTCAACAATTTTAAGTCATAAATAAGAGAATTGTTTTGGACGCGCTCACTCCTGGAAGGCGTCATTGAGGAAACCATATCGGCGTGCTGTAGGGCTAATGTCGAAATGTCGGCATTAATTAAGCCGCCACTATCATCATCATCATCATCATCATTATACCAAGCTTATTTCCAGTCCTCTTTTTCAACTGTTACTTTTGTGTCAGTTGTTGTTACTTTTTATGTTGTTGCTGTTAAGCCTTTCGCTTCTTTACCCAATCCCTCCCAGTTTATTTATAAACCTGATGTTTACCTCAACTGTTGTTGTTGTTGTTACTTTTACTGTTGTTTACCTCAACTGTTGTTGTTGTTACTTTTACTGTTGTTTACCTCAGCTGTTGTTGTTGTTACTTTTATTGTTGTTTACCTCAACTGTTGTTGTTGTTGTTGTTACTTTTATTGTTGTTAGTCAGCTTTTGTTGTTGTTGTTGTTAATTATTTTTGCCTTGATGTTTAATAATTGTATTCTTAGCATCTACTATTCTGTATAACTTTTTACGATTATTATTATTATTAGTATTATTATTGTTGCTATTATTATTATTCTTCTTCTTGTGGTTGATGTTGTTGTTGTTGTTGTTGTTGTTGTTGTTGTTGAGGTGGTATGTATTGTTATGTTATTGTCTTACTGCGGTTATTTTTAATATTATTGTTGTTTAACGTCTTAATAACTGCTGTTTCCAATGCTTACAATTATTTACGGTGTTATTACTGCTGCTCCTGTTGGTGATATCGTTGATGCTGTTGTTAGTCGTTGTTTTACGTCATTATACGTGTATTTGTATCACGCACATCGTGCACGTTTTATTACAGCTGTTGCTGTTGATCTTGCTGTTGTTATGCCCAACGATGCGGTCGCTGGATTTGTTGTCGTTGTTCTTAATACTGTCATTGGTTTACTCATAAATGATCGGATTCACACCAACGTACGGGTCAACACAACTGTTGTTGTTGTTGTTGTTGCAGCAGCAGCTGTAGCTGTTTTTGCTATTGCGCTAGACCATTGGCTTACGTTTTGACCATGCCATGCCCAAACCAATCCGTCGGATACCACTCCTGCTGACCGGCCGATTGATGACGCATGCGCTCTGACCTACGGCGCAGCCTTCACATCAACTGACTTGGATAAACATACGAGGAAACGGTCAAAATTCTAACTAATAGGTCCCAGATACGGAGAATAGACACATCTATCCTGACTCGGATGACCTCCCCCCCCCCCGCCGAGCAGCGCCCCCTCCCCTATACACATCCTTGCCAGATGGCGTTTAAGGTACAGGTTGCAGGTAAGATTCCCTTGGCTACAAGCAACCATCATCTACCTTTGGGTTCTGGGGGCCAAAGAGCACTTCAGTTCGACGCCACTGCCACCGGTTAGGTCTTCTCCTAATGCAGTCGGATTTGTTGAAAAAGTTCCAGAAGGCTTCCTCGGCCCCGTTTCAGCTTTGATGTGCCCGTCGAAATGCGAAACTAACGGCAACGTATGGGCTGGCGGTTACTTATGACTGGGCCGAAAACGCGGTGGTTCGATTTTTTCTGAGGCGAGTTTCGAAGGCTGAGACGAAAAACCACATAATTGGACGAGATTTCCCATAAAGGGAGCATTTAAAAAAACCTGTTGTTCTCTTCGCTCGAGTTGTCGGTGATCTAAAGTGTCAGGAAGTTGGTGAAAACGATACACCGTCGGTCAGATAAAGTTTGACCTTCCTCACCGTTGTAGGGACGCTACAGTTCCGCGGATGCAACAGTGCCAAACAATTAAACACCGCTCAGAAAGAAAGAAAGAATACGACTTCCATATCTAACATAGGGAAATTCGAGCCTTAATTTATCACCAGTGATAATTTCATTAGAAGAATGTAATCATTTACACAGACAACGTCTAATTAGCGAACTGGACCAATTATTGTAAACACGAGTCCGCGAAGCGTTTAGGAACACCGGTGCCGCGAAAATGCGGGATGTTGTCGTGAGAAACAATCGGCGTCTTATTGGGTGAGGTTTAAATATTTCCTGTTATAATTTAGCGAGGTTTACGCTTTCTGGCACGAAAATTGGTTATTTCTGGAAGTTGGCCACAAGCGTCGAATAATAACATCTGCCTGTTTATAGGACATCTTGCGATGTCTTTATTTACGACTGCTATGGCAACACCTACAACAACAAAATGGCGTGTTGGAAATGTAATTGCAAATTTAGTTTCGCCTTTTTGTTTAATCATCTCGCTATGACGTCATTAAACAGCACCAGTTATTTAGATAAGTGATATTGCTTATCTTTACAAGCGACATTTCCGCTCATTTTTGGCAACATGTAGTTTTTCCGGGCACAAGCTAAAGTGATGACTGTATTTTGACAATAACAAATGGTATGAACATTTGGTGAACGTAATATAAATGAGTGAGTCAGTGTGTCAATCTATGAGTCACTCACTCAGTCAGTCAGTCAGTCAGTCAGTCAGTCAGTCAACCAATCTCTGCTTTAGTTAGCCACAGAGCACTGGTATCACTAGGTACCTAGGGTAGAAAAAAATCCGTTGGCTAAATGTCCCGGATTCGGCTAGACCGATCAGAGGGACTTCACTCTATCGGCCAACACTTTAATCGTTCCCGTCAGTTTACGTATTGCTAGTAAAAGCTTGTCTTCTAACTGTACGCAGCTTTACACTATCACCAATAGATGAACGGATCGTCCACATACATTTTGTTATCCGTTTAACAGATGATTGGCAAATCTCCAAAGATACCATCCACAGAGAGAGATATTTAATGAGACTTCCTAAAATAGAATTATTTAAATTAAATTAATTGATTTCTCTACACGTGTTTAACTCAGGGGATTTTCTGTTTCTGGACCGGAAACTGTGAGTAAGGTAATGGATTATGCGCTCGAGGATACTTCATGGGAAGTTGATGATGTTCAGGGTTGGCATAGGCTCATACCACAGGCAAGGAGTTACAAACGATTAAATCTGTTAATCTTAGAACAGACTAAAAATGGAAACACCTTGATGATGATGATGATGATTGATGTTTTACGGCCACTTTTGTGCCCATGGTAGGCTAAATGGGCCGAGTGACCTCCAAAGGTAATGAAGCGAAGTCAAAGATGAAGCAACCTACAGATATGCCCACGCCGGGATTCGAACACGGATGGTAGTGATCTGTGGTTCAACACGCTACTACTAGACCACGGAGGCGCCCCGGAAACACCTTGAAGCAGGCGTTAAGTGTGAAGGGAACTTTCGATAAATACGATAGTGAAAAATCATCTTCACTGTCATCATCATCATCATCATCGTCATTATCATCATCACCAGCACCGCCACCATCAGCATCAGCATCATGATCGACATCACCACCACGATCACGGCGTATCATTCATTAGTCATTGTCGTGTATCACGTCGTGTTTCTCCTCCCTAATGGAGGCTATCTCCTGGTAAAGTTGTAGTTTATCCTCGGTCGAAGATAGCAGTTTAGACAAGGGAGCCCTTTGACCTGTTGTCGAATGAAGGGAATAAGCCAACGCCGAGGGCCCAGTCTAGTAGCTGAAAACTGGATACAAACGATCTAATTATAATTAATGAGGTATATCGAATCTATGTCCATTTTTGCTGGTTTTAAAAATAATTCATCTTTATATCTCATACACATATACAACAACATTTAGATAGGGCGACTCCGTGGTCTAGCGTTAGCGTGTTAAACTACAGATCCTGGCAGGGCTATGTCGGAAGAGGGTTTCATCTTTCACTTCGCCTCATTACCTTTGGAGGTCGCTCGGCCCATTTAGCCTACCTTGTGCACAAAAATGGCCGTAAAACGTCAATCATCATCATCATCATCATCACAACGGCACTTAGGTAGTCAGAGAGCACATTGAGTATAATGTTAAAACACATTGCAACATGAAATAAAAATATAATTAGTAATATTCGTATGTAACTGTGGTGATAATAAAGGTATGACTGTTGCTTATAAATATGAAAATAGATGATCACAATATATTAAATATATAGCCCCATATGTTCATGAATTGTTCTTGCCTATATTGCTGGATGAATATTTTTCCCCAACTTTGAGGGTTTTTTTAAATGGTCAAGAATTCAAGAAGATTAATATGTTTTTGACTTTTCTTAGAGCAATATAAAATATTTTATACTATTTGGCAGCAATTAGGCAATAACTCAAGACTATTTTTGATGTTTTTCTATGTACGCGATTTCAGAAAATAGCGTCTTATTTAAAACATTTTCCACACACAGAAGACTAAAATGGAAGGTTCTTAAAAGATCGATACTGATTTAGGACCATCCACTAGTATATACAAGAACTATAACAAACGTATCTTTTGTTGTCTAATTTTCGGCAGGGTCTCTGTTTTTCGATATTTCGCTGTCTCCAGTTATCTAACTGTTAGTTATCACGTGTTTTGGGATGATCTAAGGTTGTCCCTCATACGTGGTATATGTTCTGTTGATCGTATTAAAATACGGACGAAACGAATCTCCTAAAAACTATCCCGTCAATCTCGAGAATGCGATAGTCCAGAATAAATCTGTTATGGGTGTAAAAGCTCTCATGCACAGAACAGATGTAAGGTCGGTGGCAAATGAATTTTAGATTCTGTTTCAGTATTTCGCATACTGCATTTGATCAATCATATTTAGCGCACACAGTTCTATACAAGACATTGACATTGCTACTCAGCAACACCCGCCATATTAACGCCAAAAAGACCACGTTTGATGAAACTCCAGAGATTTGAGTTGAGTTTTAGTTGCTTAACCTTGACGCTGATCACACATGGAACATACGGACGAGATAACGAGATGAAATGATGGATTAAACATATTGCAGACATAAAGTCTAGGATTTGAATGCTTATCCCAAAGATCTATGACCAACCACGGTACTGATTTAGTCGCGGAGAGATCTATGCCATTTTGATGACATAATGGCGCACTTATAAATTCACATATGGGGTATTACGGGTATTGAATGACATATTTTCAAAGTAGACATAGTCTACATATACTTGGAAATAATTATTGGGACCTTTATGGGTGCCTCCATGTCCTAACTGGTAGCGCGGTTGGTCACATATCTGTAGCACCTCGGTTCAAACCCCGGCAGAGCTATATGAGAAGGGCGTTTCATCTTTCACCTCGCCTCATTAACTTTGGAGGTCGCTCGGCTCATCGTGCACAAAAGTGGCCATAAAACAGCAACATTTACATTTTTTGCATCTTGTGATGTTTACAAAACAAAATTACAAATTTATACTAGAAGAGATAAATATGTGGCTTAAGATGCCGGAAACTGGATTATATGCAGTTGCAACCATATTTCTCTCCGCAATCGGCTACCAACTTTCGGATCGCGTACCAAAGGATTTCTGGTAGAATTGGGTTTTTACATCGCGAAAAAAACTTTATAACGTGCAAAACGGTTTAAAACATCTAAAGCTGAACTGCAATAACGCCAAATCATCAAATGTTATCAGATTAAAACTATAAATTTTATCACCATATAGCATACATCATCTAGCGGATTCACAAAATCCTATTTTCACTCATATGGAACTCTTCGATATTTTGTATAGAAAGAACGGAATGCTTTAGCCTTATTTTTGATATTATATTCAGGTAATAATTAATTATTTGGTACCCAGATGTATGTCATGGCTGTAGCAAATGGTAATATATCCATTGATCACGAACGGAATATATTGGAACAAAAATCCTATTTCTTTATAAAAAAGGGGATTTTGTTTTACAAGTATTGTTAAGTAACAGTGTTATGGCCAACCAACGTCGTATTCTTGTCATGATAGATTAAAGGAGACCCAGATCTGATGACGGAACAATCAACAGTGTTATATCGTGCTTTTAAACGATCCTGAAGCTCTCCCTCCTGGATCGGCTGCTGATTTCGGTCGGAATCAACGTTTCAGACATTTAGAGCTGAAGATCGGGCTTCGGGGGCATCGAGCCGAGACGTGCTACGTTTCGAGAAAATGTCACGCGCGGCGAATAATTGCTATTAACCCGCAAGCTGTTCGTTAAAATAATGAACGGCGTTAAATGGTAGGGATATGGTGGCGCGTTGGTGAGGCTATTGGAACAGACTTTTACGTTTGTGGACGTTTGAAAACATTTAAATACAGTAAACTCCAAGTTAGGCCTCACCAGCCTCTAAAAGAAGCTAGACACCTCTCTATTTCGGTCATCGGATAGCAACCAACTATATGTCGATTCGTGCGGCTATTTGCTTAAAGCGGCTACCTGACAATTGCCGTCACCCTAATTACGGTTCATATACAGGGTGCAGTAATGATGGTCGGATTAAATAGGTTCTGCTATATGGCAGTCCTATTTCTTTGAACAATGAACACGTGATGTAATCAGCTTTAAACTTTGTTACTCTCTAATTGGAATTGAAACTGAATTCCAGAATTCTTGTATTGAAATTTAACGTTAAATAAAAATAATTCGAATTTCGAAGTCTTTGTAGGTAAAATGGAAGGTGGATAGACTCCATCAAGCTTGGGCATTAGGCTATTCATCCGATATGGCATTGTCGGCACTATCCTCACTTGTAAAATTGATCGTTTGAGCTATTATCGGCATTCTTGAATTGGAATTGGTATTTTTGTTTAAGTGGAATTGAAGTTGGCCTTTGGACATATCATTATTATTTATCCCCACTATGTGGGTAAGAGCGTGGAACCTTCTTACTAATGGTCATGCTGTGCGGGAGGTCGGAGGTTCGAATCCCAGCCGTGACACTATAGTAGGAAGAGTTTTCCATCCAACCAGGCAACTGGCAAGGTTTTCTCCGCCGAATCTATTGTTAATTCTAAATTTATTGATAATTAGTTATCGTACTGAAGCCGTTAATTTGCAGAACATATGCTTCTCCTTCATTTGAGGTAGCTAAGCCACGTAAAATAGCTACCAATTCGGCCATTATAATAATAATAATTACTATTATTATTATTAATACGCTACTCCGTATCAGTCTACAAATGGCGTGCTATCTTTATTGTTAGAAAGCTGAGAGGCTGTTTTTCGTTTGCATAATCGAAACGGCTTTTTTGAGATACCTTTTCGGAGATTTGGAAAGGAAATAAAACAAGCAAACCCCGTCAACTGGATGTTGTAATATCATATTACAGAATAGTGAAACGCTAAGTAATATACAACAACGAAAAAATAAGAGACCGGCGGAGACAGAGTGATGCATCAGTACACATCAGAAAAATGAAAATGAAATGTTCTTTTAATGTGCACTTTCTGCACATTGTATAGGCTAATGAGACAAAGGAGCAACCGAAAGAAATGAAATGGATGAAAAATCCTTTGAGATTTGGGTATGTCGGGAACGGCAATTGAACCCGGGATGTTTTGATTTCTGCTCCAGCGCGCTACCACTGCGCCATGAGTGATATGTACAATAAGACCCCTATAATTGGCTCAGGCCGATTGAGGCAATTAAAAAACTGACCAGCTTTTGTTTACCAACGACAGTTACGATAGATTGACGTCCGGAATAGACGACTGTCATCCGGAATAGTCAGGTTGTCGGGTTATATAGATGACGACCAACGCCGGCGTTACTGTACGCTGGAGTATTTGTCGTATAGCTAAGAGGCGGCAAAAACACGCTGAACCGTGTATTTGACGCTATAAGCATGCCATATCGCCGCTTCCACCACTTTACTTCCTGTAGAACCCGACACGGCATTCTGTTAGCCTTTAAGCTTGACTGACTAACTCCACACATTCGAGCACAGTCCGTCCCCCGGGTATTCGGTGAATTTGGGGGTGGAGAGTGTTGGTGGGCGGAGCACGATAACGATTTCTACCTGCAACGGTATTTAGCGGTGATACAGTAACCTCTCGGCTAGACGATACACCCATCCATCCGGTGTCAACGAGCCGCTTCCATCGGTGACCGTCGAGAGATGGCCAGGAATTCGTCTAATTAGGTCACGCGTCAAATTAGACCGGAATGGGCAAGGTGTTTACTAGAATGTTTATAGAGATATTATTATAGACCACTCGTGTCTAGGGTTAAACTGTTTTTTTTAGCGAGGAATGGAACCAAATTTTGGCTGATGTATTTGTTTTTTTGTTTAAAGGTTGAATAGACTAATTATTATTGTTGTTGATAGGGAATTTGTTGTTACCCGCTAACCAGAATGCATTTCTCAACGTTTTTAGCGATCTGTGGTGTTACATCCATCAATAAAAAGCTTCGATCTGACCAACTTATTTGTATCATTGTTGTTGCTGTTGTTGTTGTTGTTGTTGCTGCTGCATATTTATACATAATTGAAATTACAATCCGTATAGCGCCGATTTTGGACCACCCCCTCATTGATCCCCGCTAACCAGAATGCATTTGTTGACCTTTTTAGCGATCGGTCGCCTTTCAGCAGTTGTACGAGGAGCTATATTTAGCAGCCTTTTCATAATTATTCGCCAATAAATGGAGTCAATTTATGGTGCCGCTTGCTTGTGGCTGTCAATTAAAGAGGGGCAGTTGTTCTCGAATCGAACTTCCGGTTCACAGCGAAAGGTGCACAGAGAGAGAGAGAGAGAGAGAGAGAGAGAATGTGTGTGTGTGTGTTACGCAACGTAAGCGGATACGGCAAGAAAAACATGAAATTTTCGGGGAATGGGTTGTTTTTGTTTTTTTAGAGAAGTTACCTTCCTTTTTGCTGTTATTTCCGTCAGTGAGTAACGAGGTCGCTCCACGTACGATTGGCGAGTGAGACTTTTATGAATAATATCTTTGCGCACGCGCGAGTGCTAAAGAGGCGCCCCGATAGTTTTTAGTCCTTCTCAGAAAATCACTGTTGATATTAGCGTTCGCTTTCTTCGTCTATATTTGTTTTAAACCGTGTACGTTTTAAATAAGGAACTGGTTCGTTCATTATCTCTCTTTGGTCAGCAGATAATGATGATGATGATGATGATGATGATGATAGTAATAATAATAATAATATAGATTTAATAAAGCGGTCTTACTCGCAGAAGCTATTCTTGGACACTGTACAGTGTACTTCCCAAAATGAAATACCTAAAACTTCGTTTGCAGTCGGATCCGTTTAGGGATGGATATTATTTGCGCGGAATGCGATCCGGAACAGACGAGTCTCAAAACAGATTTAAAGTTTTCAGCGGATGACGTACTTTTCAAATCTGTTCCACAAAGAGTGATGCTACAGTAGTAGTACAATCGCCATATGTCTTGAACCAAGAGGCAGCGCTACCTGGAATACTTTTCTGACTGGATTAACTTGGTTTTCGGAAATATTTTCCAACGACCAATAGTTCATCCACACAAATATTCAGGCGCGCAGTCCTTGCAATATTTTGTATTCGTTCAGTAAAACCGCGTAAAGAATCGACATGCCATGCTCAAATGATTAAAATCGATTTTACGATGTGATGACGATTGGTGTTTTACGGCCACTTTTGTGCACATGGTAGGCTAAATAGGCCGAGCGACCTCCGAAGGTAATGAAGCGAAGTCAAAGATGATTTTTTTTAAAATATGTCCACGCCGAGACTCGAACACGGGTGGCAGTGATCTGTGGTCCAACGCGCTACCGCTAGACCACGGAGGCGCCCCCGTTTCACGATGTAAGCGGTGCCATCGTGAAGCGGATGATGGTAATTCGTTTTAAAATCATTTGTGTGACGTAATAGACAAGTAACCATTGGTTTTACCGAGATGCGGGTTGTTTCATAAGTTGCTTTAGGGCGCCTCCGTGATCTAGCAGTAGTGTGTTGGGCCACAGATCATTACCACCCGTGTTCGAATCTCGGCGTGGGAATATCTGAAGGGTGTTTCATCTTTGACTTCGCTTCATTACCGTTGCAGATCGCTCGACCCATTTTGCCTACCATGTGCACAAAAGTGGCCGTAAAACATCAGTTGCTTTGGCATTTAATACTTCAAACACCAATTGATAATGGGACTTAGCTGTGAACGTTTACGTTCGCCAAAATAAAATTGCTCTTTTAAGGCCACTTTTGTGCAGATGGTAAGCTAAATCGGCGAGCGACCTCCAAAGGTAATAAGGCGAAGTGAAAAATGAAACATCCTTCTGACATAAATTGTCGTGTCCCTCAACAATGGAGAGTGTTTTTATAAACTAATGACCTTGTTTACACTCGACAGTTGTCACCGCTGATACATATATGGTCGAGGAGCTTCCTTTGGAAAAATGAATTGATCGGATCGAAGCCTTTTATTGGTGGATGTAATACTCCATAGACACAAGTAATACCGAGATTAAGCAGCACCACGCTACTTCCCTACAGTGTTGTGGTTATGAGAAAATAGAACACGTTCGAGCAACTATTGTTAGTAGTAGTATTATTTCGTCAATATCTTAATATTTATCAAATATACACCTAATTTTTTACAGTTTAAAAAATAACAATACAATTGAACACACCAAAAATTATATCAAAGTTGCTGAGTGCCTGCTATTACAAGCAGTAATTATTTGTTCCCGAGGGGAGCTCGAATTGTAAACGGTCCACACTATCAGACCAGCCCACGTGTTATGTTCGCGACGCTAAAACACCGATTTTTTGTTGTTGAGGGGTAGCCATTTGTGCGGGGTCATGCAGGTTCGTATGCGCGCATGCGCGTGTTTCTTAACAAGCGTAGCTAGAGTAGTTCTATCAGTCCATTTCATCCCCCCTACCGGCCTTTGAAAGGAGTAGATTGGATCCTCCATAATCAGCTTCTCTTCGGCAAGTATCACGTAATTCCTCAGGCCATTATGGCGTTTGTAACAGACTTAGCTCATCGACGGTCTTATCAGCTAGATAACTGATATTCAGTGAAAGCTGTCCAAGAAGACCACCTCCCATATAGACTAGGCCGTTCTATAAACGCGGGTGGTAAAACAAGAGTTTTCACCTTACGTAATGGAAGGGATGCGCACTGGTATCGCGGGTGGTCAGAGACTTCTCACACCGGAGTTCAAACCATGACATACGTTTGTGTTTTTATCTTTCATTTCGCCTCGCAGTGGCCCATGGAGGTTGCCAACGCCCGTTCGGAACATCGTATTTACAGAAGTGGTCGGAAGCCGGCAATATTTACTCTTAAGACAGGTGGTCGTAAGAACTGAATTTCCTATATTTCTCGACGGGATGTGTTTTTTTTTTTGTGGTTTGTTGTTGTGGGGGGATCTTTTTTGTTGGTTTGTTGTTGTGGAGGGATCTGGTTTTTTTTTTTGTTTTGTTTCCCCTGCCAACAAACTGGAAAATCTGAGTTCAATTTGTGTTAGTATTGTTTGTATCTGACTGGGTTGTGGGGCGAACAACGTATAGGGAGATTAGTTGGACACTGAATGACCTAAATTGTGCCGATATGTCGTTAAACAACATTCATCCATTCACGTAGAGACAAGTTATGTTAGGTAAGGAAGATGTGCTGATACTAATTTGGATGATGATCATGATAACTGTTGGAGGTGATGTAACTAGAACTAATATAATTAGTAATAATAATAATAATAATATATTATTATTATTATTATTATTATTCTTTATTCATACGTATATCCTTCTTTTCACAAGCACTCCATTGCAAAAAATATTTTAGCTCTGCAGCATCACATAAGGGCCTGATGACGAATGTTTGCTATTCACGACGAAATACTGATGGATTTCGCTTTTGCGAAGAGAACGACAAACTTAGGAAATCTTAGTTGTTATCCAAATTTGCATGAAAATAAAGAAAGCGGCTTAAAACCGGAAGCGACCGTAATCCTGTCGGCGTGAATAAACTTTGACAGACAAGGAGGAAAAACACACGGATCCTAGGGAAATATAATTCTATAATCTTTTTACACGCATTCTGCTTGTATCCCTTTAATTCTGCCAACGTCTATGCTCGCGTTGCATAGCAACAAAACAAAACGATTGCAGCATATCTCCGAGAATCGAACGCAAATCTTACGTCCAGGTGGCTGTACTCTCCTTAATGGGCGAGTACACGATAAATACATTTTCTCCATTGTCCCGTAATCAGCAATTCCCGAAGTACTATCGCCGATATCTGTCCAGATCCCCTGGACAGAACAATGATCCGAGCCTTTCCCGATGCCCATGACGTCGTATTGCTGCGGGCCGTGTGAACGAACCAACAATAACTGAACCATCGCCAAGGATTGGTGTCTGCGCGGTGAGAACTTGTTTACGGGGAGCATCCGTAAAATGCATAATCTGCTCAGCTAATGGCCAATTGATGTAAACAGGATACTGGCAAGCGGTAGATAATTTTGACAGAACACTGTCTGGGGTGTTTCGTTGGGGGACAAGTCCAGAACGAATGTTTAGGGCGTATTTAAAACTTTGCTTATCGAACGAAAATGTTCGACGAAGTCATGACATTGCAGCTCGCCACGCACGCACGCACGTACGCAAGCACACAAGCACGCACACACACACACACACACATATATGATATCTCTCTGTGCATGTATCTATGGTCTAACTCGTAGCGCGGTTGGCTACAGGTCTCAACCATCTGAGTTCAAATCTCGGTTTGGACATATCTGAAGGATGTTTCATCTTTCACTTCGCATCATTACCTTTTAGAGGTCGCTCGGCCCAGTTAGCTTACTTTGTGCACAGAAGTGACCATAAACACGAAACACTTTGTGTGTTTCTGTGTTTTATTAGCAGTGTGGAATAAGACACTGGCAGAGAGAATCTGGAAGAATACATTCCTTTAACCACATTTATCATTTTATAATTGTACTACCTATTCTGTCAATGAAAAACATCGAAATTCTCATATATCACCGACGATTTAGGAGCTTAGAGCACATTGTTGGAAACACAACACCAGGATTGCTAGTTCGACTTTATGACACTTTTTTATGCGTCATTGTACAGATGTTTACAGAATATATGCCAACGCTTCGAGGGGGAGGGAGATGAATTTAGAGTTTTGCGATACTAATTTGAAGAAAAAAAAGTTATTTAAATTGTTTAGCATTTTTAGCAATTTCCAGGCGGCGAGTAATTTGAGGGGGGGGGGGGTTAAAATTGACTCGCTGTCACAATAGATATCACAAGAGGTCGATCACGCCACAAGAGGTCACGTCGCATACATGTTACAAGCGGTGATTAAAAGATGGCGACGCTTAATTATCTTTCTGTTCGACTATTTCAGTAATCTGTATTCGCTCCCTTAGTCTTATTTATGAACCTGTGCAATCCGGCTGCATGATGAACTCCGCATCTAGTATTTTAACGCACAATGATAGACGTAGTGCAACTTATCTGTGGCTGCTGAGTAAATCAGTGCAGCACAGACGGATGGTGGATTCAAACCGAGGGCAATCTCGCTTTCCGGTCAGCCAGTATTTACCACTGAGCCATAAAGGGGGCGTGTCTTTCGCCTTCGGCTGGCGATGATTGATTAACGAGATAAACACCGACAATACAGTATGCCTGTTATCCGGTTCATCTTCGTATCTCTTCATCTTTAATGTTCGGGAATATACATGACGAAGCATACAATGTATACGATAGGCATGTGGTAACATTTCTGAAGCGAGATAGAGTAAACGCAGCTTGAGTCCCGACGATCCAGACAGAGACAGCATTCTGGATCGACTTTTTATGGAGAAATTTCTACATTGAAATGTAATTGGTCTATTATTGAAATCCAGTGACGTTTTATAATGATTAAATAATTATAGTAATAATAATAAATACAATAAAATACAATTGATGGCGTATTCGACGGACAAAACGTTAGCAGTTTTTTGGTTGGATGAATGACTCCTTCTACTATAGCGTCACGTCCGGGATTCGTACCTCCGACCACACAAGGAAGAAAGTTGTGATTAAATACGAAATTCACATCCATATTCCGCTGATGGTGTGTGGCTGGGGAGTTTCTCTGCGAAAAGGCGAGGTCGTACAGAAAACAGGGGGTAGGGTAAACATCGAGGCTAGTGTAGAGGAAATCTGGGGATGGTTTCAAAGGAGTAGATCAGTGTCCCAGAAAGACAGCGTCCGTTATATATGTGGAATATCCAGCGAGGCAAAATGTTTGGACCTGGTAAACTGACTCAGTTATTGATTTGCTGACTCACTTATTCACGTACTCACTTCCCTACTGACTCGGTTCCTGACTCGCAAACTCACTTATTGACTGAGTGACTGACTCACTGAGTGACTGACTCACGCACCCACGTACACTCTGATTATGGCTAGGAATATTGTCTGATACGCGGAGCTTATATTATCTGACGTTCTGGGGTCATCCAGTACATTACGAGCAGCGCTCCGTCGTGGCAGGGCGAAGTCACGTGCTATCATTATCTGTGAGCGATAATAGGCGAGTTTGTGGTGGAAATTAACATTCCGGCAATGGACGTCAGTCACTGGTCGAGCGAGTGTAACTAATAATATCCTTATCAGATACACTTGTTATTGCGTCTATATAGGGTCGAACTACTAAATATATGACAGATTAAAACGGCCGGGCTGAAGCGTTTTTTATTGATGAATGTAACATCCCGCAGATACAGACAGCGACCTTTCGTTGTTCCCGATTGGGGGTGGGTTATAATATAATAGTAATGTATGTTTATATATCGCCAGAACCAGGTAACCCTGTTCTGAGGTTCTGTTCAATATTATTATCCCCGACTCAGATCTGCTTTAATCCAGCACACACCTCAATTCCCATTAAAGGCGCAACGTGTTACTCAAACATACAGCCATCACATCCGGTCGAGTTATCATTTTATGGATGAGTGAACTAGTCGCCACATGACGACATTGCAGCTGCTGGAGCCTCGAAACCGCAGCCTATGGGAAGACAGTTATTTAGCTACATAGGTCCCCCAATTTGCACAAATGAATAATTGTTAATGTATAAAATATAAATTGTAAAATATGTAAGTGTAAATTGGAAAATAAATTCATTGTCATATATACCTAAAGGTAACCTCTTGATGATCTAAGATGGGAAAAATCATAGTTAACATACAAATTTGTTCGCGAGAAGTCGACGGGAACAGCGTGATAAATTACCAATAGAAGCCAGTTCGATTTAACCGGTCATACTGACTATGGGTAAGGCGAGGAATGGGTTCCAGCCGTACACACTGAATACATCCAATTGTAGCCATTCGCCGAAACCTTCATGGTTCATTGAACACAATAAAAGTCGGTGTAAGGATTAAGTCAGTCACGTGCAGCCGACGAATGGGTCGAGGGCTGGACGTCGAATGTTTGAAGATGTAAGTATCAGTTATGGTAGATGTTAGTGTTGGATGGGGGGGGGGCGGTTGTTATCTGTGATAATGGTTACACGTTAACATGTATCACTGGTAGGTCTAGTGAGAGCCCACTCTCGTCGTTATTGGGTATAACTCAGGTTTATGGAGAGTTTGTTTTCGGGGATGGGGTGGATCAACTGTGCAAGGCTTATCGGTGCTTCTGAGGAGAGACATGAAAACTGGCAGTTAGTTGGTTAGTCACTGAGTGTACGTGTGTATATCTCTCTCTCTCTCTACCTGTGTGTGTGTGTGTGTGTGTATATATATATATAGTGTGTGTGTGTGTGTGTGTGTGTGTGTGTGTGTGTGTGTCCCTGTGTGTGTCTCTCTCTGTGTATCTCTCTCTCTCCCTGTGTGTGTATGTGTGTCTGTCTGTCTGTCTCCCTGTGTGTCTCTCTCTCTCTCTCTGTATCTCTCTCTCTCCCTGTGTGTGTGTGTGTGTGTGAGTGTGTCTCACCCTCTCTCTCTCTCTCTCCTGTCTCTCTCTGTCTGTCTCTCCCACTCTCTATCCTGTCTCTCTCCTGTCTCTCCTCCCCGTCTCTCCCCCTCTCTCTCTCCTCTCTCTCCTGTCTCTCTCTCTCGCCCTCTGCATGTGCGAGTCTTCAATAGATGCAGTAGTTGTGTGGGTGAGTGAATGAGTCAGGTAGTAAAAGGGCCATTCATTCCTATTTTCTACAGTTATTCGCTAATTTATTATTGTTCCGAAGGTCCAGTGGTTAGAGTGTTGGTGATGCGATTTGTTTATTGAGAGAGTCGCCCCTCATCAATACATCCATACATCTCTGATGTGACAGGTGACGAGGTTCAACATATCAATTCGTTTTTTCAATCAGCTCTCGTGATTTAAAAAAAATTGATTCATACTATCAGTCATTCATTCATTCATTCAGCCAGTCAGTCAGTCGGTCATTGATTGATTGATTGGTTGATTGATTGATTCAGTCAGCCAGTCAGTTCCGCAGTCAATTAGTCAGTTAGTTAGTCAGGCAGGCAGCCAGTCAGTAAGCCGGTAATTAATTAATTCAGGCAGGCAGGCAGCTAAGCAGTCAGTCAGGCAGGGGGGCGGGAAGGCAGCCAGTCAGTAGACCAGTCATTCATTCATTCAGTCAGTCAGCAGTTTTTACATATATAGATCTGTACATAAAGTTAGAAGATAAAGAGAGCCATCCCTCTATTGCCATAATGTAGATTGTGTACATTAATTAAGACCAATTAGCCTCTCGATCTCTTGATTAACATTAAATCTCTACGTTAACCTTTCTTGAACGACATTAATATATATAGTATCATAATGTGATGATATTTATCATATATCTGAATATATTTACGGCTTGTGTGTGTGTGTGTGTGTGTGTGTGTGTGTGTGTGTGTGTGTGTGTGTGTGTGTGTGATCCAGGTGTACCCAGTGATGAAGCATTCAATTTAACCGAAGAATTGATTAGATTGGAAAAATCACATCAAAGAGCATAGATTGCATTCTTCCCCCCCGTCAACACATAATGATAAATAAATAAAACATAAATTTTATAACCTCATCTTCATTCACAGGAAGAACAGTTGGATGTAGATTAAATGTACCATTGGACTATTTACAGGAAAACCCCGAATATCGAAGTCGGCTAAAACGAATCACTCCATAACCGAGTGTAATTAGTTGGTGCGGTTAGTGATCTAACCATGGGCATATTAATTGGTGCCGGGTTTTTCGAAATTGGTGATTTGCATTTCTTACGATAAATCGACTTTATTAAATATAAATATGTATTACCTGAAATAATGGTTAGTCTAGTATCTTTATATAACTTTATAATAAACATCGTAGTAAATATTGGTTATGAATTAGTGCTATGTTATGTTTCATAACAACAATAACAACAACAACAACAACAACAACAACAATAGTAATAATAAGGTCAAACAACTGGATGTGTGATTCTCTGTCTCTCTCTCTCTCTCTCTCTCTCTTATATATATATATATATATATATATATATATATATATATATATATATATATATATATATATACACCGGAACAAACATCCTGACATTTGTAGAAGATGTTATTGAGGAGACACACGCACGCACGCACGCACAGCGTCCGAGTTGCCTCACTCTGTTCTGTCTATAACCAGATCCAGATTGTCTTGATTTGTACAACGAAATGCCGTCGTCGGTGTTATGATGGCGGCTCTGTGTATTTAAGGTCCATCATATACGAACTGATCATCTGTTGGACAATAATCGATCCTGGTTCGGACTAACCAGTCAATCGCCGGTTTATGGACCCATAAATCTTGGCTAAGTCATGCGTCTCACAATGAGCATAAACTGAAAGTTCTGAAAAGTCATTTTATGACAATCTGCTGTTTATTAAGACGGCCGAGAATGGAGGGGGGGGGTATATTTGGTTTAGAAGAAGCGTGATTGCTGGTACGAAATATTGCTATTTTATGGACGTTTTAAGGGCATCCTCGACTAAATGGGTCAAGTGACTTACTTGGACAATGAGGTGAACTAAATGATGAACAACCCATCGGAATTAGGCGAGTTCGGATTTGAACTCCGATTCTAGAGCTCCGTGCCTAACCACGATATCAGCTAGGCTATAAAAACGACTACGGATGGTATGGGGGAGGGGAAATATAGCGGTAAAAGGTGAATTAATTGAAAAAGAAAAGACAGATAAGAAGTCCACTTATAAGTGTAGATATACAGTAAGCCTTAAACGGGCTTTGTCTTAAAACTATCACTGATATTATATCAGGTGGTCACTGAAATAGGTGGTCTTTGGAGTCATATGCTTTATTTTACTCCGTTACCTGGTTATTCATTAAGAAGGTACTTATAAGTGCGGTGCCTACTCCGGTAGGATGATGGTAGCGAACCTTGATGCCGATCAACAGGTATGGGTTCAAATCTCAAGGTTATTTCACTGCACGATGTTTCATTATCTCATCTCATTATGTGGCAGTTCCGTTGTGATCGATGATAAACTAAATGTCACTGACTGACTGAGTGACTGACTGAGTGACTGACTGACGGACCGACCGACCGACCGACCGACAGACCATATCCCAGTGTGTTATCAATGCCGATTGACTGACTGACTGACTCACTCACTCACTCACTCACTCCGTATTCAGGCACAATGCATGCCTGTTTATGTGCTTTTGCGTCTGCTAGCGTCTGGATTGGCTTCCATTGTGGGCAGACGGATATAGGCGTCACTATATTAATCCCAGTTTTGGGCAGACGAATACAGGCGTCACTGTATTGACCTCCCTTGTGGGCAGACGGATACAGGCGTCACTGTATTGACCTCCGTTGTGGGCAGACGGATACAGGCGTCACTGTATTGACCTCCGTTGTGGGAAGACAGATACAGGCGTCACTGTATTGACCACCTTAGTAGGCAAACGGATACAGACGTCACTATATCGACCTCCGTTGTGGGGGACAGACGGATACAGGCGTCACTATAATGACCTCCGTTGTGTGCCAACAGAGACAGGCTTCACTGTATCGACCTCCGATGTGCTCAGACGGATACAGACGTCACTGTATTGACCTCCGTTGTGCTCAGACGGATACAGACGTCACTGTATCGACCTCCGTTGTGGGCAGACGGATACAGGCGTCACTGTATTGGTCCAGTGGTCGACCATTAGTGTTTATGAAGATGTTCTGGATATAGTTCAGGATTTATTTCCTCTCCAACTTCTGTATTGTGTACATAAGCTCTCGGGTCGTTCGTTATACGGCTTAGGGTATGCCTGGTATTTCGGCAGGGGTCATTCGGTGCATTTTCCAACTAAAGCTACCAATAGTCAATAACAACATAAGATGATGATAATAATGATAATAATTGTGATAATAATAATAATAATAATAATAATAATAATAATAATAATAATAATGTGTGTGTGTGTGTGTGTTTGATCTGTTTATTTGATTAAGGTAAGGACAGTATTGAGTTAATACTATTGACACATAACAAAAAACTCACTCACTGACCTACCGACTCACTCGCTCCATAACAAAACCTTTATTGTTATTACTCGCTCATTAGTAATAGTAGTAACAGTAGTAGTTGTAGCAGTAGTAGTAGAAATTGCAGTAACGTACACGCACACGCACACACACACACACATATACATACACACATCCCATATATCATTTCTTATGAATGTTTATGTATTAGCACTTAAAGGCAGCGCCATCGCACAGAAAAGAGTCTCCCGCATCCCCCTCCCAAAAAAAAAAATCTCCCCAACACATACTCCCACTGCCATGACTCGTTATATCTAACTTAACAAATGGTATTTATATCAGTTGATAACGATATAATATCTTTTCATTTATTTATTTACAGCGCTAACCGTGAAATATATCACAAGACGGTTTATTATGGAATATGACCCGACATTAGGTAAGTGTATTATGTAAAATCTTGTTATTGTTATTGTTGTTGTTGCTATCAGTAGAATAATATCGGGTGTTGCGTTTCCGACGCCGTCTTACTTTAAACTGGTAATTATTATATTAGCCAAAGATCAAATATTATATCTGTTATAAGAAACTATGTCTAGACCACATCAAGTCTCGCGAAACGTACAAACAGCACATCCCTATAACACGAGTAGTCTTTTAAGACAGGCTTTACTGTTGAATACTACAAGTACAATACTTCAACGATATATATATATATATATATATATATATATATATATATATATATATATATATATATATATATGAAAGTATCTATATACAGGAAACGGATATATATCGAGTCAGATTTCCTACATGTATCTGGATTATCTTTTAGTCCTCTCTCTCTCTCTCTCTCTCTCTCTATATATATATATATATATATATATATATATATAATATACGTGGTGTTGTATGTCACCACACACACACACACACATATATATATATATATATATATATTGTGTGTGTGTGTGTGTGTGTGTGTGTGTTTCACATTATCCCCCCCCCCCAATCCATGTTTATTTAGGACCTCATATTCACACTACAATAAACCCTTATCCACATTTAGTCACACACGAGGTTGATAGTTTCTTAAAGGTTAACGTCCAATTAGTGGCAATAATCGTCTCTTAACACATCTACCTTTTTACATAGTAATGTCCTCATAAATATGTCTTGTTACGTCTTTTTCCTTTGGACAGAAGACACTTACAGTAAGCTGGAGTGCCTAGACAACCAGGAAATATCGGTGAAAATTATGGACACTTACGACCAGGTAAATATCACGTGGTTTAATCATTCCGAAAATAAAACTGGAACTGGTTTAAAACTTAGTCATTAGTCGTATAATCAATACAGGTTGTCTTCCCACTTCCCCCCGTCTTCCCACTTCCTCCACTGGTAGACACGTCGTCGTAATACGTTTGTATTTACACGGGTCACTTTCAGCTAGCTGCCATTAATTATACAGGATAATTATATTCCATCTGGAAATGACTATTACGATTACTTTCCATTAATTAAAACGAATTACCATCATCCGCTTCACGATGGCACCGCTTACATCGTGAAACGGGGGCGCCTCCATGGTCTAACCGGAAGCACGTTGGACCACAGATCACTACCACCCGAGTTCGAATCTCGGCGTGGACATATCTGAAGGGTGTTTCATCCTTGACTTCACTTCATTAACTTCGTAGTTCGCTCGGCCCATTTAGCCTACCATGTGCACAAAGGTGGCCGTAAAACATCAATCATCATCATCATCATCATCAGCCATCAGCCATCATCGTCTGCAGCAGTTGAGAAATATTCTTCCTTACCCCGAGGGCTGGTTATGAGTTCGTACCTTCAAATAGATAATGTGCATTAAAATGATTCTCACTTTTAATAATAAAAATGTTTATAGAAATGTTCATTATTTTAAATTTGCTAAAGATAGCAGTATAATACAATATTTTTGGAGGTTTTTGAGTCGAATTTAACACTGTGCAGCGCCTTTGTATATCTGTTACTAGTAAGAGCGCTTTATTAAATACACATTATTATTATTATTATTATTATTATTATTATTATTATTGTTATTATTATCTTAGTGTGGTCATAAAACTGAGCTAAATAAAAATACAGAAACAAATGAACCGTATAGCCACCAAATAAAATATGTTGCTGTCAGCATATATTGGGCGACGCAAAAACGAAACCAAAACTGCTATTAATTGTAACGTACATTATGCATTTATTTCGACAGGCCGGATCCAACCAGGAACGGTACTTAAAATGGGCCCACGGATATATAATAGTGTACAGCATTACCAACAGGGGGAGCTTTGATACGGCAAAAACCTACTTGGATGCGGTGGCACAATATCACAAACAAAATGGCCGGGAAGTGCCGCTGGCGCTGGTAGGAAATAAAATGGATTTAGAACGTTACAGGTAAAATAATCGTTCCTAAAGGTAGTTTCAGGAATCGATAGGTCTACCCTGTTTTACTAAGATAATAACGTTAAGTTTTATTTGTTGTTTTTAATATATTTTTATCGCTATTAATTTTCCTGCAATTTTATTCTCGTCCACCGTGTCGTGGCTTAGAAAGAAAATTATATAATTGGCCGAAATATACGATAAAGAAGTGTTGGTTTTGCTTAGGAAAATTGACAATTTTAAATTTTCACGATCTCGAATACCGCGAAATTTTAATATCTCACGAAAGATAGAGTGAAAAAAAGAATGGTCGTAACCTTCTCCCGTTTGTTTCAGGACGGTCAGCAAGAAGTCCGGACAGAGTTTAGCCACCGAATACGACACGACCTTCCACGAGACGTCGGCCGCCGACGACTTCGAATCAGTGGCCAAAGTGTTCCATTCGCTGATTCGGGACATTCTTCGCGAGCAGCAGGTGGCCCTCCAGCCGCTGGTTATATCCGAGGATAAGGCGGCCATATTGGGCTCCGGTTCGCAGCTGACCGGAGGTCGGACTAACCTGCGCCGGGTGAAGTCCCCGAAGACGAATGAGATCTCGTCATCGTCGGGTACTAACGCCACGAAGAAGACAGACGACCAGAAAGACCAGAAGACGATTGGCGCCAGAAGACAAGGCGTCGGTCTGAGACTGTTCAAGGTCAATAAGAGTTTCAAGATCTTCAACTAGATGATCTTTTGGAGATAGGATCCTCTACGGAGACGGTTATCCGGTTTGTTTCTCTGTGCGATGTGGAACGATGGCGTGTAGGACATTTTGGCCACGGACGTTCCCGGCCACGGACGTTCCGGCCTAGGATATTTCGTCCCTGGAAGTTTTGGCCAGATCTTTTTTCAAGGGAGGACATTACGGACATATCGATCGATGACTGAAATAATTGTGAACATATGAAAAACAGTGTCATCTTAAAATAATTTATTTAATGGCATCACATTTCAACAATATTGATAACAACGATCATTTATTTTATGAAACTACCACACATATGTAAATAACATTCCATGGTCATGTATACTTTATTAACATGTACAGTTTTAAATGATAGCCTCTCTAGTTGTGGCTGACATTCCTGAATTATTCAGGGATGGACTCCCCCCCCCCCAGGGGACCTGTCATCACACATACGGGTTGCAATTACAATAAACACGTTACCTTTATGACTTTATACGAGAAGTAAAAAATAAAATTAGGAAGGAACGTCCCAGTCTGAAAAAGAAGGACTGGCCAAAACGTCATAGTTCAAAATTTACCGGACAGAAAGGTCTTAGACTTAAATGTCAGTGGCCAAAACTTCCAATCACAGGGAGGAAGACTTAATGGATACGGCTAATCATACGTCTTGACAACTGGATTAAATGCTTTGATGCTCGGTCTATCGCGGAATTCATGAGCTTCCTTTGCGTACCTTGTGATTGGACAACAGACAATTCGTTCACACATCGAAAGAGGCGCAGAGCGAGGGTGTCAACATTTGATATTGCTGTGACCAGTGGGTAATCGTGGCTACGTTTGATGCATGCGATATAATTGTATGCATCGAAAAGTGGACGTCTTGTAAATAAATTATATTATGTCATCATGGCACATAAATTCAAAGCGGCCTCTTGGTTGCTGATTCTAACAGTTGGCGAGATCAAACTGAGCACTTCATGGCCATAATGAATTGATAGGTTTAAGAATCCTATTGGATTTATCAGACTGGTTAGTAACGTTTGTTGAGAAGTTCTAAAAAGTAACCATTGTCAAACTCGAAACTATGGTTATTTGTTTTTCAGTTTTATTTTTAATTTTCCGTTGAACAGCTTTTTGCTATCTAATTAAACTATAGACAAGTATCTCATTGAACTGCGGGTAATTATCTGAATAAATTACAGGTAGTTATGTAATTGAGGTAAGTAAAAACGGTTCAATGGTTTCTTACTGCCGGAGATTGGCGGATTTGCGTTAAGACTCTTACAGTGTGTAGAAGATGAACCCGCACAAATATGGTCCGCAAAGCCCGGTTTCGTATCAAAACAAAAAAGGCTAAATTAATGTTGCCCTTGAATCCTGATATAGTACCACTTGAAACGCTCACTTGAATCATGCCAACCATCACATGATATATTCCTGTCATTTCCGTTGAAGGAAGGTTAGTTTATTATATTTACAACGGGATATATTAATGATTATTTAATTGAGGGCGTCGTGATGGTAAATCGGTGGAGCAAAGAGCGGAAGGTCGCTCGTTCGAATCCACCAAACGGCTACAAGTCATTCAGGATCTCATTAGTCAAATCAACTAATAGACGCGTACCCGATTGAGTGGTCTCGGATTAATGGCTGGGAGTTGTGTAATCTTTAACAGTATGGTACAATGTTATATAACGAGTTTTTTTTAAAATGTAATCACCATTTTAAATAGTTTCTTCAGATTTGGATTTAAATTGTTTTAAAGGTTGTTATTTCAGTCGGTACACCACAAGCTACCGAGGAGTTGGATATGTCAGTTTTTTATAGCACCTCACAACAAACATCCTAAACTTGAAACACTTCGTATCAGCTACTCGTCTGAAATATAGCAATCTGGCTGAAACATAAATCTTCTTTGTGTAGTTGTTAATGATATTGATGATAATAATTTCAATACGTAATATTTATAGTAGCATATCCAACCTTTGTTATATAATGATTGGCTAATATGTGTCCTTGCGTGCGTGCGTGCTTGCGTGCGGGTAAAATTTATTGTTTATAATGAAAACAATGAACCGATTGAATAAAGATTAGCCGGTAAGCATTACATAATTGTAGAGATTCGTTTGTGTTCAAATGATATTGCTCCATAAGAGGGTAAGTCTTTAAACCGGTAGTGCCTGATTCAGTAAACACAATATTGTATTATTATTTTTATTAAGAATCAATAAACAAGGAATCCCATGAAAGTCACAAGCAGCGTTGATAATTTTGATTAATAGTACAGGTTAGTTACTGGCCTGGAAGTCGTCGATAGACCTTAATTTATTGCTGTGATGGAGACCAATTCTGAATAAATTTATAATTAGGAATGGACTGGAGAGGAAATGGGTAAGGAAAGATCGTCAGTTGCTCGGGTTGGACCATTGATGATTGATGTTTTACGACCACTTTTGTGCACACGCTAGGCTAAATGGGCCGAGCGACATCTAAAGTTAATGAAGTGAAGTCAAAGATGAAACACCCTTCAGCTATGCCGACGCCGAGGTTCGAACTCAGGTGATAGGGATCTGTGATCCAACGCGCTATCAGTTAGACCACGGAGAAGCCACCCATGCCCGGGTTGGACCAATATTTTTTTACTGTAGTGATATGGCCTGAGATCAAACTCAGACCAGTCACAGATCACCGGACAGAGTCCATACAGCCATCGTTCACATTCAGCTTACGATTAATGATTGTGTACGATTACTTAGGACATTTAGCCTAACACCTGCTACAGTGAATGGATGCCACTAATAAGTGTATTAGAATAATGATAAGCAAAAACGAATAAGCTATTCCCAAGCAAACCAGCTGCATAGTATATTTTTACATCATAATGGTTCTTATGTTGCGTATGTACTGGTTTTGGGCCCTCGATTTCTGGCCACGACTCTTTCGGATGAGAAAGGGACACATAATTATCATAACGTTTACATAGTTTCCATGTCATTTTCAAGGGAAATGTGGGTTTTACACTACTTGTGCGTGTCTATATGCGGGGCGTGCGTTGTCTATGTGTGCGTGTGTTTTATAAAGATATTTAAGGCGCTAGTACAGGTGTTATACTTTCATTCAAACAATAATTATAACTCCACGCTGATTGAAAATATATTTAATTGCATGTATAATTTAATTACCGTTATAATTAGAAAATATGAAAGAAAACAAATTCTAAAATAATCCAGAAGAGGATAATTTAAATATAAACAAGAAATTATCATTGAAACAAAAACCAGGCTTTGTGCTGAACACTACGGTCAAGAATTCAGCTTAAAGTGGAAACGTACACAGTATGAATAATATAAGCATAAATCAAGATCAATAGTAGTAGCAGCGATACAACACCACTCAACCCAATAGCAACGACCGATCAATGTGTTATATCTGCGTGTCTATGTGGGCATCTATATCAGTATATGTCTGCATGTGAATGTGTGCGTGTGTCTTTGTGTACGTGTTATTTTATATTAATATATTTATATATGTTTAACATTTTTATCTTTAAGTTCATCTACTTAGATAGATACATAAATCTTTCGTCTCGTTACTGTGTACACCTTGGAAACCAGTCCACAAACATGGGTATGGATCAGGTTCGAACCCTAACCTAGAGGTTTGTAGTGCGGTACTCTAACCACTGTGTATTAAATGACACGAAATAGTAAGAACAAATTAAACGAGTCATGGTAATAATAAACTAAACTACAAAATAATAACTAATATAAAATCATATTACAAGTTAATATTACTCTATATTGTTAACTAAGCTCACGTTTATAGATAATAAAAACCCATAGAAATATCGTCAAATCTCGTTGAAGAGAAATATGTCAGTAATTAGTAGAACCCTATTGGCTAAGGATATGAATAGTTTTAATTATAATTGTTTAAAGTATAAAAAATCAATTTCCCCCTTCAAATTTCCCAAAACGCCATTTTTTTTCCCCCAACCAAAAAAACTAAAAACAAAAAAAAAATAAATAAAAATATTATTTTAAATTAAAAAAAAAAATAAACCCAAAAAAAAAAAGGGGTTTCCAAAAAGAAAAGTGAAAATTTGGGTTTTTCCAAAAAAAATGCGGAAAAACCCCCTGCATTCAAGAAAATTACAAAAAAAAATTTTTACATTGTTTCTAGGCCTTTTTTTGGTGCTAATAAGGATTTTTGGAAAACCTTTTGGTTGATAAACGTGGATGGGTCAGTAGATGGTTCGTTTGTTTAGATTAAGGGTTGATCATACCCGGGTTATATAGCCCAGATATGACATCGTAAGGACACCTAATAGACCGATTCAGGCGAAATGCGTTGCATCGTTACTAACTGCCGTCTTTGGTTAGAAACAACTATGTCGCCCACTGTTAACTTGGGATGGCAACTTTCACTAACGATAAATACTGGAAATCTTTCAGCAAATTATTTCATATTACACGGAGACTGATATTAGTATTTCAGTCGAACGATGGTGTCTTTCCAAATGATTTAACACAATATTTATCAGGACATAACCCAATGATTAAGCGGACCGATTTTTCAGATGAATGACACATCTAAGCCGTAGTTATTCATGCTGACTTGTAGGAGATTTTTTAGCATGGGTTTCAACGGATTAAATAAACGATTTTAAAATAAACATTTTAGCTGAATGTATATTGATTTTAATGAAAATTGTCTAAATATTTGAAACAAAAGATGCTGTGTAAATGTGGCAGCCTTGTACTGGTACTTGGTGGAGCTTCCCTTCCCTGGAAGTCTTTAATTTAACTTACAAAGACACATAGACATAGAAATGTTGCTTAGCATTTGCTGCTCAGTAATTCAGCAATTAGTGGCATTATTTGTCACAATACTTTGACTGAAGACTGGCCAGGTTTATCATCATGTTCCACATAAAAGTGTTTATAATCCATAAATGTGTTCTGTACATCTTGTACCAAGTGAGAAATATAGCGACTGATGACCTTCTCTGTTTAGATGTTGTGCACATCCTGCAATATCCTGCTGAAAAATAAAGCTAATATTATATTTCACAGTAAATTATGTTATACCGAATAAGATATGTTAGCATTATAACTACTGACCATGCACCATTGGTTTTCTTTTCTTACAATGTTTTACACTTTATGTAACATTAAACATATATCTAGCAGCAAGTGTTGACAAAATATTAAATAAATAATTAATATAAGTCTCTTAGGTCTCCATACTAAATTTGGATCCCGAACAGCAATTGGGAACCTGACAAATATTCTGCTCTATCTGTTTTCACTCTGCAAGTTCCCCGAACAGAGTTGTATAGTGATGTCATCAACATGTGTATGCTTTGGTATAGTTTTCCTCAATTAGGTGTGTAATGTCATCATTCTCTGTGTGCCAATAATGTGCATGCCTGGATATTCTGTTCTATAATCATTAATTAGCAACATGGTGGCCTGCTTAAAGTGATCTGTGTAAACACAAACTTATTACTACATTTCTACCCACAAAAACGTATTTTTATGTATGAGTTAGGCCATATTTTTTAAAATAATAATTAGGGTCTGTTGGGACAATACAAAAATCACAGAAAACATAGGGTCGATCAAAATTTGTTTTTGTATAACATACCCTTCCATTAGTTGGGATTTGACAATCTCTCCAATAGTTTTGCCTTTTTCAGCCTTTATTATTTTCTTTTTGTCGTTAATCGTCAGCAAAAAGCAAACAATAGATATGTTACTGCTCGAGGCCATTTAGTGCGCTCAATGAAGACAAAATGGGCAACTTGTTGAGTGATGCCGGATAGCCTAAAAATTATGACTAAACTTGAGTTGCTGACGATTTTTCAAATATACACCAAGCAAAAAGAAAACTTTTTCATATTTGCCACAAGGAACATCATTGTGCTAATACCTGGATATAGGTAGTATTTTGATTTGTTGTTGTTTCAAAAGATTAGAAGAAGTGGGAAGGTTCTACCAGGCGGGGAGAATCAACCACAACATTAAAACCCTATTCATTATTTATTGCACTTAATAGTTTTAAAGGGATAGTCCACCCTCAGATAACCCTCATATTAAATAATCCAGTTCAAAGTGCTGATTAATGACAATGAATTTATTTTCCAATTTACACTTACATATTTTTACAACTTATATTTTATACATTAACAATTATTCATTTGTGCAAATTGGGGGACCTATGTAGCTAAATAACTGTCTTCCCATAGGCCCCCATACTATTTTATATCACAATAACTTGTAACAGTCGGTGTTTATGTGTGAGCTGGTAACAAGAGATATATCTCGTAGGTGGAAACACCTCGCGATGCGAACCGTATACTCATAAGTACATATACACGTATGTTTTGTAAAGCCTTCACATGATAGAATCGATACAGTCGAAGTAAGACGATATACAACAGCTAAATATGAATGATATCAATCGATACAAATATATATATACATATATATATATACACACACACACATATATATATATATATACATACATACACATATATACACACATACATATATATATATATATATATATATATATATATACATATATATATATATATATATATATATATACACATACATATATACATACACACACATACATATATATGTGATAGGAACATGAAATTAATGTTCCATTATCAAAACAAACAATTCAACCACAGCAATGTAATTTGTTTTGGTATTCAGAACACTTATCGTACTCACAATGAACGGAACTCCCATATTCACTTAGAATGCAACTTTTGACGTGACTTTAAAAGTACCACGTGTCAAGTGGTCAGACGTAATAACTTTTGCCCAATCATTCCAAATAACTGGTAGGAAATAAAGAGGTCGTTTGCGTATAAATGCTGAATGACACCATGGAACAAACAATAATTTTGACTGTCTCGTTGGGCGCGCACTTGGTCTTTCACAGATTACGGTGAATGTTCCGTTGAATGAAGGTGGCAGTTTGTTTAAAAGATAGTCAAACATAAATATAAGGGATTGATACACCAATAAATCAAGAATTATAAGTATTCCAGATGATTTAAACTTTTGTTCAGTGTGACTATTATAATGTGCATTGTGTATTACACGAATTGCTCTCTTTTGCAATGTAACTAAGGGTTTTAAGATACAGTTGTTGGCATTTCCCCAGGCTATGATACCATACGCAAAATGAGAATGTACCAAAGCATAATATAATGTTTTAAGACAATCAGTGGGCAACGCAAACTACACTTGCTTTATGGAACATAACGCCCTGGAAACCTTACATACTTGATTGATGTGGTATTTTCAAGTCAAGTTTTCGTCTATGTGAATTCCAAGAAATTTGCAATATTGCTCATTACAATCATTCCCGATTCTGTCTAATTGAATGCCATTGATGGTGATATTTAATTGGGCCAAATTAGGTCTCATATGAGATGGCCAGATAATTATGTATTTGGTTTTGCTTTCGTTAAGAGCCAACTTATTGGCACAGAACCACATAAATAGATTATCCAATTGTGTATTGAAAACAATTCATTAATATTTGAATGTGACACATACAAGGTTGTATCTTCAGCAAATGACAAAATATTACATTGACAAGAATTTCCAATGTCATTAACATAAATTAAATACAGTAGTGATCCCAGTATAGACCTTGTGGGACTCCACAGCTAACAGTTAGAGTCAATGATTTATTTCTATCTATGTCAACATATTGTAACCTGTTAGACAAATAACTTCTAAACCAGTCATTTACTGTTCCTCTTATTCTATATCTAAATAATTTGTTTAACAATATTTCATGGTCTATGACATCAAAGGCCTTTGGTAGATCACATAAGAGTTGCGAGTGTATATTCTGGAGATGATTTAGATGCCGCTTCGCCACAGTGCTCGAGTAGATGAATAATGGGATGAATTGTTGAATGATTTGGACGAAACCCATATTGATGCTTGTAAAGAATATTATTTGTTGTTAAAAATGTCATTAATTGATTGTACATCGCTCTTTCTAGTACCTTTGAAAATGCTGACAGAAGGATAATTGGTCTATAAGTTTTCAGAAGTGATTGATTAGAAGACTTAAATATTGGCACGACTTTGGCTATTTTCATTTTATTTGGAACTATACCTGTTTGTAAAGATTGATTAATAATATGAGTGAACGGGTTATTTATATGTGTGATTCTTGCTTCCATTAGCTTTGTCGATATTTCATCCTGTCCGAACTAGATTTAATTTTATTAGTAATGTCAATGATATCTTGTGGCGACACATATCGGATGAACATGCTATTACGTAATGGTTAGGTCATGAATGATGAGAACCATTTATTTGATGGGGGGACGTTATGACTTGCGTGAGTACCTATGTTGGCAAAGAATATATTGAAGCTTTCAGCCATTTATTTTTGGCTGAAACCGGAATATTGTTTATGAGAAATTCGCTAGGGAAGGGCGATTTATTGCTAAGTTTTCCTATTGCTTGACCAACATTTTTACTGTCATGTTTATGTTCTTCAAGTATTTGTCTATAATATGAAGCTTTCATTTTCCGCTTTAATGTATTAAAAGTATTATTGAAGGATTTATATTTCTGTATATTTTCACAAGTAGGTTTGTTTAGTTTTTTGGCGAATAATTTAGCTTTTGTGCAGGATGATGTTAAAAGTCAACTGGTCAACCAAGGCTGTCGTTTCAAAAATCTTGAAGAATTTGAATCATGGAGAGGAAAGGATTTGTTGAATATAGCAGAATATATTTTCATGAATTCGTCGTATGCAGTATTGGGGCATTCTAAGTTATTAATGAACTGGAAATTTTGTGCATCTAGGTTTTCTTTAAATACTTGGATGTCTGCTTGAGAGAATGATCTGGTCTGGTTTTAATCGACTTTTAATGGCCAGAAGCTCCTGAATGCTGACGTCGCTTCAACGTATCCGGTTGACCTGAAGTCTGTAGAGCCCGTACAGAAGCACGTAACACAAAAGTGTGAGCAAAGAATTATTCCAGAACATAATGCAACTACGTTGTTAAAATTACGTCATGAATGACATACAACCATATCAGTTTGAGCTAGAAGGAACCTGACAAGAGGAAGATGATTCAAAATGGCTCAGCTGCAGGCGGGTCAGTAATAATAAAAAGAATAAAAGGTAATTTTATTTCCTGGCAGCAAGTTTCAGCTGTGGTCGGTGAGTTTGTAAAACAAGTATTCAACAAACAATGGCCTTACAAGATATAACTGATAGCTAGACTAATAATGCCAATAAAAGTCAGTGTTATTAAAATTGAATAATTTATACCTTTCTCAGACTGCAATAAAACATTCTAACAATGATTCCGTGGGAATGACATCTCTGAATACCTGAAAAGATAAGAAACATTATCAGAAATGAAAGAAAATAATGCAAGTTTTGAAGAATTATTTCTACACGCGAGGAAATTATACATTATGATTATTTTTAGATGATACATTATGACAAAATGTTCATCAGTGCATGGTTCATTTGTGTTATACATGTGTATAGATCCCATCTTACTGTAATAATACGTGAAGTAAAACGTCAGTGACACTTGTTTGGTTGTGTTAAACATTTTACATTTAATTGGTATAATCAGTTAAAATGTATATTACCTGAAAGTTTTAGGTAATATGTCTATTGCCAACTGAGATTTAACACACAGTCTGAAAATTTCAGGTAATATACTGTACATATTACCAGATTATAAAGAATAACTTAAAACATATATATATATATATATATATATATATAATCATGGATAATTTCAAGTACTCTATTTTAACTCCATCCATGTGAAATTTCTAATTAATAGTAGTTTGTTTAGTAGTATTTCTAAAAATTGTTTGTGCTGATAATGGCACTTAATTGCCACACAGTCTTGCATCAATGCTGGTGCTCCCATTTGATAACAAGACACAGAAACAAAACACTATCATGATTCTACATCACATGATCAGCGAGTAACAGGATTCGTCACAGATGTTAATTAAATAAATTAGCTAGCAAATCAAAATATAATACATAAAAGAAATCACTAAAAAAATTATTTTCATGACACTCTTAGCTGTCATATATACAACTATAATATTACTAACATCAACATAATGCAGTTCCAATTTACCAAAATATACATCTGTATAGAAACTCAATACAAAGGAACAGCTTTTTAACAGGCTTAAATTGTAGCCTTCCAGGTTTTCTCCCTGATCTGGTGCATCTTCCTTCAGATCATTTCACATTTTTTCTATGTTCTATGCTTTGTCTGTGATACTAGAAGTATCCATACAGTTACATTTATCTCTGGAAGTCGTGATGCTCTACTGAGTCATAATATTGTGGTTGTCAGCATTTTCCCTCACAATACCAAGAAAGGATATGCCACTAACAAGTTCATTTTGTTGGTTGGATCAGCCATCAGTGACCAGAGCATATTTTTCCTCATCTAAGTGCTTCTTCACATCTTATCAGAGATGTCATAGACCATGTCTAGTAGTGGACCAAACAGTGCCTGATTGATTAGACAGTAGTATCCATGCCTCAAAGCCCCAATGACATCCTTCCACAGTGGGTGTTATACCAGGCTGAATAGCAGCTCTAGAAGAGCCAGGTGATTTAATCTAGAGGCCTTGATGTCAGCAGAAGTCTTCACAATGTGCCGGTCATTATTAGCTGTAAAATAATCAAACACATTTAAATAATAGTATATAATAGTTTATACATAACAGACATTCAACCAAACTTGCATATACATACATAGTAATTAATCTTCTGGATGGCTCAAAGTTCTTGTTTTGAGTTGTCAGTTTTGAGCAACTTAAACTTAAAGGCTTTGATTGGCATATTTAGTGGTCGGGTGTAAAACTTGTGGTAAGAAGATTGTTCATCTGTTGTAGTGGTTGGTTATCAGTGCATCTTGATACTGAAGGCTCAGCTGCCAACTGTGCTTCTAGAATGTTGTCAAGGTGGATGTCTATAAGTGGGTTGGAGGAGATGTCAATAGTGTTGCTTAATATTTTCCTGTCAGCTCTTCCATTTCAGGATGGAGGCATGCGGTGCTGGAACGAAAGAATTTTGAATTAGAATATGGGAAGCAATGTGGTCAGAAACCATATCATCAACTTGAGAAGCCTATTCTTATCTTGTTGGGTACGGGGTATGTCGAGATCAGGACCATACACCTAATTGATGTGTTTCCTTTGATGACTTACTATTTCATGGAGCCCAATGAAGTGTAGTGACTACTTCTAGTGATATCCCTGTAATCGGGTATCTCTTTTCAGGGGACCCGGGCACCACCCCCATTTATGGGTCTCCTGTCCAGAGATGTAATGGTAGGGTTGATAAAAATCCTGATTACAAAAATCAAAACAATTGCAGTTAAATCAGTTATTTTCACAATCCATAAAATCATTCAAAATGCTTATATATGTTGTATTGTGCAGTTATAAAATACTAAATAGTTGTGATATATAATAGGATACATTTATTCAAGCTGTACATTATATACACTATAACACATACATAAAATTAATCACTTTATTATACCAGACAAAGATCATTTTGTATGTGAATACCAGCTTGCAAGCCTTTTCCATTACTAGACGATTTCTGATAAGTGCTCATTTTAGTGGAGCAGCCCAAAACAGATGATATAGTCTTACTTAAGACTTTTTATAATGGCAATTAGATAAACAAATATATCTACATGTTGTGATTACACAGGTATTTATAGAGATAACTGCAATTAATGCAAACTGAGATTAGTGTAAAACAATATCAATGCAATGTTAACTCAAAATGACTCCCAGCTTAATCCCTCATGTCATCTGGTCAGCTAAGTCAATTAGCAGTGAAACATTTGGCAGTGCCTTTATTCCATTACCTACATAATTTATTACAATTACATCATACAATCAGGTGATCATACAATCACGTGATTTACACTATTTACCAAGCATAGATATTATGATTTCACCTCTCCGCCCCAAAAATTCACTTACTCAAATTTTAAGAGTACAAGACATGCAAATATATTAACCAGTTCCCTACAATATATTAATTCTGACATCATTAGGCACAATACACCAGTTATATTGGGTATGTTATTGTGGGAGTGCCAGTCAGATTTAATTATCTTCAAAATTTACAGCAAATTCTTTAAGCCAATTGTGTACTACCATGTTGACAAGCCACCAAATGTCTAGTTACATATGAACTAGTTGTGGTTGGATGCATTGACAACGAGATCAAAGCTGGACTCATTTAAGATAAACATCCAATTTTCACATGGCCATTAAAACACTAATATTCCATTTAAATACATTATCTATAAACAGTATTGAAAGTGTTTGAATATTTGCTAAATATAAATTTAGTAACGATATGCATCATGGGTGGCATGACTATAGTCATATAAAGTCTATATAATATATATAGGATAATTAAAACATATACAAAAAATACAGTTTAGAACCTAACTTCAGGTTCAGATGGGAATGAAACCACATAAATGCTTTGACATGATATAACATGGTAAATAATGAAACACCTTGTATAATCATGAAATTACCTTATATACTCGTGTATAAGTCGCATTTTTCATACTCCGAAATCGACATTAAAATGGAGTGCGTCTTATACACGGGTCGTACTAAAAGGGAAGGTAATATTTGGTATAATTTAGGGGGAAATAATATTATTTTTCAACATTAATAATGAATATATGAACAATAAACAAATGTATTAGGTGCGTTTATTCTGTTGTCTTTCAAATCCTAACTAACTTAATCGTGATAACAGTCACGGTTATTTAATCTGATGCTCTAATTAGTCAGATGACCACAAAGACTTTACTATCAAGATATGTGAGTGTGTGTAACTGAACGTAATGGTAAATGAGGCCACGCAAAGAATGACCATAGATACATATTAAAGGAAAATTATTACAGCAAGCAATGCGTTTATTACCATATATACTTGATTATAGGTCGCACCGGGTGTTTGGACCAATAAACCCCCCTAGAGTCGAACCCGTGTATAAGATGCACTAAGATCAGCAAATTTATTCAAAGCCCAAAAATTCATCATCATCTGTGTTATCTGTTCATGTGTCAATATTGCCATGACAGCAAATGATTTTATGTCCGTGGATAGCACATCACAGATCTTTGAGGATGTCACGGACAAATCTATTCTGGCTGAATTGACTGCGCCCGCTGAACCTGATGAGACTGTCGATGATACAGATAACGTAATTATATTAATGCCATCAGAGTGATATTGACAATGTCCTTGCTCTACTGCTGCGGCATGTGGAAGGCAGAACTGGCATGACAGAGGATGTCCTCATGAGCTTAACAAACATTGAATCAGTTGTACACGTGTCGTCGCAAAAATGCAAAGCTACAAAGCATCATGATCTTTTTGTCATGATTGTGAATTTGTATCACGTGTATATAATTGTAATTATCATGATATATTGATAACTGTTACATGAATAAATACATTTGATATCACTGCACAATGGATGTTTACTATGCTAACACCTTATCTGATACAATAGATGCTTAAATTTAAAATATTTGAGGTAAATAAACCAACTTAATTGAATATTATAATATGTAAGTGAATCTAAACACAATTTTGATGACACAATCATAAATATAAGGACAATAACAGGCATTTAAATGTTGTGGCGGAACCCCCCCCCCCCTTATTTTGGTGGATTATTTTCCCATTCACCACCCCCATATAATGCCAACTTTTATCAAATCCCCAAGTTGGCATTATATCGAGGGAGCACTGTATACCCTAGGGTGCAAAAGGAACTCAGTGATATCATAGCCATGCATCTATACTACATATTACTGTAAATCACTAAATGAGGGAACTTTACTGTCAGATTGGAAGCTGGGTCACATATCTCCAATATTCAAGGACAGCAAGCAGAAAGTGAATAATTACAGACCAGTGAGCCTCACATCCATACCATGCAAACTACTGGAGTAGATTAGCCAAGAGGAAATCCTTCAGCACTTGTGGAAAAACTTGCTACTCACAAATTGTCAACATGGTTTTATAAAGGGAAGGTCATGTGTAACACAGCTGTTAACAGTTCTGGACTACTGGACAGAGACATTGGACCGGGGGGGGGGGGTGGACTAATTATATATATATATATATATATATATATATATATATATCTTGATTTCTCTAGGGCCTTTGATTCAGTATCACACAGAAGGTTGTTAGCCAAGCTGGGGGCATACAATATAAGTGGGACACTTTTGGCATAGATTACAGATTTCCTGACTGGTAGAAAGCAGCGTGTGTTAGTAAGTGGAGCACTCTCCCAGTTTTAAAGAGGTGCTCAGTGGCATCCCTCAGGGCATTTCAGTGCTCACTGTGAAAAATAGGTCACAAAGGGAAACATAATCATTAACTTGATTAGAAGATCTTACAGATACCTAAATGAAACATCATTGGCAAAGCTCTATACGTCACTAGTAAGTCCACACCTAGAGTATGTCAATGTTCAGTGTATCAGACCCAGTTTAAAAAAAAACCCTGTCTGTTGCTTGAAATAAGCAGAGAAGAGCAAACCGTATGGGGCTTAGTTAAAAGGAACTGAGCTATGAGGACTAACTAGCCAAACTAAATTTGCCTGCCAAGCCTATATTACAGAAGAGCTCATGGTGATATGATTGATGCATATAAACATGTTAAAGGTACATACTCAGTTGATACCCCTTAGATCAAGCTGGAAGATAGAATACAGAGGTCAGGAGTTCAAGAAGAGGGCAGCTAAGGTTATACGTCTAATCATTTTTCCCTTGGGAATAAACCATACCTGGAACAGTCTTCCGTCACATGTTGTGGATGCACCCAGCATACACAGCTTTATAAGGCAAGACTGGACAAGCACTGGACTCAGTACGAGTATGGGCAAGATTTGGTATGTGAAAAGTTTACTTTTACAGGTTACTGTTACTTTTACGGGTTACTGTTAGTGTTAATGATTATTTGAACAGCCCAAAATTATTGAAAATACAAACCGAGTGTTATGCCTAGCCAAAGTAGAAGAGTATAAGTGTAAGTATAATAAATATTAAATAAAATTAATTTGGAAACAGTAAAGTATTAACTACATGTGAATAACTATTCCACAATCCAGAAATGGCAGATAGATCTAGATCTACCCAAGATAATCTTAACTTAAAAGATTCAGATTGAGAAGGGCGGGAAACTTCGACATATAAATAATAAAATTATATAGATAATAGACCAGATTTAGACTAGACTCTATCCCTCAATTAAATTCTACTTTAACTTGACATGTTCATGTAACATTGTAGATCTAATACCATGTTTTTTTAAACTAAATAAAAGTGGCCCTAGGATGGATCACTGTGGAATTCCTTTTAAAATCTTAGCCCAATCACTTTTGCAATTATTTCTCAAGTTGGCTTACATAATCCAGTATATACAATTTTCTATTAACATTTCTACCGATAAAAACAATTAAAAAGTCTGACAGGCAAGAGCGAATGGGTTCAAGTCAAGGTCACAAGCCAGAAGGTGTCAGATAACTCCTATCTTCAGAGTATGCATTCCTAACGTGGTGATTTAGAATATGAACCTAAGAAAACCAATTATTTGTCACCTCTGGTTCCATAATAGGCCCAGTCGCTTAATTTATATATCACTATCGTGTTTGCATACTATATTTTAAACAAATGACAGAACACAAGACGTTGACGTTTCACAGCTTTAGCCGGAAGTGCTTTTATTAGGCCATACAACCAGGTCATACGGAAATAATAATATTATTACTTTACCCATCTTGAATTTTTCAAAGCGCACCATAAATAATAATGTTATCGCACATGAACGTTTTACTCAATAACATTGTTTATGGTTGTGTTTTTTCCCTTGCCAGAAGTCAGAGCTGTTTGGTCATGGCGGCCAATTCAAACGCTACTGACTGCTACGTCTATTTTTTTTATATTTAGGTCAATGCTCGAAACTGAGGCATTTTCATCAAACAAACAGTTTTTTCTAGGAAACGGGCAATAACTTGGATGAATATAAGATAAATTTATTTTTTAAAATTAGTTGTTGTATAAACAATAAATATACAGCAGATAGATCTGTTTCGTTTGATTTATAGATTGATGGCCAGATATTAACAGCGCATTATGTTTTGGCGGGAATGAGCACGTGATCAATCAGATACTACAAATCAGATACTACAACTGTCCCGTATTCTAATTTACTCATGTGGCATTTTATTTAGCTCACTCACCTGCTAGCCTACTGCTCGTTTTTACTGAAGCATTTAGCCACTTTAGTGTGTTCGACTCATGCTGTACTAACTACTGGTGGTAATTTCAACGTATTTTCAGTGCTACTTCTTCATTAATGTTTATTTTATTATTTATCTTGAAATAATATATCGGTATTTCTTATTTTCGTTAACTTAAGGTAGCTATGAAAATGTATACTTTTCTGGCATTTTGTTTTAGCAAGATAGTCAACATAGCCAAAGCGGATGCTCCTTTCTGTATATACAAAATCATTGTGATTCAGATTACATTCACAAGTGACCATACAATTTATATTTTGCATTGCAGATGCCAAAATGTGATGTCTGCCAAAAAAGGGCATGTGATTGATTCTGCTGTTGACCAAGGGAAATGGTATGAGATGAAGGAGTTAGCAATACGTCCGAAACAGACAGCAGATGCATCTACCGGTTCCCTCCCTCTTCCTGCACCAAACTCTGGATGGAAGACCTTACCTGAATCATAGATCTCAAAGATGTTTAATGAGGGACACATATACCATCACTTGGTGGAATCTCTACAGGAACCCACTGTTGAGGAGTCGGGTGATGATGACTCAGCCCCTCACCTTGATTCTCACACCTCAAAGCCACTGCGCAGGGGTAAAGAGTTTTTTGAAAGTGAGGGTTAACCATACTTAGGCACATTATTATGTCAAGGCAAAAGTCTGCTAGTATGAATAAAATTGCATATAATATGCCCGTTGTTTGGAACATAAAGAGTGGGTTTGTCAAACATGCATCATGCGAATGCAAGTCATAGGCCTTGGGCAGATATAGTCATGTTGGAGGCTTACTTGTTGCAGTGAATGACTATATGTTGAACACCTCTAGACCTTTTGACAAGAAAACGAGTAAAAACCCAACAAAAATAACAGAGGTTACATACCAGTAAAAAAACAGCATTGAATGCTCTTATTCAATATGACTGCAGACCTCTGTTAATGTGATGCAATGATATTGATAAAGTATCCTTAGATGACTTTATCATTGACTACCAGAGAATAAACCCAAATTCAGAATGTATTTGGCAGTTGCTTTTGGCAATCGAATATGAAGAATTTGAACTGTCGGAAGATCACTCAAATTGGATCAAATATCATATTGTTTGATAACATCACACCTGCAGAATCTGGACCAGTCTTGATCACTAGTTGTCAAGGTAATACCACATGGCACAGTGAGAGGTGGGTTAGAGTGACTGCATCGACTGCCAAAACCAAAGCCAGTGCAAACTGTTGCATTGTTGGTTTTGGTTTTGTTTTTTCGGGAGAATCCCCAGGCTGTCGCTTAATCAGCACAGCCTCTATGTTGGAGTGGTTGAGAAACCTCCTCCCCCACCACTCACAGGGGAGCAGTACGGAAAGATGGAGCCGAAATACCATGAGGGTGGTCACTGCCAGAGTGTTTTACGTCCTCATGGGGTTTTTAACGTCCCCCTTTATTTTAAATAATTCAGTGGAGACGGCAGCGCCATTTAACGTGGTCAGCCACCCACGATGTAGTGAGCCGAGAAATTAATCCCTGGAAAAGTTTCGACCTCTTACGGGGTTCGAACCTGCGACCGTTGGCACCAAGTGCCGACTGCTTAACCGCTAGGCCACCGGAGCTCACTAGTGAGTTGCATTGTTGTATGGCTGTGATAATTATATCATGGTCCAGGAGGCTTTTCACTCAGTGATAGAGAAACAAAGCACAGGAGTTCAGGTAGCCGAGACTGTGATGTGGATAAACAGTTTATATTTAGGTCAATGGTATTTCAGTTTCAAGATTTCGTTGTTTTTTGTTCTTTTGAAGTTTTGACAGCTTTATTTTTTCAGGTATTATTAGAAGAAGAAAACACATAACAACTAAACTTTTTTTCCAATGACAATCCGACTTAATGATGATAAAAACCCGACAGATACAAAGACAACAAAAGATAAATAAAAAATCGATTGCATTATTAATTATTCATGTTTATTAATATTTGATGTAATGACTGTTGTGTTCTTCTAATTGTCGAAAGAGGCAACCAAAATAAGGGGGGGGGGATTAATACAAATGTTGTACCCAAACACCAACCCACCAACACCTGCCCATATTACCAGTTAGCCACCAACCCAGCCACGCATCCTTTCGCACACCAACCCGAAACCAACTCATCCACTCACTCACTGACTTACTCACTGATTCATTCACTTATTCAACCAACCGCCCAGCCACCCAACCGTACATGCACAACTCACCCAGCCGTTCACCCACCCAAACAATCATTGAATACCCACCACCTGAAACAGCCCACGCACCCAGAGTCGAATCACCCACTCAGCTTCTTACCTTCAGAATAATGTTACACTATTTTATGCTCATAATTGAATTTTACACCAAGATGGCAACCTTCATCACGTTGGTTACAGTACGTTTACCTTGGTTACCGTTTGATGCTGAAAATTTGATTTTTTTAAATCCATCCGTTATATAATATTATTTAGTGGCTACTAATTATCATCAGCTGGTAGTTGTGGTCAGTATTTAGATGGGAAAATATCTAAGATATGTAAAGTAAGATAAACACGCCTTCCCGTGTCTGTTCTAAGGTTTTCCTTAGATTTGAGGGATGAACTCGCGTTGACGTTGCCAAAATCAGTAGCGTGGTCAGTCAACGAGCACTATTACCCAAGTTCAAATCCCGGCCTGACTGTGTCTGCAGGGTGTTTCATCTAAACCATTATATATAATTACGTAACATTTACTTGTGACAGTTCTGAGGTTGTCCTTATATTTGAGTGACAACCTTGCTAACCTCAACATGGAATAACATCTTGATCATACGCTTAAGGAGACATAGACTTTCATACAATATAATAACCCCTCTAGTAATGGCACGTTATTATTATTATTATCATTACCTGATTCAACCATCCACTTCTTTTTAAAGTGAAACAAAATTTTAAATAACATGGTCTAGTCAGATGACATGGGCGAGCCAGATAACATTGGCGAACCATGTTACATGGGTGAGCCATATAACATGTACAAGCCAGTTAACATGGGCGAACCACATTCCATATCTGCTTTCATAGCGTCATCTGATCAGAGTAAATCCTGTATAAATTTCAGTCCGATGTGTTGACCTCCAATCTGGATTAGCTTAGTGATTTATAAGTAGCCCAGTGTGTTCTTCTGGATCAGGTACGAAGAGACTAAAAGGTGGTGACACTAAACGACCATTTTGTACCCGTGTTTCCTTAAACTCTGTCCACTGACTAACCGACTGACTGACTGACTGACTGACTGACTGACTGACTCACTCACTCACTCACTCACTCACTCACTTCTCTGTGCTCTATTTATTTAGAACCAGTCAATTTAGTTGTTTGTTTGTTTTATTGAATTTGGAGATTCGATTAAAATGTGAAAAATCTACGTATGCATAAAATATGTTCGACGTAAAAAAGTAAATGTTGCCGTAATTATTTATCTGATATAAATATTTTAAATAACAAATAAAATCAGCTTATTTAACAGTATTAATTTGAGTGATTAATATGATAAAAAACCTTATAAATGTTATAAACTGAACAAACTTTCTCGGCGAACGTTCAATATAGTTTTCATGGTTACTGGATACCTGTTATAGACAGATAAAACGAGCAGTGGCGCCACTGTCGTCCCTTCCATACTCAATAATTAACTACGTTACGAGATGGCGCTACTGTATCCCTACTGGCGATAATTATATTCAATCCCTACCCATTTGATCCCCACTCCGAGTACAGAGTCATTCAGTTATTAGATTCACCAATGATCAGTTAGTTCGAGAAGATCATCGGCTTCTGTGGTTGATTAAGGTCTTCCTGAACTCGTTATCTAGCTCGGGAGATGACCATCATCACATAAAGATTATTGCCATTATTCAACGTTATATCAACTACGTAGGAACGATTTTGGAAGAATAACTGTTAACGTGGACAAGCTATCAGTCGGTTCTGTCTTCTGGTGTCTGGGTCATGTGATGATGTCTGGGCAAGAACTCGTGAATGAATAAGTGATTGATTGATTGAGTGATTGGGTGTTTTATGTGGCCTAGACGCTGGCCATACCTCTGACGTTTGGCTGAGACACTACGGCAGATGAAAACATCCAGTAAATACAGGCATCAATAGGATTCGATCCCAGAGTGGTTAGAGCAATGGGCAGCAGAGCTGAAGGATGGATCTATGTTGCCCATCACTGTTACCACACTGCCTCATCAAATCGCACAATTATTGTGTTTGTTTGTGTGTATGCGTGAATGCTCGCGAGCGTTGAAGCTTGCGTTTGTGTCCATCCATCAATCCACATTTCCACCTCTCTCACACAGTACCTCTTGTTTTCATTCCATGATTTTCTATTATCAATTCCCTTCAATATCGCTATCTCATCGAAAGTATAATTTCCTATTCCGATTTCACATCCCTACTCCAGCTCTCTCCATTATCTCCTTCCCTGGCCTCCCCTCCCCTGCCCCCATATTACCCCTCATACAGCCCTTATATGTCGACTCATCGGCCGTTAACACACGCATATCTTTGTATATATCGTTGTATATATTCTTTGGGTACACTTCTCCGAGACGTCGTCCCATTCTGCCATCACCCAACGACCTCCAGATACGGAAGCTGACTCTCCGTCTCCGGCTATGTTCGAATCTTCTGCCGATGAGTAACTCTTACTATAATCCAGTCATCTATGCTCTACTAAACATAAATATTATTCTGAACTTACCAGATTTGTGCCCGTCCCGGGGCCTAATTAGCCGCTCATTAATATACATTAGCAAAGGAGATCGAATTAGCATTTTTGGCTTTTTGGTAAGTCGTCCCTAAAAATGGCGACTTGCCGAACTTTTGCCGAATTTAATCCGGTCCATAATTTGAATGTCAGTTAGCGCATGTGGGGGAGTGTTGTGTTTAGATGGTTAAATATCGCGTTTAAATTTTGTGCACATTGTAGCCTACATAGGCCGAGTAACCTTCAAAGGTAATGAAGCGAAATAAAAAATGAAACACTCTTCAGATATGCCCACGCCGAGGTTCGAACTCAGGGATTAGTGATCCAACTCGCTACCAATTAGACCACAGAGGCGCCCTCTAAAGGTAATGAAGCGAAGTCAAAGAGGAAACATCCTTCAGATATGTCCACGACGAAGAAAACCCATATTATTAGCTATTACGGTGGGTGGTGGTATTAACGTGGTGGCTGACGGATCATGACTTAATGTAGGGTCTTCTGGATGACGTATTTTCGGATTATTGATCTGCCACTCGGATCCGTCATCATCCAATCTCGCACTAAAATATTACTCCGCCATTTTAAAAGAATCAACACACACACACACACACACACGCATTGCAAAGGCTTCCGTTTACATACAGACGGAAATGTATCGCGAGTACCGAAAAAAGTACCAGATCCGAACATGGTAATATTTTAAAGGCGCCCAATTCGGACAGAAATGAATCGTTATGGTGCCGGACTATATTTCGCGAAATGTCGTATAAAAATGGCATTTCTGGTCATTTTCTTGGACATTCCGCAAGTAAAAGGAGAAAACAGGAATTGTTTCCTGTTGAAGATGGATTTCTCTCAGCAACAGCGACGTTAATCCAGGCCGAGTCTTTCTGAATCGATCTGGATTTGAGTGGCTCGAGATGGACAAAACTAAAATTATCTCACATATAATAAAGGCATGGGCTCAGGTTTTCGTGATGTTTATAAGTCTTACAGAATTATGACGAAACGATCGCTACCTAAATAGAAAACAAACATATATAATGCATTTTGGTATCCACTAAAGTACTTTCTTGAACCCATTGCTTTTCATCTTGGGGTCTTGACCCCTTTAAAAAAATGCATTAGTCACAGTAGGATAGAGCTCGATTGTGTCGTACATTCGTAAACTCAAATGCGAATTGAGTCTCAATATTCGATAAGATAAAGAAATGAAAATCGGAGTTTTGGTTTGGTGTTAAAATGCACTAGCGAGACGAGTGCAGCCTTAATTAAGAATTCAGATGTCTTTTCATGTTTCCCATTGGCTCTAGCCTAAGGGCTGGGTTGTAGAAATATTAATCCGTGCACTAACAAAGGATTCGATGATCTAATTGCCAAGATGTAGGCCATGAATAGATTCTGGCCAGCCTAATGAGCTCATAAAGCTGAATGTTCAGGCGCTGTGTGTGTGTGAGAGCTTGAAAACTGATGTTGCTTGACGTATAAGAAAGAAGTGATGCCTCTATTGTAACTGCTGCAAATATAAAATACTTAACCATCATTTGTGCGATTCGATAAAACTTAATTTCACCTAACAAACTGAATGTAGTTTATAATAATTTCCTCCAAACTGGCCCACAACTGTTATTATGGGAAATAGATAACTCCTGGTATTCTTTTCTATAATGGAGGTAAGAAGTGAATGAGATTTTGTAGTCATATCTTGGTGAATGTAAAAAATATGTTTAAGAACACACCCAAGCTATTAAGCAAAAACACAAAATATTATATTATAATGATATATGAACATCTCAAGTGAACAAGAAATTGATTTCGGGCTGTAAAGAGCCAATAACAAAATACTAACATTTCCATACCTTCAATAAACCAATTAGTTATTGATATCCAGTTAAGATTCCTTCACTGCTTTTATTATTTATTTTATTTTCTATCCTAAATTGTTCATCTTACGTGAGGAATCTATTTAATACATAACTAGAACATTGTAAATGGCCTTGGATGATGTCACGAGTTACCAAACATGTTTATAATCAAGTCAAGATCATATTTAGTTAAACTGTTTATTTCAAGATAATCTGTATCAGTTAATTTTATTGCAGAATAATTAATACTCCATCAATAATACTTATATTGATATAGGGTCTCCACGATATCCTATCTGACTGTTATAATGTAGTTGACATGTTCAGTGTGGCATAAATGTGCTTACTTAGTAGAGTCATCCTTTACTCATTATGGACTACTTCGGCCAGTCTAATGTGACATCAAGATTACCTACAAATGTACGTTCACTGTGTTTATGTTATCCATTTACTAGATCACATACAGTGTTCTTTTGGCCGCAAGATTCTGTAGATAGTTCCCACTTGGATGGCAACGGGAAATGCACAAACGTAAATACATGTATATCGTAAGTTTGTTTCCCATAGTCACTGTTCTACTATTAAGGAAGGCTAAAAGTTCTGCCTGAAAAGGAATTTATCTGTATTTGACTTTTGTAAAATGTGTAGTCACTCGGACATCATGTGACACTCGTCATCTTTTATACATCTCATTCTGGGACACACTATTTAGAGATAATTTTGTTGTTGTTGTTCTTCTTATATTTCAGTTGTGAAAACGACAGCTATGGATACAAACTATATGTTTTTGCATCTATTAGTTATTTCTTTTGGGTAAATCTAAATAATTTCAATGTTTTTATCATAAATTTAACTAATATTTGATATTTTATTTTAATCTGTGGGTTATAATTTTCATGTGTAAATAATTCGATGAGTTACTGATCATTTGATGGTGTAGTATCATATTTTAAGTACATGGCAATTTACTAAACATATTTGTGACGTTATGATTGGATAATGTTTGTAAGATAGTGCTTTGCATCTTGTCGCCAGATGGCAGAACCAGAGTTGACACAAAATCGGTAAATGAATGTAGTTAGGTAGATATGTTTGACTACTAAGCATGACAAATAAAAAATATGCCATGATCGGCCCAACATTTTTTTGAAATATTGCTTAACAAACAACTAGGTTTTTTTCATTATAAACTTCACATATGTGAATTTAAATTACAGTACTGTATCATCAAATGATATTATTTGGTTGAGTAACTTCCTAATATACACATAAGTTTTACTGATATTCTGCATGATGATCGGCTCATTGACCTCGCACAGAGCAGACGCTTTGTACTGACCTTACCACATTGTTTGCACTTGGGTCAGAACCAGTTATTCTAGGGGTATTCACCTTCCCATAATACATCCACATACTGTCTTGCTTTCGCCCGGCTATAGAGCTAGTGTAATATTCACAAGTGCGACAACAACACAAATATATATATATATATATATATATATATATATATAAATCTTAAACAACAGTAAAATAATGTGTCCAAAATCACAAGATCTAATAATAATAATAACAGCAAGTTTATATTCATCATTATTTAAAGAAAGTGATTTAAGACATAGATATTTCTCGTGTCTAACAAAGCTCAAATAATAATTCAAACCTCAAAGCCAGTTTTATAAAGTTATAATTGATTAATGAATTATGACAGGTTTGTATGCATGTATATGTAGACGTGTGTGTGTGTGTGTGTGTGTGTGTGTGTGTGTACATGTGCGCGCGCGCGCACGTGTGTGTGTGTGTGTACATACAATATATAGCCTTGTACCTTTAATAATAATAATAATAATAATATATATATATATATATATATATATATATATATATATATATATATATATATATATATAGGATGTAAGGTATTTGTATTAATTATTTGACCATTCCCTTAAGATAACCATTCCACTATTAAGACCACTTTAAAAAGTCCCGATCTTTCTCCTATCCTGCACACAATGAAATAATTCCGTAAAGCGACTATTCCTCTATTTCGATTTATTTTGATACCAGCCCGTAATTACCTAATTGGAAATAAACCCATTTACCATTTATTGTTGTTAAACATCGAAAGGAAACAGTGCAACTTTCCAATCGAATATTATGTATAGTGTATTTTAATAAGCAATGTTGCATGCATGCTCCTAAATACTAATGGGAGATCTAATTAAATAATACGCAATAATGTCTAAAGTGGGACTTCATTTTCTTCTGTTACATAATCATATTTAAACAAACAATTTAACTAATATATTTTAACCCGTGATTTATAATTCTTCGTGAAACTGTGGTTCAATCTTTGGCTCAGAGCATGTAGCATAATTATAATACAAATGAATTTCTTGTTGCTTACTTATCTTAATTTTTTTTAATGAAGCAAAATATCTTCATGACGTAATTAAGGCTAATATCAATTATGGTCATTTTATTTTAGCCGGTGTATCAGAACATCGGGCACGGATATATTGGCTTACCAAGTGGAGAGATAACAATACACTATGGGATGCTTTATCAGTTAAACAAATGTAGAAGTAAAGCAAATTACCTCAGATAAGTCTACAATTAATATCAATCCAAATATTAATCTTCGCGATTCTTTTATCTGATCTAGGTCAGTGATTATGCGTAACAATAAAATTGAAAATATATCGCACATAATTAAAATAACAAAACCCGATTTTTGGCGAAGAACAAGAGGCACTCGTCACGCTTCCTCACAGATAGGACATATGAGGGCAGAGTGTGCAGCCCCATATTGCACAGACCGCAGTCAATTCGAACATAGAGAACCCGAATGTATTAAAAAAACAAGCACTTACGCTCTTGCGGCTGGCGCAGTATAGCACCAGCCTCAGAGGAAATAGCTGACATGGAGGAGGAGATTATCAGTATTACTAATAAAGACTCCGATAAGGAGGAGCCAATGGAGCTCCCTGATAATAAAAGTATAAACGAATTTCCAGACGTTTCCGAAAATAATAAATTTCTAACCGAAGAAATAAAACGCACACCCGAACAAACTGTGAACACAGTCTCTCGGAGTGTTGTCAAATAGGCTGGAAACTCAACAAAAACAGGTTGGGCTCGATTTGAAGTTGTTCGTTTTGGTACTTCACTTGGCTTTAGGGCCTCAAGAGGTCAGGTCATGTTCTACTGACAGGGAACACTGCATTTTATAACCCGTGACATCAGAATATGATTTCGTTGAGGTAGAAGTGTTACCCTTCTGTTGGATAAATTTCCTAGACTCTGGGAATGAGATTCCTCGAGTTACCTTGCCCGGTCTGGATGTCTTTCTCTTTTTTTTCCATACTGGGGAGTCCCGGGAGAAAGATCCGTGATTTCCGTCACAGTTAACACGGTGAGGTTTTTGAGTACATTCCTTATCCTCATGACCTGTCGTACCACAGTAGGGAGAAAGTGCCGATACTGGGACAAAACGGTGTTTCTGAACCACAAACGTTGTTCAAAAAGCAAAATTGAGCCATAAACATGGTTCAAAACACAAAATATTGGAATTGATATAAAGAGAAATATTGTTGTATAAAAAATGGCAGAACCAAGAGATAAAAAGTGCACACGATGCAAATGCCATAGGTACAAAAACGAAGGCTGTGAAATTAAGACGTGCATTAAATGTAGGGAGAAGAGTCGCAACCAATTTAAATATTGTGTGCATGAACGAAGGAAACATTATTGTAAAGAATGTGGTAGCAGGGTTAAGAATATGTACACGAGACTTTATATATTAACTGCTAGAGCTAAAAATCATCAAAATAGTACTTGGTTGTTGAATTTGCTAAAACTTGTTATCTTGTATTTGCAGAATATTCTTTTCTGAGCAGTACTGAACAGAGAGAAATACTACCGGTAAGATGTAAAATTAAAAGAGAGAGATTCTACATTAAAGTACTGCCATGAAAATATTACCACAGCTGGCAACAACTCCAGCACTAAAGTCAATGACTCATTGAGTTATACAACTGTTGTGGTATGGCACAAAATGTTAATAACTGAATTGTCCTGATGTAAATATATAATTTGTGTTGAAATGTGAAAATGTTTTATCAAAGCTGTATTCCAAATTAGACTAACCATGGTATCTTGTCACTAATAAAATGAATTGAAGACTAGGGATTATGTACCTTTCATTCAATTTTATATACAAATTGTATGAATAAAAAACCTACTTCCTCTATGCTGATTGAGTAGGTTTCTTGCCAGTAAACCATACGAAAACAAGCCAAAACGTATAAATGGCCGAATGTAAAACAAATACAGAATGTTTATTATTATAAATTGCCACATAAATTTAAAATTGTTCGCTGTACCACCCTAGACGGATAGTTATTATATCTAAGCAAGGAAAGAACTGGTATCCAGAAAGTATATTAGTCTCTTGGAATAAGAATTGTATTGTACACATTTTGTGTGATTATTGTCTTCTGTGATTATCATTTTGTGTTATCCACACATATTGTTGTGAAGTGGATTGGAAACAAATTGTAATGTAATGATAAATAACATTTGATTTCTTGTCATATGGTAATTACATTTTTATATTTATTAATTTATACGTTTGATAACATGCCATTGTTTTGAATGGGACATACAGAAACAAAAAGTAAAGGTTACTGAAATAAGAAAGAAATTACCATAGATTATAAGTTCACTGCTAGTATAAAGAAATTGTATATTTAACATATTTGTAGTTTGTCATAAAAATGTCTGGCATGTCAGAAGGATTATTTCTGGTTTATTTAATTATTTGGGTGTATGTATGTATATATATATATATATATATATATATATATATATATATATATATATATATATATATACACACACACACACACACACACACAAAGCCTACCATAAGTGGCCGTAAAACACCAATCATCATCATCTGGACAACAAGCACAGTAGCGATAAATGTGAATACCTGATTGTATATAGTATATGTTTATAAATATAGAACCAATAAATAATTGTTAAAACCAAGGGTCATATAGTCCTGGTTTCTAAGAACTTTTGCTTTTGTTGACACTTTTATGGTTTTACTGATCCTAAACTATTGCGTATGTTTTTATTTATCGTTACGGGAGGTATAGTTTTAATGACATTAGTCCAGTGACCTTAAAGAAAACGCTTTCAATGCATTACTCTAATTGCCGTATCTTTTGTACCGGGGTTTAAACGTGAGTTTTATCATGCGTGTCTGTTGATATACATAATGATAAGCTTTACAACGACGAGACGTACTACGTATTGAAATTTTGTAGCCATTTAATTGAATAAACCTGTAGTTTAAGAAAACATATAGGCAGCATTTCCTGTCTGATTAAAACTAACTTCGTGTGATGATGATCATCATGGTCGTTTTCTTTCTTTTTCCAGATTACTGCGTTTTAACTGATATCATCATCTTCATCACTATTATAAGCAGTTAGCGCATTGTGGAAAACATCACACAAGAGAAGTCGGCATTAAGTAGGCATTGGACAGTCTAACTGGATATAATCAAAAGTTAAATAAATAGGGAGGGAGTAATAGTGGCATCTATAGTATAGAGAATGAGTGGCCTGGGACTATGAACTGAATTAGAAAGTTGTATTTGACACTCATTTTGTGCAGTTGAAAAGTGTAATAAGTAGGCCTAGTTACTAGTGTAGAATTAGTTTTTCCATGATTTATTTTTCCAAGCGATCACTAACTCTTCCTAACATCAATCAATTCGACAACCGGCCATGGATTTACAGGTAGCTGCTACTTTGAGTTGAGTGGCCTTGAGCACATTTCATTTCAGCCTGGCAATTTGTACTCGTAGTCTGGATGTAGAGTCTACATACTTTGAGTTTCTATTTTCTAGGTGTTAGATCAATAGATGGTGACCATATTGGACCAACTGTAGATAAAATGCATGTGATTTAATTATGATTTTAACCTCTAAAACTAAGTCAAATAACATGGATTATTTATTCAGTTGACCAATCTCATGATAATCACAATCATAGCCATTTCTTCAGCATCAAAGGACTTCTGATATAATTCATTAATTGTATTTCAATATTAAGATGAAATATTTCAGAATTTTACGTAGAAATTCCATTATTATTGATTATTTCGCTCGGCTACTCTTTCTCAATCACATTTGGCATGTTCCTTTTGTTCCCCTTGTAAATTTGAAAAATTACATTTTCCTCGACTGTTGTGGGAATGATGGGCCGCACAATAATCGCCTGTCTTCAATTGTTTAGATCACTTCATGTTTGCACCAGAAATGGGGTCAATTCCATTTGGTCAATTCCACTCCATTCCATTTGGTCAATTCCAATTCCACCTCAAATTTATCAATTCCAATTCAGCTCCAATTCCAAAATTTTCAATTCCAATTCCGTTTTTTCCGACTCTTTTTTTGTCTAATATTTTTTACCATAAGTACATACTCGAATACCTACTTGGAATACAAAGTAGTTTATATTCCAAGTAGGAACGTCATGGAAGAAATATTTCTGAATTAAAAAATTAAATGGTAAATTAATTTGTGAATTTAATTTTGCCTGTTCTAAACATTGAAGAGGTGTAAATTCCTAAATAGCAATATCTCTATGTAGATTACAGGCGTGCTATGTGGTGGTATCACAGTGGGGGCGGCGTCCATGGTATCCAGACCAGTTTAATTGGTTAAATGCACATGTACACAGTCAGTGCGCATATTTGATATATATATATATATATATATATATATATATATATATATATATATATATATATATAAGGAACCAAAGTTCTGGATCAATTTGGTTCCAGTATATTGGTAATAGCACATGTAAGTGTTAATATCGTAAAATTAGCGCAAGCCTAACCACAAGGTGCTATTAGTTAAAGACGTATTATATCACGTAGTGGATCATAGTCTTGGGTGCATGTAAGAGTATATTTTCTAATCATCAAAGGTATGTTTATATTCTACTGCCCAGTAGGAGCCTTGAAACGAATGTATTTGCTTAGCTTTGCCCAGCAGGGGTCAGACCCTGTATTTACTTTCACAACCCTGCTGGGTACTAAACCAATGGCATATGGTAAGTTTACAAAATCTCTCAAATGGTTATGAAAAAAATTAGGTCTGGGGACTGGCTATACTAGTCACAGTTTGAGGAGAGGAGAGACAATCTTTGGCTCCAGATTGGCATTCCCGTTGAGATGATAAAATTAATTAATTCCTAAATAGTAATATCTCTATATAGATTTCAGGTATGCTATTTGGTGGTGTCACAGTGGGGGCGGAGTCCATGGTATCCAGACCATTTTAATTGGTTAAATGCTCACTTGTGGTGCTACAGTCGGTGTGCATATCATATATATATATATATTTATATATATAGTGAGTTCTGGTGGCCTAGCGGTTAAGCACTCGGCACTTGGTGGCAACGGTCGCAGGTTCGAACCAGGTAAGAGGTCGAAACTTTTCCAGGGATTAATTTCTCGGCTCACTACATCGTGGGTGGTTGACCACGTTAAATGGCGCTGCCGTCTCCACTGAATTATTTAAAATAAAGGGAGACGCTAAAAACACCCCCTGAGGACGTAAAACACTCTGGCAGTGACCACCCTCGGGGTATTTCGGCTCCATCTTTCCGTACTGCTCCCCTGTGAGTGGTGAGGGAGGATGTTTCTCAACCATAGAGGCTGTGCTGATTAAGCGACAGCCTTGGGATTCTCCCCGAACAACAACAAAAAGTATGTATATACATTACCCCCATGTGTCGACATCCTGGCTTACGCCGACGACATAGCCATTATTTCACACGGCTCAAGGCCAGCCAAAAAACTACAAACCGCCCTCGACACAACAACATGGCCTAGATCTATTTTTATCCCTCGCCAAAACTAAAATAATTGCCTTCAACACCAATTCAAAACAACACAACACCTTTCATATAGGCAAACAAGACAATGAAATAGTCAAACAGTCATCATAGACAACCACCCCAATTTCAAGAAATACGCACTACAAACAAAACAAAAAATCTACTCTCGACTAAACATAATAAAAAAATTATAATGTTAAAGTAGGAATAAACACAAACAATCTTATTAATCTTTATAAAGCCCTAATTCAATCCATACTTCTTTATGCGGCCCCAATCTACCTACTTGCATCTAAAACAGCAATTAAACACATAGAAATAGCACAAAGAACTGCACTTAAATATGTCTTAGGACTCCCCCCTACTGCCCCCTCTGCCCTTATCAGCAGAGAAGCCGGCATCCCCCCTATAGCGGGACTACCCATTGACCATCATTATCGTAAACAAAAAACCCAATACCCACAAGGGGCATTCACTGAGGCGTCGGACAGGATCTCTTCCCTGAGACCAGGCAGCAATAAACATCTATACAGATACCAGTGTCCGCCAAGGATGGAAAATCTGCCTGGGCCTGTTTTGTGGAGGGAGTACACCGAAATCCCTGTGGAAGACTCCGCGACCACACACCAATCACTCTAGCATGGCGGGAGGCACAAGACAGACACGAAGACACAATCATACACTCAGACTCGATGGCAGCCATCAAAATCCTGGCACAAACAAAAACACGAACATATCCAGAAATCATAACGAAAATTATTAACTCCGCCTCTGCTTTAAGCCAACGTGGCAGTCTAACCACTCTACATTGGGTTCCCAGCCACACAAATATCAAGGGTAATGAACGAGCCGACGATCTAGCCAACGAAGCCACTAAGCTAACCAACATCCTACACACAGAACAGACACCAGGTGCCTACAAACACATGATAACAGAATATCTACACAAACAAATAACATCAAATCAAGACACAGCCAAATTAAGTACCTGGTACAATAAAACCATTGTTCCCGGCATTCATATCGTAAACAACAGAATAGCAGACGTACACATACGCCGCCTACCACTTCTGGGTGCACACAACAAGCCTTGTCGGCCCAAATAATAAAGCACTCTAAAAGCGTCAAGAGCCTACAGAAGAAGAATTCACTTATTTCAGCATAAAATGGTAATAAAAGGGGAATCACCGACCTATCTTCCGAGATAATCGAAGAGCTTGTATAAAAATAAAGGACAGAGGTCGAAAAGCGGGAGCCCGAGGAATACCGGAAATCGGCGGTAGTCTTATGGGTTCCCGCCAAATACGGGAATAATTATAATATTTTACAATGATGCCTATTTACTAAAATATAAAACAAAAATGACAGTGGTGCGAATTAGTTATACGCTACAACAGTTTATTGTTAATAGTTGTCATTGGGTATTATTATCACATAGAAATTAGTTACTAGATCTAGTAGGATAGCATCAACTTACTGATACGACATAAGCTATGTGATGATGATTTCGTTAATTCCCGCCGTTTAATCGGCGCTGGTTGATTGATTGTGGAGTTGAAAGGGGCAGCATGATTCTTAGCAGCCCTCACACATGCGCACATAGCAATGTAAGACGCCAAAAAAGTCTTGGTTAAAGTGCAAACTAGCAGACGATATTCAAACCGTCACAAAATAACTTGATAGATCTAACCATTGACCTAAAATTGGCTTTTAGGTCAATGGATCTAACAGCCTAGATCTACACTATCAAAATGATAAAATATTGAAATATCGATATAGTTCGTAGACAACACCCATTTTTGTTAAGGTTGTTAAAATTAGGAGTTGTTGTCTATCAACAATACAATATGTGGAGGGTTTTGATCGCAGTAGATGCCCCAACTCCAAAACGGTAGCGAATTAAGGAGGACGAAAAACGTGAAAAGGGTATTAATAATAGTAGTATGATTTCATGATCTTATTGCAGAATATCTTTCATAAATAACTGCAATTATTTAGGGGTCACAGCTGACGTTTGAGGTGAAAAGGTCGGCATAAACAAACTATTTATCGCTCATTTCATATGCTCAGCGCGCATTCTCGTGAATTATTAATAATGCGACAGCATGTGCATGCATGCTCAGCCACACAAATTAGAATATTGGTCCCCTCTCAGTGTCCTAGAACGTTTGGAAATAAAACCCTACTAAAGATTATTTATAAAAGGTTAAGAAGCCGAAATACTGGCGTCGATAAAAGTTATGTATAAACTAAGATGAAAATATGTAAATTGTTAATTAGAATTGGTAAATATGTAAACAAAATCCGGTTTAAACCGAATACGTAGTTGTATAGGTATATAACGTTGTTATAAAGGTAAACTCATATTCTAAATCTTCCAAAAAGGCGTTTAAAGTGTCTAGTAAATAATGACTAGTTTTGACTAGAGGTAATTAAACACGTTTCTGTTAAACCTGCTTCTCTAGAGGAAGTCTACTCTAAAGTTTATGTCATTGACTAGATCTTCCAAATTTAAATTAATTATATTAAAAAGAAAATAGCAGCTTCTCTTAAACATTTTAAAATTGTATCCGGTGTGACATTCTCCAGCAACTGTTTACGGATGTCTGGATGATTAATAGTGTTTTCTGGTGTATTAGCATTCTGATCAATGAAGGAGGATGTGATCGACTGTCAGGTGTTATTGGCAGGAGATACATTTTCGTGGATCTTCTCCAGCCAAGAGGTATGGGTTAGGAAAGAGTGCCCAATCCGTATGTGGCAGTGCACTATTTCCCTACCAGGCCTTTCCCGACAGCTAACACCCCAAAGTAGGATGCACTGGATGTCATTTATTTTCTGATTGCCGTGACCAGAAATCTGATTACTCCTTTCTTATGTATTGTTTTATGATAGGTCGGAAGTCAGTGAAGGGAGAGGTATAGACGGCATTGTTGTTGTGGTGCACAGACAAAAACAGCGTAGCTACCTTAAAGTCGGCCCTAACTTAGTATGGCGGTCATTAGTTACGAGTTACATTGGTTATAAGAAACCTTTATCAAGTGCATATGTCTCTTTTAATTGGGTTTAAGTTGCTCTACCGGAAATGTGTTAACAGAATATCTTTTCAGAGCTCCAGGAGCCATTATTTAATACAACGTTTTCTTACATCTTGTTAGAAACCAACGAACTAGCGAGATTTTGGTGTTTATAATAAGCTGTGATGATTCTATATTGATAATCATTCAGCACTTATAACTCAAAACTGATTTAAAAAATATGTTTATTTGCATGTATAATTTAATTACCATTATAATTAGAAAATAATTAAAGAAAAACCAAATTTCTAAAATAATCCAGAAGAGGATCATCTAAATATAAACAAGAAACTATGATTGAAACAAAACCATACTTTGTGCTGAACACTACGGCCAAGAATTCATCAATAAAGATTAAGCCTAAAATGGAAAAGTAAAATATTAGTACACAGTATGAATAATATATGAATAATATAAGTAGAAATCAGAATAAATTCAGATCAATACTCGAAGCAGCGATATAACACGACTCAACCCAATAGCAACATACAACACGACTCAACCCAATAGCAACATACAACACAACTCAACCCAATAGCAAAGACTTTTTTCGACCTATTCAAGTCTTCATCAGGTTGCATAGAATGTCTAACGTTACTGAAGTTGAAGTTTGGGGTAGAGACGATGGCTGTCGCCTATTGGGCACAGCCACCTGGTGTTAGTTTCTGTTATTCTGACGATGGCAGTTGTTTAACGTGGTGGCACCTCAGTTTACTATAAGTGTCATGTTCAGGTGAGAAAAACCTGGCCAGTTAGTTGCCTGGTTGGGCGAAAAACTCCCCCTACTAAAATGTCACTGCCGGGATTCGAACCTCCGGCCTTCCATATTGCTCGAGGTTTATATGCACAATTTTCAATAGGAAGCCACGCCCTTAATCCTTTAGTTCTTTTTAAAAAAGAGGGTGTGTTATTTTAATCTCTTTGTTCTACTTGTGAACTTATGTAACCATGTGTTTAGAAAACATCCCAACGAAAATTAAATAGAATTTATATGTTTGTACAGGTGTGAAAGTGCCCAACATAATAAGAAAATAAGCCTAAAATGTACTTCAAATTAATTAGTCGTAGCATCCCATTTGACAATTGATATTTAGATATCTCATTACTCTACAAACACAGTAACGGTGGGTTGAGATGTTTGTGTTTCGGACGATTGACGCTTTACTGAAGTCGTGTTTGTGATCAACGTTTCCAGAGCTTCAGGAGACATTCTATTTATTTTAAGGTATTTATTTAAACTTACTTGACACTAAATAACACAAGAGGCTTTTATATGTAGTGTAAGCAATGATGATCCTGATAATAAAGAATTCCATCAAATCATTTAAAAATTGCCTGAAAAAACACCTCATAACTCAATATTAGAATAATTAACATCGCCATTTTTTTCATTGTCTACATGACATCACATGCCAGTTTAGCGATCTCAGGTATTTGTTTTGTAAACAGTGGGTTTCAAATATTGTTAAATCATTATACTTATTAGTGCATGTATTTATATTTTATAATCTACGGAACCAAGACGTGTCTGGATTTTTATTTTTATTGTCGGCACATAGGTCTCGCCACTAAAACAGATCAAACGATCTTCGGTGTATACTCCAAACTGCTCATATGTATTGAACATTTATCCCTTATTAAATATTGTATTATTGTACAGTTTGAAATAAATATCGATTGATTGATTGATTGATTGATTGATTGATACTATATTTGTAGTGTTCTAAATAACTCTTCGGTTCAAGTATTTTAAAATGTTTATTTATTATTCTTGAAGCCATATTGCCTGTTCTAGAAAACGGCATTACTAGAGCTACAGTGTCACCTTTTTCGGCCGATTCTAACATATCTTTCGAACGTTTTTTTGTTTAACCCTGTTGGTTCTAATGATCCCAGGGTATCAATCCAAAAAGTTTCTCGTTTTAGTTTATTAATCCTGCCAATCAGAACCTGAGCTGTGTATTTGTTCAATCGGTATTAATATATAATCACCGAGAGATGGACGGTTGTAATCAGGCAGAGAAGATTCATTTGCGTGCACTTTTAAATGTGTATATAAAGAAGAAAGTCGATGTTTTCTTTCAATTGTAAATCGGTCGCCATTAGCTCTTATGCGAAGAGATGTACTAGTTTCGCCAACTATTTATTACAGAAGTAACACTGATAAGCATAAATAACGTTTGAAGAAGATCAATCTATATCTCCCATTATGCCAAATGTTTTTTGGGTGACAGTGCTCGTAATATTAAAGCAATCACTTATTAGATGACACGTCATGCCGTTCATAATATTGCATGGTTTTGAACCCCCAACAACTTGTAGTTGGAATAGCGGTATTTGACCGACGTTGTTTTATTTGCAATTCCCTAACAGTTTTTCCCTTTAATACCACGCACCCATATTTTAGAGTTATTTATTTTACACAAAGCTTGAAAAAGAAGACCACATGTCTTATCAAACTGCTTCTCGTTAGAACTTATTCTAAAAAATCGTATAATTTGCGATCTTAATAAACCTTTGTTTGGGATGAAAAGAATGTTTGTGCAACATCTGATGAATATCGGTTGGTTTAAAAAATACCTTGGTCAATAAGGTATTATTGTTTTTAGGGTCTTTGAATACAGTGGTATCTAAATAATTGACCGAATCAATACAGATAGAAGATTTTAATTTACTAAGTGGTTCATGTGTATTAAATATATTTAGAAACCCAGAGAACGCATCCTTGCCATGTGGCCATATTCTGAAAATATCATCCAAATACGGGAAGTAGGTATGAGGTTTTAATGGACATTTAAGTAATGCCTCTTTCTCACATTTTGCCATCTAAATATCGGCGTAGTGTGGTGCCCAATCCTTACGCATAGAAGTGCCTACTTTTTGGATGAACCATTCATCATTAAACAAAAAGTCATTACTCTTCAAATATAATTTTAAAAGTTCTATAATTGGATCATATATATGTGATAATTTCCCATTACGTCCCTTACCGTTTGCAACCCCTTGGTGTGATCTATATTAGTATACATACTTTCAACATCTAATGTCATAGGCAAGCAATTATCAGGCAAAGTTAATGCTTTTATTTTTTCTACAAAATCGTATGTATTTTTTATATAAGAATCCATAGTAAATCGTTTTAAGTAGCTATCTATGAAAGATGATACATTTTTTATTCACTATTACAATCAGACACAATTGGCCTTCCTGGGGGCATTACGTTTGGTATTGTCCAACAACTGTCCTCTTTGTGAATTTTAGGGAGCATATAAAAATATCGAGGTCTTGGCTCCTGGGGAGGTGAAAAGAATTGAAATTGTTTTTTTCAGAAATTGCACCCGTAGATTTAAGTTATTTGAATCGCCGTCCTTGGGTATATAGGCTCATTAACATTTTCGTAATGATTATCATTATTAAATTTATTCTTTTTGGCCATTATTACTACTACCGAAATATTATCAGCTTTTTTAATTACTATATATTTATTTTTAAGTAAGTTGTTTAGCGTTAATATTTCTTCAATTGTTAATTTTTTCCCTCGTAAGACATTTAGTTCTTCTATTTCCTTTGTAAAGTTATGTATTCATTCTATTGTATTATTATATAAACAACATCTGGTGTTGCCGTATATCTCCAGCCGATTTTTATTAACTCAACTTCACCTACAATAACAATGTATCTGCGGTGACTTATGTGGCAATACAAATAAAAGTAACTTTCCTATTATCTTCCCTTGTTTTAAATATTACCTGGTTAGCTGTTGCTAATTACTCTATTTATTGTAACAAAATCTACAATTTATAATCATCTTAATTAGGAAAGATTTCAGTAATTTCATCATAATATAGAGACCAAAGTTTATCCATAGGAATGCTAAAATTATAGTAATGTATGCAAGATATTGAATGATAAATGGCTATATAATTTGCTACCACATAAACTATGAAAATATATTCCTACATCTAATTCACAACATTCATCTATATAATGTCAGATAATTGGATATCATGAGTGCTATTTTGAAATTTTGCATTAACAACACCACCACCACATACATTACTGTGGTCCGATAATCTGGGAATCCTGTTGCGGAGTTTCTTCCCATAAGTAACTCAGCAGGCGAGTATCCACATACGAGTGGACTGGATCTGTAACTAAGTAGTGCAAGATATGGGTCGTTTCCTGATTCTATGGCCTTAGTAAGCAGATTTTTTCAATTCCTACACCCTTTTCTGCCATACCATTAGACTGGGGATATCTTGGGCTTGATGTTGTGTGACTAAAACCATATTCTCTTCCAAACAAACGAAAGCATTCCGAGCTGAATTGGGGACCATTGTCACTGATCACTTGTTCTGGAATTCCATGACGTGCAAACATGGATTTAACATGTGTAATTACAGTGTCTGATGTTGTGTTTGTGAGCAATGCGATTTCTGGGTATTTTGAGTAGTAATCGATTGCTAATAAGTAATAAATATGTCTTGTTTCCTAGCTGGAATAGATCCATACCAATCTTCTCCCATTGTTTTGTCTGGTGATGTTGTATGATCGGCTCCTTCTGCTGGGACCTCTGATGTCGCTGACATGGAGTACAGGACATGATCATGTTCGATATATCATTGTTCATGTTTGACCAATACATGACCTCACGGGCGGTACGTCTTGTCTTCTCAATACCCATATGTCCATCTTGCAATCGACTTAGCATGAATGATTGCATAGAGGGGGGTACTATTATCCTCTGGCCCTTCAGGGGTACATCATTCACTAAAGATATTTCTTCAGTAAAACTGTAGTATGGTTTACATATACGAGCACATGGGCCAGACCATCCATCTAAAACATGTTTCAGCACTTGTGAAAGTTTATAGTCTGTTTTAGTTTCACAAGATATTTCCTCCCACTTCTGATCGCTGACAGGAAGTGAGTTGACAATCATGTCTACGTGTACCTTTACATCCTCTTCAGTCGAACTCTCACGATTCAGATTTGATGCACGGGACAATAGATAACCCCATACTAAATGCTTGCCAGGCGTGAAGATCAGTTCAAATGTGCATGGCTGAAGTTTTAGTAATAATCTTTGGATCCCGAATGGACAGTCTGATAAGTTACATCTTACAATACTGATGAGCGGCTTGTGGTTTGTCTCTAGTATTATTTCTTTGAAATATACTAAATATAATATACTGGTGAAATGTTTCACATCCAAATGCAATTCCAATGGTTTCTTTTTCTATTTGTGCATAACGCGTTTCTGTACTTGTTAGTGTGCACGATGCAAATGATACTGGGTGCCAGCGAGAATCATGTTCTTGTAGGAGGACAGCTCCAATGCCGTCTTTGGACGCATCTGAAGATATCATTGTCGATAGCGATGGATCATAAAAATCCACCGGAATTCCATATCTGTTTCTAGTAAATGACGTATGTTTGCTGTTTCAGCTGACAAGTTAGGGATAAACCTGCCTAGATACTTTATCAAACCAAGGCGTGTTTGGAGTTCATCAATATTTGTTGGTGCTGGCATAGCCTTGATATCTGCTACCTTGTCATTATCTGGTTGTATTCCCTCAGCTGTCAGCTTGTCTCCAAGAAAGCTGATGCTTTGTACTTGAAATTGGCATTTGTTTCTGTTTAGTTTCAGTCCTGATTTTCGTATACGATCCAGGACGTTTTGATCATGTTGATCTTTGTTTCTGCCCCAGATAATTATGTCATCTATGAACACTTGCACGCTATCTATCCCTGCACACATTTGCGAGACTGTTTTATGGATACCTCAGGACTTGAGCATATTCCAAATGGTGTATTGAATGTACATAATCTGACACTGGGCTGGTCCAGCTCAATCTGCACGTTTTATGTTCTTGTTTAGGTCACGTGGATCAATACACAATCTAAGTTGACCTGTTTTCTTCTCTACGATCACCAGTGAATTTACCCAATCTGTAGGCTCATCCATTTTAGACACAATGTTTAGTTTTTCAAGTTTGTTCAACTCTTTGTGCAGTCTATTGCGCAATGAGATTGGTACTTTTCGTGGCGCATGTACCATCGGAGATGCTTCCTCTTCAAGTTCAATGTGATGTTTCACCTGTAGGCATCCGATGCCTTTGAACACATCATTATATTCCTGGACCAGTTGTTTAATTCCTGGACTGTTTATAGCATATATTGTTTCACCAATCTTAGGCGAATACAGGTGTTTTTTCCTAAAAGTGCAATGTTATCTGTGTCTACGACTGCAAACATAAATTTATATGTCTTGTGTTTCAGTGTGAGGGTAAGCCTTGTCATTCCTACACACGGTATTGACTGGTTGTTATATGCTTCTAATTTGACACTTTATTATTCTTTTCTTTGCTCGTATGTTTTCATAGTCTTTAAATGGTAGTATATCCATTTGGGAGCCAGTGTCCAGTTTGTATGGGATGATAACATCTTCCGTTTCAATTGGCGTAATCCAATCATCGTCATTTCTGCTTCAATTGCATCGATCAAACGTGGCATGTCATCACTCTCTGTGTTTAACGTTCCATTTGACAGTGATATATTGTTGATGGCTCCAACAAATAACGTGTCTGTATATACTTCCGGTTCATCATGTTCATCAAGAGCATGGACCTTCTTGATCTTGTTTGTTTTGTGGGGGCTGTAGGCCTTGCAGACAGTTGCAAAGTGATTTAACTTCCCACATTTATGACATGTTTTACCATGCGCTGGGCAGTTACGAGCTTCATGTACTTTCCCACAGCTGTAACATTTGACTTGTGTCACGGTTCCACCACGCGCACCAACTTGAATCTGCCCTCGACCACGATAGGTACCGTTTCTGTATGCAGGTCTACGCAGAGCACATGCGCGGAATGTTGTATTCTTTTGATTAACGAAATCAACATGTTTATCTGATGTAGACTGGAGTAGTTTTAACTGTTTACTTGCCGTTTCTGCAGCTTTGCATATCTGAATAGCCTTGGGGAGGTCTAATTCAGCTTCACGGAGCAAACATCCCTGAACAGTTGGATCGTTAGTTCCGATAACTATTTGATCACGAATTAAACTATCCATCAATGTTCAAAAATGACAGTTCTTTGTCAAGATTGTAATGTCTGTCAACCAATTGTCAAACAGTTCTCATCCTAAACACAAATCTTTCATACCTTTCGTTTATCTTTTAAATTTAGCCCGAACTGAATCATATATTTATCCTTCTCTTCATCCGTAAAAGTGATCTGATCCATATTTCGTGAGGTTTTTTTTGTTTCTGGTACCATGTATTATTATATAAACAACATCTGGTGTTGCCGTATGTCTCCAGCCGATTTTTATTAACTAAACGTTACCTACAATAACAATGTATCTGCTTATGTGGCAATACATATAAAAGTAACTTTCCTATTATCAATACATTTATTAAATAGGGATCAGTTCCCTTGTCCGGTGGAACCCAGTTTGACTTAAATATAAAACTTTTCTGTGGTTTATTAAAATTGTTACGTTCATAGCGAAAGAAATATTTAATTTTCAGTTTCCTCCCCAAATCTCTAGTTGCTTCCAAAATGGGTGCTTTAGAATTTTTTGGGGTTTGAACGAATGTAAGTCCCTTGCTTAGTAAGTTTGTTTCTAATGTCTTCAAAACTTTACTTGAAAGATTTAAAATGTTATTGATCATTTTATAACAGGGGTAAGTTTGAATCTCTGAAGACCTTAGTTTTAAAAATCTAACAAGTGTGAAAGGTACCGAGATCCGGGACGCGGCCAGCTCAGCCGTCCCGGATCTCGGCCTCGCTAAGTTCTCTCTTTCAAAACTCCGAACTCATGTGGTCTCGAATCTACTTTATTCCTCTACTCAAAAGTGTACAGAAACTATACACTCCTCGAAACTATACACTCCAGGACCACCACTCCATTGCTCTCTCTCCTCTTAAATAAATCTACAAAAATCCAAATATATATAGGGAATTGTCCCTCAGCACTGTAAGCGTTGTTGTCCGGTAGATCCCGCATGGTCATCTGGTCCACTCACCGCTGACTTGGCTGAGTCGAGAACAATCCCCCACTAAAAACTCCTCCCACACATCCATACAGGTATATAAAGGGAAATCTTCCCCCAGCATAACAATCGTGTTGTCCAGTGGAGACTCGCACGTCCCTTGATCCAATCTCCTCTGACTTGGCTGTACCATTATAAACGTTCATTGGCAAAACTTTCACACATTCAACCCACACCACGAAAACATTAACAGAGTACAAACCCACCAAACCCCGCGGCTACGACATCTACACCCGTGCGATCCCAACAACCGGCCGGCCACAAATCCAAAAACCTCTTTCGCACATCAATAAATCGGAGTTCTATGGTTTCACACCCATTTGGCCTCATAATTGGTCGGCCACAAACCGTTAACGTGGCCGATCACTAATTCTTCATAACATAAATTAATTCGACAACCGGCCATGACTTTACAAGTGGTGGACCATTGAACTTGCCGTGTCTTCTTTCCATAGAATTCCCATTACACTATTTGAATCAATTTTGAATTTCTGAGTACCCAGCTTGGGTATGAGCGTAGCCCAATCTGTATTAAATCTCAGTTAGCAATAGACATTTTACCTGAAAGTTTAAGGTAATATACATATTACCTGATTATACAGATTAACTGTAACATATTCACTTTGTTACCGCATTGACTGTTTGTAAGATTAGTTCAAGTCTCTGTTTACGTATTGTAGCTTTAAATCTAATTGATAGCTCTTGTTGATCAGTATTTATCCAAGAATCTATCAAATGCATTTTCACTGTGGGGCAAATCGTTGTTTAATGATAATTCAAGGACTAACATTATACCGTCAAATAAAGGACCTCAAAATTGAAGCGCTACCTTTAGCATTGTCAATATTTGTATACATAGTCTCAACATCTAATGTCATAAGTAAACATTCATCAGCAATGACTAGCTTCGCAATTTTATCTACAAAATCATAGTTTTTTTTTAAATATAATAAAGGTGCTTTAAGAAAATTGTCGATAAACTATTACGATTCACTGTTATAGTCAGCTACAATAAACCAAACTGATGGCATCTTATGTGAAAAGGTCCAAAGCTGCTAAATACCTGATTTGATTTGCATAAATACTGTTACATAGTCTATGTAATAAAGAGGGAATCGATTTATTAATAATACGTTTTTTAAAGATATTTTAGGTAAAATGATACCAGGAACTCGTTTTAGGTAACTTACAAATTCTGTTCAACTGTGATTTGTTTAGATAGAGCATTACTAACACCGAATAGCATATATCAAATTAGAGAGAACTTTGTTTACTTTAGCATGGGCTAATTTGTACAGTGTAAAGAATAAACACAAACTATTTTATCTTTAAATTTTTATGGAAATCAACGTATAACTCTGTGATTATGGATATCAACTACCATGTGCACAAAAGTAGCCGTAAAACACAAATCATCAATCATCTTCAATACGTATAAGCTTATCATGGAAATATAGTACGCGATTGTTAGCATATGAACAGGTACATAACACCATTCCCCATATATATATATATATATATATATATATATATATATATATATATATATATATATACGGTTGATATAACATGAAGCACTAAGCAAACTGGACGCAAAGTGTATGTGCCGAAGTCTGAAGTATTCAGTAAAAGCGAGGTGATCGAAGTATCCCTTCTTCTCCTTTAAAAGCGTTATGACATATTGGCTTGTAGAGCGTTATGATGATATAATTAACCCTATATGTATCACATGCGTGACGATATTTATAGCACAAACGACAGTATAAATTATGAGATATTTTAGTAACTCCTGAACAACTACTTCGTTCATTACCCTAGACTATCTGCCATCTATAAGTTTGAATGCGGTTACTGAAAGCCCATTCACAGTTTTGTATACAGGGTCAACACATCAACCCAGATGTGTAATATGGGGTCAATACATCAACCCGTATGTGTGATACCTGCAGGTTCAATGCATCAACCCAGGTGTGTGATATTTTCAAGACTATGTGATAAGCATGCCGTAATGCAAGATATCAGCGTGAGTGTGATAGCAGCAAAAAACAAGAACAATAAAAGCAGCATCTATCAACGGTTGCCCCAAACCACCTAACGGCTGTTTGCCACACCTGTACCTGTGTTGACCAGGCCACGCATCACTGATTCGGCGTTGGAGCTCTCCGACGAGCGGAGTAAACAAGATACGGCGATAACGGCCAGTGGGGAAGAGAATAGGTGAATATTTAGCATCGGAATCTGCGGCTCAGCTGCGTCACACGAGTCGTACATCTTGTTGGTACCCCATTCACCGAACTGACAGTCGCAATTGTTAGGAATAAGATACGTCAACCGTCCTTAATTCGCCGTTACTGAATGGGTTTTTTTCTCGGCTTGATTGACAACTTTTGTTTTGCTTGCTTCGCTGTTGTTAGTGACTGAGTAGCTGAGAAAGTCGGTTTAAGAATGAATCTGGATTCTGGTACTGGCGAAACAGGATCACGGCCAACTGGATTTGTTCGTGTCTTCTACACGTCGTAGACTAGAGAACATAGGATGATTATGGAAGGATACGTAGATCTAGTATAGATATTGATAACGGGTTGAGATTCGATGCTTAGTTGCACTTAAGAGCCATAAATAAAAGATGGAGAATAAATCAAGGTGAGTCATAGGATGATAGATCGATATATTATAGACTTCTAAGACTAAGTCTAATCATAATGCATAAAATTTATAAATTAAATATTAATTTCGTTTATGTCATTAGTCTGATTAGACTAGTCTGTTTATATGACATTGTGTTGTAAAGTGTCTCGTTGTTAAACCACCTACAAATAAAACCCAACAAGGATCATAATATGATATAGGCAAATACTGGCAATAGCCTATAGGCCCGGGTCTAGAGACTAAACTCTAGCTATTAGATAGATCTAAGTAGTCTATAATATACTTAGATACAAATTGGTGCTCTATCTTTAATTAAATTTTTTTTGTCACGTACCTAAGTATATATCGTAAGAAGACAATTCTGTGATATTAAAAACAATTGTTCCATTTATGATTAATTTTATGTATGTTTTATAGTGTAGACTATATTTAGTATATAATTATAAATATAATGTAGTTTGAATAAGTGTATCGTTATATATATCATGACTATTTAATATTTTATAACTGTACAATACAAACATATATTAAGCGTTTAAAATTTTTTTATGGATATTGAAGAAAAATTGTATTCAAATAAAAAATCCGATTTCAAGCAAATTAAAAAAAATACAATTTTTTTCAACCCTGATTATAATACATTATACTAATAAGCTCTACGAACAGTCTCAGAGAGTCTTCGAAACACTGCTGCTGGTATAGAAGTAGATCTTTTTTTAGTTATATATTGATGAAAATCTGCAATGGGGTAATCGTATCATGATTATTGTTTATCATTATTTTAGGCCTAATTCTGTGTTGATTAATTATGATTTGACGAATACTGTATTAATCATGATTACTACTTTATGATTAGATCATCTCAGATGTGAATCTGAATGTTGACTAATTAACTTTTTAATAACTATATATAATAATCATGTTATTGTCATCCAAAAAATTATTTAGTGATGATTATATATGAAATATAATCGCCTATGGTTATAATGGATGATGTATGTTTGTTGAATGTGCAGCATTTAGTTACTGGTGTTGATAATTATGGCATCCCTAGTGAAAATAATCCTTAACGAATCTTATCATTAATACCTTAGGCACCTCTTGGCATCCAATTGCCTAACCCAATAACATAATTATGTAATAAATTAGTTGTACATATATAATATTTGCATGTGTTTCTCATTAACATGATTGCAGACTTCCACTACCCTTCCTACATAACCTTATTATAGTCTTCGAACATTTTTCAGACTAACAACGACTGTCATAATATTTTTATTACTGCAGTAACCTGTAATCTGGTGGATATTGGTTGTTTGTTGACATGGTTACTAACAGGAAGTTCACTGTGGCTGCTGGAACATTAGCCTTGCCAACAGAGGTCACTACTAGTACTCTTGAAGATGTTGTTATCCCAGATGTCAGCGAAGATCTTTCAAAGTATGTAGCCATGGTAACGAGGTCACAATTGGATTGTTTTTCATGCTGGTCACTGATTGGATAGTCAGTTACTCATTTCTGTTTCTCATTCTTTTGTAGACTCGGTGGACTGACTTTCTTGTCCTAAAATATATGCTTATCCTGATTCCAGTTCCAATACCTTTCATTTCTCACCTTTATATCTTTTATAACACATGATTGCATTTAGTTATTTTATTACACCCAGCTGTGCTACATTTAGTAACTGACATTGTAATTACTACCAGGGTTAGCTTTCTCCCCTGCCAAGGGGAGAAATACCTTTCTGCTTGGTAGAAATAGCAGAAAGTGGGGAAAAACTCCCAGATGTGTTTATTTTAAGGGTGCAGCACCATTACATCATGCAAACCAGAGTACATTTATACTGGGATACAATTAATTATTAATTTATTCATCTGTTTAACAAACTAGTTTTAAGAAAGATAACAAATATTCAAGATTTACCGGTAATTGGTTTATTATATCACATTTGGCATATAGTTGTGAATGTTACTCCAGCCATCTTGTACAAATGTACCTGTCTTGCCTTCAATGAGTTTTTTCAAGTTACCTTGAATTTAATCATATACTTTGTTGAAGAGATTTCCAGTAATTTGTTTTTGACTTGGTGACTGATATCCAGTGCACAGTGTATTCATGACTTTTTTAAACTGTGAATGTTCAGCAACATTAAACGGAATGTCAATGTGTGACATTAATGCTCAACTGGGACCAGTGTTTCCATGCCAGGTCTAGAATTCAGTGCCACAGTACTCGACTGGCTGGTCTAGTGTCAATTTTTATAGAAGAAACATTTAAATAAACTCGCTAGCACACAAATAACCAAGCACACGATCTGTTTATTAACTTGTGCCACATCAAAGGACAAATACACAAATAACTTCAGTGGCGATATTTAGTCAAATCTAGGACTTCCGGCAATGAATCAACTTGGCGTAACCTGGAACATCACAAGGGACATTTGCACCTTCCTGAATGACCAATATTCTGCAATTTACCTGAATAGTGGTTTGCTTTGTGGTTAAAGAAGGTGAAGAGATGACTTCTTACAAATCCAATTTTAATGAAACTGTTTTATCATAGAGTCCTTTATTCAGAAAATAATGTTTTAGATGGCACATCCAATGAGAGCTTTTCCAGCTGTTTTAACCGAACATGATCAAATCATGTTTATTCGGCATTGTAATGTATATCACTTTACAGATGCCAGAAATAAATAATCTCAATCTTTTATCTCACAGTTTTAAACATGATGAATTATATATAATTACATAACTTATTCATATGTATATATTTCATGGCAACTTTCTCCAAATTTAATTTCTGCCATATCAGCAGAAACTGGGTAATTACCATGGTTTTTACAGTGGTGCAGAGAAACCTATTAACAATGCTGTTGTATGTGATCATATTCCATTTCTTTCATATACTCTTTCTTTTGATCTCTACATCATTGACTTTTTGTGTTACAAGATAATTAGCATAACATGTGGTCACAATTCTTACCATGGTACTTATTAATGTTTATGTTGCGTGTGTTTGCACTGACTTTCATGTCAGCATTGTGCCATACCTGTTTTATACATTAATGGCAATCTGTTGCTTATCAGATTCAACTGAAGAATAAATTGTATATTCTCCTATGAGTAGATAATCTGCAGGTTGTGTTTTGCAATGAGTTCAGGTGATAATTGTACCATTGATGTACTACTTAATTAGCACTAATTAAACACTTATTATCAAACAGAATTATTGACACATTTTGTTCACATAATCTATATCAGGCATCTTGGCAAGAATTGAATCTTGTCTATCCAACTTAGAGTTCTATTTGCAGACCAGGTTTCTCAAGTGGAAATGTTTTATTTAAAAACAAATTAATCACAATATATTAATAATGTGTATTATTTATTGTATACACATATTAAAGGTTTTCCTGTTTTCTCATAATTTTGTTCACATACAATGATACATAGTGTAATATAATAATATTAATACATAAACTTATTAGTGAAATAGAGTATTATATTGATATAATGCTTTATTCAAGAACTGGATCTCTGAGCATTGGCATTTGATGAACTAGTCCCATGTAATACCATTGAAAACTTATCTAGTGTAGATAGGTAGCTCTACCCTTTGACCATCCATATTCAGTAAATCAGAAAGAAATTAGTGGGTTAACTTTATTTATATTGGAAAATGTTATGACAGGATTTTGTTTTGAAGTATTGGTTCCAGATTTTAAAACTAATCACTTATGCTATATAAGATGGGATCCAGTCATTTGCCCTTTGGCTTTAGTTCATTTGCCTATAAGAGTGTCCCTTTGCATGTTCGGCCTCTATGCTGGGAACATTCCCATCTGATGGTTGACTTGTTTGAACACATTTTAGTATAAGTTTACCCTTCATTACCTACTAAAATAGATTTATGATATACACAGAACTATTTGTAGTGATTCAATTTCTTAATTACTCAAAACTGTCATCCGAGATTTGGTTGCTAACTGTTCTCCTTATTCATTCATCATTGTCTGTCATCTCAAGATCTGCTTGCTTCAAAGAAATATCTAGCTATATATATATATTATAGCTTTAATCAGTGGCTTCTTTAAAAAAAAAATTGGTAACTATTCTCTTTATGCTAAATTGTCTGTCATCAACAATTGCAATTATGATGATCCCTTGATTAGAAAGATGCATGGGAACAGACCTGAGTGTAATAACATAAGGGGAGTTCTTAGTTCCACTTCCAGTCAGTGTCTCCTTAATTACAATTGATATATGTACAATGAAACATTAGTTATATTGCATATATATAGTGCATTAAAATTATCTTTTAAAAGACATTTACCAATTTATGTATTATCATAGACTTATTTATTTATCTTAAGAATTCTTTTATAAACCATAGCAAATTAAAAATATAACACAACAAAATAACTTTATTGTGCACTTATCAAACTTTTTAAAGCTATGAGGCAAAGACTGAAGGGCAAAAGACCAATTATTGATGGGGCAAAAGACCCGAACCTGTATAAGATACTGTTGATAGTCACTGGACCATTCCACTGTTAAAGCTTTATAGGTTAGAGGACATGGGATACTGGTTTTCTACTTGTCTTATAGTGTGTGTTATTGTAGCTATGGTGTTTCATAAGATTGAATGAATGTTGGACTGAAATGTGCATCATAAATGATAAATGGCATTCTATATTTGACATTCTATATTTTCCCATGAACTGCTAATTTTCAGTGCTGGATCACAATTGTGTATTCAGTTGTTCACTTGATTTTGAAGATCTAATGTGATCACACTGATCATCTGAAACATGAATATGCAAATATAAATAGTTAACATTTTATTACAACTTATAATATAAGTTATATGTACACGAAGAATATTTATTATACAGTAGAAATTTTCAGTTAAAAGAAAGTACTTGGTATGGAAAGGGCTTCTTTCCTGGATTCTCAGTTAAGTTTTGGTCATGCATATGTCACTAGCTAATAGTTTGAAACATGTGGATGTGTCAAAATATGGAACTTATATCCTTAATATTAGTCCTATTAAGGTCAGTAAACAAAACCTGTGATATATCATCTTTACACATTTATATTAAATTTATTAGTTGCAGAAATGGATGATTATTCAATACCTAGTAGAACTCTCATGAGATTATATCCACTTATAATCAAATTCTCCTATATTATGTATAATCTCAGCAGGAATGATCGCTGAATTGGAATTATGCTGCATTCATTAATTCATAGATGCCTTATCCAGACATGAAATTAATAGTAATACTCTGGTTGTGTTTCAGTGATGGCAGATTTTCTTCTAGAAGCCAGTAAAACATTCTATTTAATTTGAAGAATCCATTGATGATGATATTCTGTATCGTGCAGTTCACTGATAGCAACTGGACAGGTTATGCAAATAGATTTGTTATTGGTATCAAAGACTGTTCCTGTGCTGTATTTCTTCTCTCTTTGAGAAAACAAAAACTTACCCAGAGATACTACTTCCTAATTAACTGGGGCAGAACCAGTTATGTTGGTGAATGGTTTTTCTGATGTAAGATGCTATGGATAACGTGTATGCTTCAGACAAAAAGGTGTTTACTGTAGATGTGGGTGTGTAATTGCTCTCTTTCATTCACTCACCCATATGCTATGATATGCTATGATATAGACAGATGTATGCTTGTTTCCTTTTTATTTGTGTGCCTCCTAATATATATGATTATATATATATACACACACACAGTAGTTGTGGCTCAGTGGTAGAGAGTGGTTTACTAAAATTGTGAACACATCAGTTCAGATTTTCACCAACTATCTCCTGATCCACCTAAAATAATTTCTTTGTCCTGCTGAATTAGTGTACCTGACATTAAAGACCTCTATAGGGTGTAAAATACTGAAAAAGATTTAAAGAATAGTAGGTGAACATTTTGTTTACAGCTTCCCATGCTGTTTTCCTGTGAGTGGCAGTGGGGACCATGTGGTTGGAGGATTAGAAGCTAAGACTTTCCAGTCATTAGCCCAAGATGGCTAATGGACTGAAATGTGTTAGACCTATTGGTGGAAATTTAGTGGGTGAGTGCAGCTAGGCTGAAGGTTATATGGTAAGGGGTCATAGGGGGTCGTCATTGACAGAAATATGTATACAGCGTTTCATACATGAGGTCGCCGGACAACTCATTTTGTGAGCAGGCGCAACCCAGAAACTCATTCTCGACCACTAATAGCACCAGTTTCTTGCGAGTATACAGAAATATTATTTTGGGTTTTAGCCCTGTGGGCTAGTAACACACATGTTATACTAGCCCATAAGTATTTCTTTTAGCCCCGGACCAACGGGCTAGCGCTTATTTCGAACCCTGGAGTTGTTTTGATCTAGTTAAAAAAAACATAACAGACACTTCTGATCTGTAAAGAAACCAAAAATGCACTCCTCCAGCAACAACCTTAAAGGTAGTTTGATACATCACTTCATTATATTTGTAGCATTGCAGAATTTAGGATTAAAAAAATCATTGTCCAAACCTCACCAGGAGACAACTTTAGGTGTTAACACAATGACATCATTTCCACTGTTGAATGAGCATTGTATAATTTGAATTAAAATAATATTTACATGATTATCATTGGCCACTATAACAGGTAGATTTAATGGGAAATATATAAATAATGGATCTTGGAAACTGAAGAAGTGTCTGCATATTTATTTCGCCATTTATTGTAAACTAATGATTATCTAAAAGTAATGAACTTTCCAATGTTTGTCTTTAGTTACAGGTTTCTTTTTGTAGCCTCCAACAATGGCATGTCAATCTGAGTGGTGGTTCATATGGCATGAACTTTTCCATAATGTGTTTGACTATTTTGTTTTATTATTTTGTGTGTGTGTGGAATATTTATTTAATCAAGATTAAGTAAATAAGACCCTGGCTGGTTGTCTTTTTCAGCTAATTTCTAGTATTTTGTATATAATATAATTTTGTACATTATGTAGAACTGTGTTCGTGTTGATGTTGTGAATTATGAGCCTGGTACAGTAACTCTACAAAACAGTGATATTATTCCTGGTTTACATTTGTCTTTATACACATGTAACAAACTAAAATAATTAACCCTATTCTGGTGACGTTTTAGAAATAACCAATTTTCACTGACTTTCCATGTCAGGCTGCCAAATTCTCACATATTAAGGCTGCTATATCCTCACACATTAAATGTGCCATATCATCACATAATAAGGCTGCCAAGTTCTCACATATTAAGGCTGCTATATCCTCCCATATTAAGGCTGTCATGTCTTCACATATTAAGGTTGCCAAGTCCTCACATATTAAGCCTGTTAAGTCCTCAGCATTATAGTTTACCACATATGAATGGCGCACAGACAGTCTGTTTATTCTCTACTTTAATCAAAGAATGACCAACAGCACAGTGCTTTGTTCATTTGGTGGGTCACCCTCAGGCCATGAAATGTCACAAAAAATATGATGAAGTTTTCTTTGTGTTACTTTGCTGGCTCTAAAGATTTTAAATGTAGGTTTTTTTCTAATGAAATTCTGTTGTTTGGATTAAGGGTGAACCGTATTGAACCAGGTAGAGTTCAGGAAGGGTGGCGTCATGTTATACATGTGTTTTTGTGTTCTTGATGACTGCATGTTGCTGGGTGAGTTTCTTCACTCGGTGCTCAGTATTATAATGTCGTGGGCTTTGTGCTAGTCTACATTCAGTGAAGGAGAACACTGGATTGTTAATAATATAGTCTGCAGTCATTTGTGAAGACTGGTTATTGATTTGGATAAATTATTAATGCACTGATTTGGTACAGTTTGTTTAGGTGGCGTGTGTGTGTGACTGAGTGTGCATGTGCCAAATAAATTAAGATATACATATATTTTCCATGAGATAAAGATTTCCTCATCTGGGCAATCCATCTTCCAATGAATGCACCCAGAATACCAAGTTATCACACTAAGTCATAGCCTTATCTGTGTTTCCATATTAGGCTATTATTGATAATATAGGTGGAGCCAATAACTGCTAGTGTATGTGCATATCATTTGGTGTAATTAGAGCACTGTGTCCTTTGCTATTGTATAAGGGCCTTATACCTATGCACCATGAATGTCAGTGATGAGGACACCTCTTAACCTTGTGTGACATCTTCAACACTGAGACGTGCACGTGTGTTAACTGAGAGTAAACATGTTGCATATGAAAAGACCTGGAATAAAATATTGACGTATTAACATGGCCCATCATTACGAACTGCACACCTGTAATAGATTATATCACCATTGTTATAGAAGGTCAATTTTCATCTGCTTGTAACGTAGTGGTGGTGCTGCAATGTCCATCTCAGCTTCTGAAACGAGTGCTTTTTCTAGAGTGATAGCTGATGAGGAGAATTGAAATGGCATTTCAATGCCAATGAAAAGATTTATGCATGGATAAAGTGTAACAATATATATGTTGGTAAAGCTGTGGAGGATTGTTTGTGTAATAACACTCTATATGCGGCATATCTGATTAACAATTTTTGTTGGTGATACAATGCTACAACCGATCCATTTCATGATTAGACATCATCCATGTGCACGTACATACAGACACATAAAATGATAGGCTTCTTTATTTCAGAACTCGGCAAAAGCTTAACAGGTTCCTAAACCTTCTTAGTTTCCAAGCTTTCATTGTCACTGTTGTTGTCCTGGATACGATGCTTGTCATATTTCTGCTTCTGATGGAACTTAACATTATAAAAGGTAAGTTTACATTTGGCACACAAGTTGGATCTTTTATTCTTGAAGACATTACCCACAAAAATTTAAATATAGAGTTTAAAGAATTGTGTCAAAAGTGTGTCAATACTCCCAGACATATTTTAATAAAATAAAATATCTGTATTCAGTGCTGCATTGCAAGATGTTCATTAGATATATGTTGATTGCAAATGACTAGAGATAATTGATACAAGAATCATACTGATTTCTGTTTAATTTGTCAGTAAATCTTTTTACTTTCTACCTATATTATAATATAATTTTATGATTAGACATAAGTAAGACTTTTCTCTTGTTAATTTGATCAAGATAAGATCCTCGCTGCAATAAACGGTCATTGACAATCGATGTAAACAAAAGTAAATCGAAATATTAAATGAGATAAAAATGTAATCACTTAAGTTAAGTTTTTATTGTATCAAGCTAATGTGTATGGCCATGCACACTGGTGTATAAACATGTATGTGCATACATTCATCAGTATATTATTAATAATTGATGCCATTGAAGAGTTTTAAAAATCTGAGTGACAGCCCACATACAGAAGTCATAAAATAAATAATAGCTGGGTGTGTATTCAAATGAATCATAGCTTGAAGGATTATCAATCATATTGAGATATAGTTCATAATTCATAATAGTATGACTTTCTAAACACATTATAGGAAATATTTTATTTGTTATTAATATTTTTGTTATTTTACTCAATACAAAATGTCTATATATTCAATTAAGTCATATACCTGGATATTTTGTCATTAAGATAAACATTTACATTGTATATTACTAATTAGAGGCATGACAAAGTGAATGACTCATTAATGATAATCTCTGGAAAACTTTAAACAAAGAAGCATATTTTGATAAGATATTTTAAAATTAAAGTTACCATTTTAGTTAATAGTTTAGCTAATTATCATGTATATGCAAACATCATAGGAATATATATATATATAGAGAGAGAGAGAGATGGATGGATGGACGGACGGATGGATATAATGACAAATATGCTTGTTATTATACATTTTCTTCGTGCATTCTGCATTTTGACGCCAATGAAAATAAAGCAAATTGATTTATCATAGTTCTTATAGATTTATTATAATAATTATTATTTACAATATATTACTGAATTACGCCAGTGAGTGGAACTTGGCATATTGTGCTATTTCTATATTATGCTACTGCTCATGAGAAATTAATTCTAGAATGTATACATCATAAATAAACATTTTCATTTGAATAAATCTGCACAGTCAAATGGTTAGATCCCACTGTATGGGGACGGCTACTCACTGTATAGTTCATATGTACTGTAGTTTACCATGTACAAACAGAAAATGTGTTGTGTTGGCACTGTTTGGATGCATCCATGCTAATAGATACAGTATCTACATGGGTACAGCACCATTCTTTATCAGTGAGCTTAGGTCCAGTTTCTCAATACATGATTGATTTAAGGATTGAAAAAATATAACTACAATACTGGTATGGCATTATGGATGTTTACCATCAACATGTAACCATGACAGCAGCCAGGGTGTTCGTATCATCAGGTGTTGCGTTAAATATACACCATCTGTTTATATGCAGTATTTTTCCAAGGCCCAAACTGATTAAATATGAACATCCAGCTAGCAGCATCTATGCCCCGTTATGTGAGCCACCTCACATGGCAACAGCTGTAAACATTAATTGATTTGTTACAGGTGGTATTGGTTGATGATATTTTCTATCTCTGCTGACTGACATCTGCTGGTGGCCGTCATGACCTTTCACTAGATAGGTAGACAGCTATGACTGGTGTTTGGTCTTTTTACTTATTGATGAGATCCCACCAGTTTTGTCAGTAGGTGTGTGTGCCAGTGTGTTTTGAGGCATACCTGTACACACACACACACACACACACACACACATATATATATTTATATACATGTGAAAAAAACGTATGTATTACATTCAAAGATTCATACTAAAACCTTTTTGTGTGTACACCAGGAAGTGGGCTTCAGTTAAATCGTAAGCTATAAGTGAATTTTGGTTATATACATTTTTATTTAAATTATTTATATCAAATGCATAGTTCTGTTAGATACATAACATACCTTTTCACTTAGGTGCATCTGTTCCCCCCCACACACACACACCCAATTGGTTTGTCATATACTGTGTTACTAGTATTACAACCGGAACTCTGATCGATTTTGTTTTAATTTGATGTATTATCCATAAAGAAGACAAAGTAACATCATTGACATGAGCAGACAATTGTTGCATCAATCATATGGCCACTAATGTCACCACAACACTGATATTTACATCCGATCATTTTTCGTGATAACATCAAGATGATAGAAAGATGTCTGATCGTTTCTCACCAGACTCACACCTGGATGGTTTTATCTCAGCCAAAAATGGTTACCATTTTTATCATGAGAATGGCATTGAGTCCGTGACACTTTTAAATACGCCGTAGTTGTTCAGGAAAAAGATTGTTCTATTACTGATGAAACGATGTAAATAAACGCTAAATGTATTCACAGAGGACAGGACAGGTCCACAACGTGTGTGATTAGATTTCCTTGATAACAGATTGTATTTACGTTACAATTAGTGATTAGAGCATTTGACAATTAAAGTATTTCATTGGTGGTTGGTCCCTCATCATTAATGGATAAACAAACTAAAAAGTGGCACAGCCATTCCACAGAATTAAACAGTAAAGTTTGTCATTGTTTTTAGTCTTACTGTCAGCATTGTAGGAAGTGGGTTCAGTTACATCATGCACACAGACCTAATTTACACACATATACATTGATATAGATCTATGAATGAGAATTGTAGAAGACTTGATTATTTAAACAGAAATGAGTATTGATTGTTTTAATTATTGAAAGTATCTTTATATCTCTCTGCATTTGATGATACTAGATGTATTTATATTCAAATTAATTAAAATGAGCTCTCTGCCATCCTATATATATATATATATATATATATATAACAGTTTGGTGAAACTTAATCGTTATTTATTGGATAAGACTAGTAGGCTGAGATTTTGTTCCAAGTGTGGCTTACAAACACGCCTGATTGCAGGTGTTATTAATTCATTGTTTCACAGCACATGTGGAAGTACTGGTAGGTAACAACGCGTGACTATCAAGTATTATTATATATGATTTTATTCTGACTCTGGCTATTATTGGGTTGAATCCTGTAGTGTTGTGTGTCCAGGATGGCTAAAATAATATTTCCTTCTGCTGGTAGGAACTATGTCGGGCATATAAGTCGAGGTGCTTCTGGGAGCTCCCTTTTCACTATCAAAAAATTTACTTATATACGGTGTATATATGTGTGTGTGTGTAATAATATATAAATATATGTCTGTGTGCCTCTCTTTACACAGATCCTCCTGGTGAGGAGCCAAGAAACCAGATGAAAAGGTCTGTAAGAAATTCAAGTCAGTCCGAGTCTTCCCGTGACAAGGTTCGAGAAGCAGAACATGCTATACACATCATGGAGTTATTTATTTTGACAGTCTTCCTGATGGAGGTAGGAATATTATGTATTGAAATTTGAATGCATAACTTAATTGAAGTTCATAATCACCCAAGGTCATCTGATGATCTAAAATCCACAAATAGTTCACATCAGCAACAACCCAGAAGCCATTTCATTGATCCCTAAACCGATCTTATTTGAATCAGCCAATGCTACTGGCCCAGTGGCTAGAACGCTGTGTTGCAAACCTCCAGGTTGTGGGTTTGAATCTGCCCTCTTTCTGTGTTTGTTGAATTTGTTTCCCTTGGCAGATCTGACCAGTGCTAGGGCTAAACGACTCAGTGTGTCTTTATAAGTATGTAGTATACATTTGTATAGGTATAAATCTGTTGAAATCGTATGAATCATGAGATATTTTATGCTTTTGGTGTGAATCATTACAAACTTACTCTGATTAGGGCACAATTTTTATTGCTATGGATGATACGCTATATGGGATGTCACTTGTATCAAATGTGCTTCTCATTTGATGGTAGAAAATCAGTGTGCATAGATTACCCTCAACTCTTTAGTAATAATGGCAGATATCAGTTGGCATGGTTCTGCCTGAGTAAACAGGTAAGACTCATTGTTGGCACTGATTGTTACCAAGGTAACCACCAACAGATCGTTAGTTACCTGGCATGATGGAGATAAGTCAGCTCATCTGGTGTGCTTCCTTTGGGTACTCGAGGAGTAAGATAACGCATTTAGGAGTTAGTTATCTGAACCGAAAATTTTCATTAACTGGGACTCCAAGCTGGCAGGTTTATTTATACCTTACTGCATTTTGGAGTGGGATGGCTATTTAAATAGAATTTGAGTTATTGTTTTTAATTCACTTCTAATCAGAATCCACTATTTCCTTTTTTAAAGGCCACATTGTTATAGTTAAAAGCCTTACTCACCATTGCTCATCTTATTATTGGGGTTTACTTAACTATATAATTGACTCCCTGAGGCATATACTGTTTCCTGTCACCAATTTTTACAGATATTAAATTAGTTTCAATAGCACCCAGGTATCATGAGTGAACTCTTGAAGAGCCTTACATTTCTAAATAAGAGTTCTGCAGTGAGTTTTTATTTCCAAAGATGAACCCCTTGTCATGTGTTTAGCCCAGTAAAGCAATTTCAGTTGAAACAAATTTGGTGACACAAAATCATACTGGATTAGGTTGGACAGGTACATATGACACGTTCTCTGTAATACAGAGTTCAGCCTGTAACCATATGGTAGACAGCTAGGTATTGTTATCGCTTAACTGACTGTTGGTCAGTCACTGATTTTGTCTGTTGTAGATTACTTAAATACGAATGACCTATGTCTGGCCCTCCAATCCCCCACCCCTCTATCAAAACAATGCTGCCTAGGATATCTGCATGTTACATTTATATCAGAAATCAGTCCACGAATTAATCAATAGCATTTGCTTGGCCCATTGCATTTCTTCTTGCGTGCTTAAGAACTATTCCCCATATTTATACCTGATTTTAGCTGGTGGCACAGACCTGTATTGCAACATTTCTATGATCTGCTAAGTTTGTTTTGTGCTTAAACAGAACAACAATGAAGTCTGTCTCAGAAGACAATCTCTATGAGTAGCTTAGATGATTAAAAAATACAGATGGTCTTTTGATGCAGGTTTTTGTCCTCTTAGAGATTGTCTGTGGGAAGTTACAGAGGTTAAATTTCATCCCCGTTTAAGTCATGGAGTCAGTCCCTGAATCATTTAAACAATGATTGAGCAATAATTTATATGATTAATAACAGAAATGAGTGCAATTTGTTTTTGTTGACTGTTGTTGAGTTGGGAAAACCTAATACGCTAACTAAAGCATAGTTTAGACTTACTGAAGGGTAATGTGCAGCAGAACAACCTGGTCTTTTAAATTTAAAGTGTGCACTTTCTCTCAACCAGGAAGAGTACTTAATGACATCAGCTGAAGATGGCAGGGTTGGAAAATCTCTTTTTGAAGCTTTAGTGTATACTATAAAAATATATTACTTTTACTCTCCCATCATAAGTCTGTCAGTGATTACACTGAGAAGCAGATTTGAATAAAGCTATTTGATTCTTTTTTATGCTGGCAATGCTGTCTTAGTGAATGTAATCGCTAGAACTATCAATAGATATGTGGACAGTGTTGCTTGAAGGCTTTCAGATTTCATGTTTACATTTCTGTTGAGTAATATGGTTGTGATAATTGTTCACCAGCGCAGCTGTTACCTAATTATATTGCCAAACCTATGATCGTGTTCAGTCAAGTTGCTCGATCATTATAAATGGTGAAGTTGTCATCTGTACTGAAGCTACAGATTTGCTTAGCTGGATCGGTGCCAATCTTGATATTGGTTAACAAGACACATTTTATTATAATACAGGGCCATAATACTTTGATGTTGGGTATGTTTTCAATATATGTGTTTGCTTTGATGTTTAAAAATATTTCGTATTCAAAGTTGAAGCTTTGAGATGCACAGATGTGAGAACAGTAAGCATTTCTTGACAGGAATAAGCTATAATTCTATTTTAGGAGACACTCTTGACGCCAGTTGTTTATTCTTGTTATGACAAACTGACATGAATGATATCATGTCTAAGACAGTAATCTGTAAGTATTAGCTGAAAATATCTGCAATGTCACATTAAGAACAGGAACGATCACTAGAGAGTTCTTCCTGTTCAAGGTGCAGACCAAATTCCTAATGTAAGATCTTTGACCCTCAAATAGGGCAGATGTTTAACTGTGTCAAGGTCTGTTGATGACAAAGGCTGTTTATGAATTGTTCCAACTTAGTTATAAATATGTGGCTGGACGTAACATTTGATGTGTGTAGGTAATACATATTTTCAAAGGTGTGTTATCAACAGCTGATTAATAACAATGTCTATAGTTGTAAATATATCTCATTTGTCCTGGTGCAGTCTCATGTAACACTTTTTTGATACAATTCTCGACTCATGAATTCTGCACCATGGAAGTTCCAGGTAATTTTTGTCAGTTAATAAATGACCAAATTATCAAGATGACAATTTGTTTAAAATAGTGTAAACATAAATTCTTTGTGATGAACATAATTGCAGCCTAAATCATTAAGGTTGGTGTAAAGTTGTGTAAACAGTTTTATTAGCACTCAGCATGTGACACTTGAGAAGTCTGACCTCTTCTCCAAACTAGAATTTTATTGGTGCTGATTTTGCTGCCATAACACATTGTTGTCCGGAAGTAATCCTAGTAATGTCATCCTCAATGGGAAAATTTTCAAATCAATTAATTTCCAATATGTGAAACACATATTATAAATTTTTTAACTTTAAGTCCTTCAGGGGGAACATTTGTCATTGTTTTATTGTTTTGTGAAAAATTAATGCTAACTGTCAGAATGTTTTCTTACGGTGTGTTATATCTGACAAAAGCATTTCCAATTTCTCATAAAATCAGCTAAGTACATAAAGAGTTACTTGAGATTTTAGTGTGCTTTTGTGCAAGTCGACCAGTATTAAATATTCTAATAAACAAAGCTGTTTTGTATGTTTGGAAATGTAGCAATTATTAAAACGTACACCATCTAGAATAAGGAAAAAAAATTGCTTGTAAAGTGCACCAACTTTATACACCAGTACTTCCTGTATTTTGACACTTGTGATTTAAAGTTTGGTTTTCATTGCTAGTTTTATCAGTCAATCAAAAACAGGTTTTCAGTACAACATGGATCCTTCAATTAAAATAATTTTTATTGGATGGTGTCATAAAATAATCATTTTCTCATGGCAGTAATGATTTAGTGACCATGTGTAAGAGGGGTTCTCCTACAGTTGTCATAACATACCAACTCCTGTCTAGTTTCAGCAAAGTTTTGGTAACTTCTCAACTGTTCAGTTTTTAGATTTGCAATTTAAATCAAGTTTGTTGTGATGAATGTAAAATGTCTAGGTGTGTTCATTTCAATTTTTTATAACTTCACTTCGGTATACTTACAGTCAAATTTTAATATATTATTATATAATAATTATCTTGGACAACCTGTTTATCAATTAGTCTCTGCTTCAGTGTTGATTTTATGCATTTGCACACACACACACACACACAACAGGTATGTGTGTATGTGATACAGGAAAAAATATAATTTTATAACACAGAAAGGAATTATAAATTATGTTCTCTAATATGAAACTAATTAATAGCAATATAGTTATACAAGAAATTAAATCATCTTTAATTTAAGCCTTAAAAATAATTATAAAACCAGTAAAATATTATTATAAATGTTATGTACATCATTAAACTTATTGTATTTATATCTTGTTGTCAATGTCCCCAGTTTTGTAGCATTAATTAATATAATAACCCTAAACTGAATACCTTATGATGGTGAGGGTTATCAGCCCTTAATTTTAATCTTCCTCTATCAAGATATTATGATGCCATTTTTGGTTTGTCTGCTCAAAACATTTAAAAACACAAACAAAACGTGCGGATGTGTTTAATAATACAAGTAATATTATGTTATTTCACATTGGATAATTTAAATCGTCATTTCAGTGTAATGAAGATCAACCATCTCATCATCATCATATTGATCAAACCTATTATTGCTACTTATTGATGCTATTTTTATGTTTGAATATTTCAGTTGTTATTATGTGTTGTGTTAACAGTCACTGAGGCCATTTATCATTGACCATACAATTTTTTCTCTCTCCTGCCTCATTCGCGGAGACGCCCCCCTCCCCCCCCTAACCCCCCCCCCGCACACTCTCTACCAGTAATTGACCTTTCAACTAGTAACCTAGGGCGATATTCATTCTATTGTTACTTTTCCTTTGCTACCTCACTTAGTGTAGACACGCTGATCACCTGTAATTTTGTGTTTTGTGTGTGTGTGTTGGTTTACTCTGCGTTTATGCGTTCAGTCAGTGTGTGTGGTGTGGAGGGGGGGGGGGATATACGTGTGGGGTATGTTTTTCCCATGACATTCGACCTTTGATATAGCCTCTGAAGTTTGACTTGCTTCAGGTGTTTGATTACTTACGACTGGGGACAGCCGAGACAAAGCCCACCATTATAGCGCCTTATGTGTAAGTGCTAAAAGCTCTGCTCTAATTGACTGATACACAGTGAAGTAGATTGATCTAACACAATACATTTATGCTGTCTTCTTTTCTGCTTATTAACGGACGCACTTCATTTAATGGACGCCGCCATATGGAGAGATTGGTTATGCAGAGCATGTATATTCCCCCCCCCAAATATAGCTCTGTATGGTGGCAGATTGTTAATTGCCTTGTTATAAATATATGTTGTTGCTTGATACTTAAAACATGATGTTAACATATCCATATTTAGGCTAGAAATAATAGTCACAGTGATCACATATTCTGTGTATGTCATATTACGTGGTATCAAGCTGTCAGTTTATATTATTTCACAATCCGGTTTGATCCCTCGTTAGTTTTATTGCCTATCCTACTTTCAGATTATTTTATTTTCCCGGTTATCATTAGAATTCTGAAATTTCCTCATCATGGTAGCAGTTGTTACAAACAAATAAAACGTTCTGTCCACAAATTGCCATATCTGCTCGTGTCAGGTGTTCATCTACAGCTGAATGGTCAGCGTTATTAGAAATCTGGCTCAGACTTCATGCCATGTGTCTAAACACACTACTAACTGAGCTACAACTTCTATTTTATGATGGTATACCTCTATCCCACTCTCTCATGTATGTATGTATAGTAGTAATAGTAGTAGTAGTTTTTTTACAATTTCCACATACAATAATACAAATTTACAGATAATGTATAGCAATTTGCTATAGGTACATGTAATATAAAGTTTGACAGGAAATTGAAGGATCAGTATAGTCTTAGCTGTCTACCTACTGCCGGCTAAACATATAATAAAATCAGTAAACTATGGCATGTGTTTATGATGGATCCTGTTTAGTCTGTGTTTCGCCGGAACAGAAGTATAAACCCAAGGAATTGTCTCAATTAGATAGGTTCACAATTATAATACATGGCTTGATCAAGGTACAGGATAGCACAGTGACATAAATATAACTAACAAAAGCAATAATTCTGGACAGCATTTATTCAAACATTTGTTGGCCTGATCGCGGTAAGAAAAAAAAAATAATGTTTTGGTGGGCACGAAAAGTGAGACCTGAAGTAAAGTTTGTCCATTTGCTCCATAGTTGAGGTAATGTATACAGTGGGAATATACTGGAGGAATTTGACCAGACATTGCTGAATATACAATTGATCAGATTGACTTGTCACATAGGTAGTGTGAATATCCTTATTTAATGATAAGATATTATCAAAAGAACGAGGTAGGTTGTTGTTGATGTAATCATACATGAACATAGCAGATGAGAACTGGTATAAATTATCTAGTTTCAAAATTTGAGACGAATGAAACAATGGGTCTGTATGGCTATTAAAAACAGCTTTAGTAATTGTTAAAATTGACTATTTCTGGAGTATTTTGATTTTCCCAAGAATAGTTTGATTGGCATTTCTCCATGCCAATATCCTGTATCAGTGTATGACAGATGGGGGTGAATTAGGGCAAAATAGAGATTCTTTAGTATGTCACGAGGTAGTACACGTTTGACTTGTTTGTTAGCAAACATAGCTGGAGATATTTTACTGTTCACCTGGGCTAAATGTTTCTGGCACGTCATATGTTCATCTATTGAAATTCCAATAAACTTAACCGGTGAATCAGTGCAATCATTTCTAATTCTATAAAGTGGAATGCCATTTATCAACAAACGCTTATTTACAAAGCTGCACGATTTATATATTTAGTTGTTGTTGTTTTTTTGCATTGAGAGATAATTTGTTGGCACAAAACCAGTTATAATGTTTGTTTATCTCTTTGTTTGCAATATCATAAAGAGTGTCCAAATTGAGGTTGGATACAAACTGATATCATTTACATTAATGAGAAAAAGCAAATGTCCAAGAATGAAACGTTGGAGGACACCACAAGATATGTGTTGGTGAGATGATTTCATGGTATCGATTTCAATGAATTGCAATCTATTGAAGGATAGTTTTCAAACCAAGTATTGATAACTGCTCTAATACCATACGTGCTTAATTTTTGCAGTAAAATTTTGTGATTTATCACATCAAAAGCTTTGGATAAATCGCACAGAACTGCCAGGGTATATTTTGGGTTCTGTTTATTAGTTGCTTCTTCACAGTGGTTAAGGAGGTAAAAAATGGGATGTATTGTAGAATGCTTAGCTCTGAATCCATATTGGTGTTTGTATAATATATTGCTGATGTTCAGAAATGATGACTTTGTCATACATGATTTTTTCTAATAGTAATACTGTTGAGAATGAGATGAGAAGGGTGATTGGACAATAGTTTTTGATTGAGCTCAGATCAGATTTAAAAATTGGAATTTTCATTTGGTCTCGTACTACTCCACGATGAAGAGTCATATTTATTATATGAGTGATTGGAGCAATTACATTCTTAAATGTCTCTTTTAATAGTTTAGTTTATATTTTGTCATGGACGTAACTTGATTTGGATTTCAATTTATTGACAGTAATATATATTACACCAGAAGGCATTACTGGGTCGATAAACATACTAATTGGAAAAGGGTTCGGCAGATAATCAGTATATTGGGCACTAGTCTACATGATACATATATATATTTTCCAGATAATACTGCGTATACTTGCCAGAGGTGTGGATCTTGTGTATGATAAGTGGCAGGTATGTATTTGCTAGAATTTTGTTAATATAATTTGTCTTTAATCATCCTTATTTCACAGGATAATACCAATAATTATTTCTATTGTTATTATCCACAAATAAATAAACCTTTTTTTAAATAATTTTATCAAGGTGTTTGATTCTCTCGTCGTCATAGTGACTTTTGCCCTCTATGTGTCATTGACTGCTGCCGTAACAAGTCGCCGTGTTACCTACAGTGTAGGCTTCCTGATACTCCTCAGGCTTTGGCGAATAGGCCGGATTCACTACGGTATGGCCACCATTATGATGGTTTTCATATTTCACATGGATCACTTATGATTATCATGCCTGTCCAATCTGTATCATCATGCAAACATGTAATGTTTCTTCTGTACGTTGTTGCGTGATAGGAATCATTTGGATGATCAGAAGCTAGCAACGACGGTCAGAATTTAAATGAACAACATTTATTAGCTTTGTAAAAATGCATTGATTGTCATCTAATTGTGCCGTTTCTCCAGATTTAAAACAGCCTGTTATCCAAAAGGCCCGATCCTTGATCCTGGCTCATCGCCGTGCCTGGAGTGAAACAGAGGAACAGCTTAAACAATCTCGTCAGCAAATTGAAAGGCAACAGGAGAAGATAGCATCACTCAAGTCTAGGATTAAGACATTGCAGTCAGTGATTGGTCTTAAGCAGAGTGACTCATCTGTCTCAACAGAAACTGGCAAGATATTTGTTTCTGGATTGTCATTACACTTTGGTCATATATTCATAATATTTTGAAAAATCGTATTTAAGAGGAGTGAATCCTGGTTTGTTGTTGTATAAAAAAGATCCAGAGTCTAACATACAGAATGTGGTTGCCAAAATTGTTTATAAATTATTTAAAATTTTATCAGGTTATAAAGTATTTATGTCTCATTCTCTCTCATCAACATAAGACCATACTATTAGTAATGTTGACTTCACATACATTAAATGTGTCTGGAACAGTCCTTTGACTCATTGTCTAAATTTGAAGGATGTTTCATCATTTATTGCATCTGCTCAACATTGTATATTGCTTAGCCTGTTTTGTTAATGATGCAAAGAAAAGTTGCCATAAAATTAAAACATCAACGAAAACATAGATACTTTCTCTTTCTACACACTTGTTTGTAAACGCACACACACAAATACACAACACGCATGTATACACATACACACATACCATTATACAGACATGTATGAGGTTAATTTATTATTTGTTCTAGTCTGACCGACATATTAATTTCTTCTATAATTAGGTATGTCAGATGGTGAAGATGGCATCAGTAACCATCAGATGGCTGACTCCATTTTAGCCACAGTCCACGTGAGACCAGAACTCTCCATACACAATTACCGCAGTTGTTCATTGCCGAGTGCCTTGATGTCTGGCTGTTTTGATGCCAATTCTTCCATCTCACTGCCTAGCTCACCGAAGAATCTTTCATGTTATCATAACAGCAACAAGAACATTGTGACACACGGCAGCAGCGGTAAGATCCCAGATTTGGTGGAGCACACCCAGGGTGCTGACATATACAGGGACCCCAGCTTTAAGGAGGCTCTAACACTGCAGGCACTGGCACTCGACAGGGGCAGAGCCCATTTTTTACAGTGCAGCTGGCAATCAAAGAAAGAGGTGAATAGTTCAGTGGATGATTTGCCTCATGTATCAAATCACTATTCTACAGCTGAAGTCTCCCACCATGGGAACTGGTCAGAGGAGGAACACAAGCCAGCCTACACTTCTCAGAGTGACAGCCCTCCAAAACTGAATATCAATTATGCTGGCATAGTGATAGACAGCCCAAAGTATATTAAGAATCGAGACCGCTGTGGATGTGAGCGAGTGCTGACACAGCATCACCGAGAGAAGAGTGCCAGTACAGGAGCTCTGGCAAGATCTGGTTTGTCACATATAGTGGATGATGATCAAGCTAGTCATAGAAGAAATCACAAGGGGGAGCCACAGTGTACAACATTGCCCCGGCGGCACAAAAATGGTCAAATTTCTTGTGATGGAAAACATTATCCACAGGAGAAGAGTGATAAAATTCAACTAATTACAGGTTAGAAAATCTAGGTTATTGTTGACACAGAAACAGATATAGTTATTTTCAAGATAATTGGTAGTCCATCTTATTATTCAAAACATGTTTCATTATAAGCAGCTTATTTTATTCATATTTTACAGACTGGAAGATAGTTAAATTTTCTATTCATGTAAATTTGTTTCCAAATCTTGATTTATCTTTTTATTAAAAGAAATTGAAAATGCATTCTAATGATGTAGTTTTACTCTTGGACTGACTTAACTAAGCATTACAGGTGCCTTACAGATATTTAGTGCACCATAGTAAAATGTTCAATTAATTTATGGCAATAATTAGTAGACAACAGATTTATTATATATTCGTTTGCTATATGTCTTGTGTAGAGGTTAACACTGGACAAGGACATGTCGACTATACATTCTCCAATCCGAGTTTTGCTCTTTGCCTGAGTCCAGAAGAACTTGAGAAGATTGAGAGAGAGGAGATAGAGAGAGTGTCACAGATCCCTTTTGATCAATATGGCTCGATATCACATCTACTTAGGGTTAGTATACTGGGTGAATAACAGCTGATAGTTGTTTAACTGTGTGTATATCGATATTGTAGTTTACTGTTGCCAATACTATATGTACTATGCAAGGTGTAGCATACCTTATAAGTTGCAACATTGTTCAGTAATATACTTAATAATTTTCAGTTATTAATTTTGATAACCAGTGATTACTTAATTTATCTGACAGATAGACACACTGTTGTTGTTAAGTGTTGATTTATCCAACTAAGTATGTTTTACTTATTTATTAGTGATCGGGGTTATTATATAGTTTTCCTTTTTTTATTTCCAGGAGGGCATACCTATCTCAGAACTGTGATATGTTTTACGTTGGAATGATAGACTGTTCAGCTTATGACATTAGCGATATCCAGCTTCCCCATCAGGGAAAGATCTCCAAGTATTCTTACGGAACGTCCATAACCATTTACTAGAAGACAACATCCAAAGTTAATGCTAGTGAAGTATATGCTGCCAGCCAGTGACCGAATATTTCACAATTGTTGGACTGGATATTACGCCAAACAATCATCCTGCTGTAGCATTATGCTTGTTATCTGTGCATTTAGCAGTTTTTAGCTTCTCAGTGTGTCCAAGGTTTCACAAAAGCCTTTTAACTGCTCTCGTTCTTTGAAAAATCTTTATCTTAGTTCTGTGTGTGGTACTCGTTGAATTGTTGGTTTTTTTTGGTGCTTTTCCAATTGATTATCAGTGAAATATCTGCTGATTAAGGCAAATGTGATGTTATTTAATTTGAATGTCTATAATATTTGTGTATATTCAGGTATGAAAGATGAAATTTGTTCAAGATTTCTATTCTGGTTTTTATGAGGAATATTAAAACACTGCCTGAAACACGACATATATCAGTAAAATTTGGCGATACAGCAAATACATGATTAATTTCTTACATTTACATGTTCCTAATTTTTTCTGTAAATGCATGATCATGCTACTTACTTAAAAATAACTTTTATGACCTTTAGATGTACTTAAAAGAACAACTTTAGAGCATTTATTATACATTCATCCACCACATCTTAATATTAAATGGTTTATTATTTTCACTAAAGTTGCTTTACATAACTGCGTTAAACATGTATGTCAATACCCATGCAGGGTATGTGTGTGTTATCCCCAAACTATATGCAGCTTTTGTTCATCAGAATTGCCCTAATTCCTGTTACGTTTGAGGAACCTTTTGTTTTCTTTGACCAAGCACAGTTGGAGATGTATTTATATTCTGTTGCTATTACATTTGGTCTTTGGTTGTTCCATAGTCCTTATGACAACGACAGTTTAGATCTATTTCCAGATTGAGTAAGTCGGTGAATGAGTTGTTCAGACTTCATATTAATCTTGCCCTAGACATATGATTCTATGGGCTGTAACTATGTAAGGTAACTGGCACATCGGTAACAAAGGTGTTTTTGGGGTTGCATTGTTTTTGGCACATGAAATGATCCGGATGCTATGAAGTGAATCATGGTTACACTCATTGTTGTCTCCCAATGTGTGTCTCGTTTTGATCTCACGATGATACACTCACAAATCCCGTCAGATTATCGTCTTGTTTTACAAATTACTATCAGTAAATCCTGGAAAGAACTGATAAAAATGATTGTTTATCGATGATGAGTAAATGCTATTCGGTCGGAGAATATATTTGTTTTTACAATTTACGTGATCCGTTTGATTGATGTAGCTCACATTATGAGTGATGTCACTTAGCTGTCATTTGTTGTTAGTTATATATTATTTTCTTATGTTGTGTACATTTCAGACTTCAGTAAAGCAATACACGCAATGTTGTTATTATTATCTCTTCAAATGGTTTTAAAAAAAAAAAAAAAAAAAAATTTTTTTTTTTTTTTTTTAATTGTTTTTAAAAAAACAGCTGGTTTTTATTTTAGATTGAACTGACCCCAAATTAATTTTAAAAAAGGAGAAGGTTTTTTTAGCAAACACATGGTCATATAAGGTCTTTTAAACTATAGAAGATGAAACACCAATCGGGTTTGTTTTTTCATTTTAAGAGTCAGGGGGCTATTATCTGCAAAAACCCCAAATATCAATGTTTAACTTTTTAAAAAAGGAGTAAGGGTTTTGATTTCCAAATTGTTTTTGATGTAAATTTTTATTCTACATAGAATTTGTAAGTTATTTTAAATTGTTTTTAGTTTCTTTTATTGTAAATTTATTTATATCACGTCTTTTTAGTTTGATGTACTAGTCTAAATTGTAGACGTGTATTTACTGAAAATGGAAACAAGTAAAAAAGCGGGGTGTTACTATATATATATATATATATATATATACACGTGTGGGTGTGACAAGATATTAATGATAATGACCGAAATGACAGTTGTTTTACATGGCTCGTAACCTAAAATGAGGGAGACCCATATGGTCTCTTAATTTACAGCTTCATCACGGGAACTAATTCTAAATATATTTAGAATTTACATTCAGTGGAGAAAACCTCGCCAGTTGCCTGATTGATCAAAAACTCTTTCTACTATAGTACCACTGTTGGGATTCGATTCGAACCTCCTACACAGCATAACCATAATCATGGATAAATAGTCCCATACAGGCTACGGAGGCGATTTATTATTATCCGTTGGTATAGAATCATGAAGAAACAAAGGTTTATTATAATTGTATGGGTTTATCAATTGAGATCAGGTGCTTTAGATAAACCTTACTGCATAATAACTGAATTCTAGTACACGCCGAAGATCAGTACAGGTTGAAAATCAGTGTACGTCATTTGGTTAGTACGATCTACAAACTTCTGGTACACAGAGGTATATAATGTCTGTCACGTGGCTAATGTATTACGATCGATTACTGCAAACAAACTTTTCATCCAGCTATGCATGGTCCCAGCCTGTGGAAAATGCTTCACCCCCCCCCCTCTCTGGCATAATGTATCCTATACACCATGGTGAGAATAACAGGTCAAACTAAGTGCACGTATGTAATTATTGACTAAACTGACATTTATCAAACTTATTAATTTACAGCTCAACACACTAAACTCTAGTTGTTGCTGTTTTGTGGTTAATTATTAAATTCATTGACCAAGGACGTGATAATTGATTATTTTGATTGAGTCTTAATGTTTTCTTTCATTCTCCTGTCTTATAAGATTTATTTGACAACTCTCAGTGACCGCTCTTGATTTATTTAACAGATAGCTTGGATATCCCTGCCTTAAAGATAATTCCCAAATCTAACACGAAGCTAAATTCTAACTCATGAAAGATTAATTACTCAAATCATGGTAACCTTCTTTATTTCATCACACAAATATAAACAATTTATGTTAACAACAGATGAAAAATCTCTAATTTCAAACGGAAAGTAGTACGTGAAGAGGAATTTGTGCAATCTATCAAACTAGTAATACTGCATTTAAAGTAGGTGATATTGTGTGCCATGCCCAATAGAGCATTAGCTATGCTGCATCATAACCCTTATGTTCCAGATATGCTATGGGTAGCTAATGCTTGTAAAGCCATCAGTATGGAATGCCTTCTGATTAAAGTGTAGATGTAATCTGTATTCTTTATCCGTCCAAATTAATGACCAGGACCCACTTAATTAGTTTGCCTTAATTTAACTAATATTACGCAGAATGTAAAATTTCCTCAATAAATTACATTGTTCCCCAATCCTATCTATAATTGACTGACCTTATTCGAGATTTCATGTAATATTCTTGTGCTTCTGCTTTGTTTTTCGGGGAGAATCCCCAGGCTGTCACTTATTCAGTACAGCCTAAATGTTGGAGTGGTTGAGAAATCACCTCGCAACCACTGATAGGGGAGCAATACAGAAGGATGGAGCCAAAATACCCTTAGGGTGGTCACTGCCAGATTGTTTTACGTCCTCAGGGGGTCTTTAACGCCCCCCTTTATTTTTAATAATTCAGAGGAGATGGCAGCGCCATTTAATGTGGTCAGCCACCCACGATGCTGTGAGACCTCTAGCTGGGATCAAACCTGTGACTCTTGGCACCAGGTGCTGGGTGCATAATCGCTAGGCTCACTAATAATATTCAAGTGATTCCAAATCTAAGTTTTATTGTGGTCTAATAGTGTCCTTCAAATCCCCAGATGTTTTTGTCTCCCTTCCGTCGTGATTCTCTTTATGGCAGAATTATATTTTTTAGCAAACCAACTCATCCATGAGTGACTGAGTCCCTTCCTTTTCACTTAGAATCTATTCAGAAAAGAACCGTTTATATTACTGGTTTAAAGCTTGGTGACAACATACTGCTATTGTTCCGAATTTGTTAGTCAGCTGGTGCTGTGATGATGAGCGATGTTTTACAGCCACTTTTGTGCATAAGGTAGGCTAAGTGGGCCGAGCGACCTCCAAATATAATGAAGCAAAGTAAAAAATGAAACGCACTTCAGATATTCCCACGCAGATATTCGAACTCAGGTGTTAGTGATCCGTGGTCCAATGCGCTATCAACTAGACCATGTAGGTGTCCCGGTGCTGTGGTTGTAATGGTATTATAGATAGCACGTATAAGATAATCATTAAGACATTTATCTAGTGAAACTAGCGGCGGTTTGGACCATAAGATGGTAATCAAAGTTAGTTTTATGTATTCAAAGCTTAAATGATATAAAGCGAAATGCAAATACAATTCAATTTGGGACAATCCTGATGGTTTCTATTAACACAGTAGTATAACAGTAAAGGTGCACCCAACTTGTTATAGCCCCCTCATATGTTTTGTTCATTCAGCCCATGGTGTGGATATCAGTATAAATAGTACATAGATGTTGCGATAGTTCATGGATGATGATGATGATTGATGTTTTACGGCCACTTTTATGCACAAGGTAGGCTAAATGGGTCAAACGACCTTCAAATGTAATGAAGCGAAGTCAAAGATGAAACATTCTTTATATATGCCCACGCCGAGATTCGAACTCTGGTGGTAGTGATCAGTGGTCCAATACGCTACCAATTAGACAACGGAGGCACCCCCAATAGTTGATGGAAATAGCTGAGAACATGTTGAGGTATTGGATAATGTGACGAGAGGTTCATCTGACACATCACTGTAGCAAACCCAAACATTTGCACTATTCTTAGCAGCTGTGGTTAGGGAATTGACACAATTCAGGTATTTATTTGTATAGCAAATGACGTAAATCAGTTTATGCTTTCGCCATTATAGGAATAGAGCTATAGTTTATCTGTTTGTAAGATACATGGGGTTAAGTCTTTGTAAATTGTCACCTCAATATATAAGTATATAGTAGATGGAATTTCATTTCATATTGATTGCTCTTATGAAAATCGAATCCGAGGGTTAATTAGAAATTGATGCTATTCAAGATAGATGAAGTCATTCCCAAGATAGTATAGAATTGTGAATGTTTCATTCAATTCCCTGGTGTTCTGTCTACTATCATATCATATCTGGCACAGTATTGGGACTGGCATAGTACAAGCACACTGTCAGCTAAATAGGCCAAGTTATCTTTAAAGGCAATGAGGCGAAGTGAAAGATGAGACACCCTTACGACATACCCCAATCGGGATCTGAACCCAGGTGCTACAGATCTGTGGCCAACTGCATTACCATTTAGAGGATGGGACCGCCTCATCATTTAGTTACTTAGTTTTTCGAAATGTCTGCTTTTTATATTACTTTGGAAAATGTTATGATTTTAGCTTGTTTTGGGGCGGTATTGTAATTGGATATAGATAATAAGCATTATCATCATTCGGTGATCTCATTCAGCATGCATTTAGCTTATCAATTTGAATAAATTTTGATGCTGACTGTTGGTGTATTATGAATGAATACATGACAGATACAATCAACTTAGTTTGCAGATAATTTATTCCAGGCATTTGCATTAGACTTAGTTAGTAATATATTTCTGGTTATACATGGAAATCATCATATGCTAGAAGGTTTGTAAAGATTGTATTTAGTTTTTTTTAATATATCTGGCCTATTGTTTGTAAAATAGGAAAAGAGTAAGGCTATGGGCTATGGCAGCACTTGTATCAATGTATGCAAACTGGCAACTCTTACCAGATATTGAGATAATAATAGTAGCGGTATATCACGTTAATACAGAGGCACTATAAAACCTCCACATATTGTAGGATCAGGCTGTCGTACTTTTCTGGATTCCTGTGCTTTCTGGATTCCTATGCATCAAACTGCTTCAATATGTTCTATTCAGTAGAACAATTAATAACTGATAACGTCAGTTGAGAACGCATGACTTCACTAGGCTAACAATGGACAACAAATCGGTAGGTGGCACCACAATAAGGTGATATCATTATATACAAAGGAGTAGTAGTAGCTGTGCCACAATATAAGACTATACTGATATAATTAAAACTAGTGAGCTCCGGTGGCCTAGCGGTTAAGCACCCGGCACTTGGTGCCAACGGTCACAGGTTCGAACCTCGTAAGAGGTCGAAACTTTTCCACGGATTAATTTCTCGGCTCACTACATCGTGGGTGGATGACCACGTTAAATGGCGCTGCCGTATCCACTGAATTATTAAAAAAATAAAGGGGGACGTTAAAAAACCCCTGAGGACGTAAAACACTCTGGCAGTGACCACCCTCAGGGTATATCTGCTCCATATTTTCGTACTTCTCCCCTGTGAGTGGTGGGGGAGGATGTTTCTCAACCACTCCAACATAGAGGCTGTGCCGATTAAGCGACAGCCTGGGGATTCTCCCCGAACAACAAAACAATTAAAACTAGTGGATATTACAACACAAACAGATTAATTGCGATCAGGATCATTTGAAACCTCTAGATGATAAATCATCATGTGCTGGCCGTTCCCAGACGGCCTTGGTAGCAGCGATAGTCTGACCCTGACTACGTTACCCATAAATAATTACTTGACAACAGACCGACGCCACGCTACTCGCTGGGTGTGCGAAAATATCCATTTTAGTGATGATCACATCTTTAAACTTCGAACGTGCAACAACTCAAAACTAAATTGTCCGCGAAATTCTAAAAAAATTGACTGGGACTTGTTATCGTGGCAAACAGCCTGCTTGGATAATCTTAGCAACTACGTAGGAATTATAATTGCCGCGTAGTTATTTCTGTAGTCACGCTTTCATTGTGGATGAATAAACAGTTACGTGTTACAAAAACTGGATACACTTGGTTAATCCGAACTCCTAAAGATCATGGGCCGATATTGTCGACCATTAAGCCGGCGACCTTGGAGACCTCTGAACTTTACAATATATGTAAACGGATGTCTAATATATTTCATCACCATCATCATTGATCTAAACATACCAAATACTGCTGGTGAATAAAATATGAAACATTGTTGTATCTACATGATCTGTTACCTCCTTTGTTTAAATTTAAAACTAATCGCTATAAAACATTGCGATCCGTTTCAACTCTCAAATGATTAAACAGAATGTAGATATACATCACCCGTAGGGTATTGAACATTTAAAAACATCATTGTCAAAAGATGTCCCATGTTTAAACTGGCCCTCGAGTAAATACGTGTTACATATCACAATTGGTAGCGTCTTCCACTCCAGGTTCGAGTTATTAATGATCGTATAAGCAAATCCTTTAATTATAGTGAAGGCGCCGATTATGGGACGAACATCCTACAGTATAAAGATTACACATAAAACGTGGAAGTACCGCGTTAATCTCAATGATCAATGTATTCTACTAGATTTAAAACCTTCCTTTTGTGACCAGAGTGTTAATATTTGATGATTAATTTCAATTGATGTAGACACATAATTTCACATTTTCAAAATTAAAATGTAACAAAAACTTATCACAAGATACGATACGAATGTTTAACTTCTGCCTACCTTCAGTTCTTTATTGTTGAACGGCCTATAAATCTCACAGTTGTCCAATATCAGTTTGTTGAGCTGATACAACTTGTTTACTTGTTGCGGTATGTGTCCAATCACAATTGAACGCCACAATAAAAGGGAAGGGCAATTGACTTTAAAAAGGGGGCTCTCCATGTTACAGTGTTCTATGTTATGACCGGGATCGATGCCATTTGGTTTATTGATCGTTTTCCGTCTGATCATTGGCCATGGCAACGTGTTTTATAACATTAGCAGTGTTGCTCTTCATTGACCCCAGCAGCATTAATGGTAAATATAAATTGTTTTATGATTAAATGAATTTATTAATTTAACACGAAATAATGTCATTTACTTGCTACATTTCTGAATGTTTCATTCTATTTATTTGTTTTCAGCTCTACCCCTCAATGAGCACTACAAGCAGCCGATGTCGAAGTATTCCGGATTACTATCGAAAACTATCGCTTACTTATCGGAAAAAAATGGCCATGTGATCCCTAAAGAGCAAGCCGATATTAATCAGAGTAAGTTACTTTGAAGAAAAACACCTGTCGTATACGATCGATAAATGACTCTGGCACATCTTAAATGTGCTGACCATTGTACTGCAGATCCTGTATTTGTAGCAAAACCTCATTTTAAACTGCGACGTAACATTTTCAAAGCCTTGTATTGGATATCACAGAAACCATTTCGTAGTTCCGGTTGATGAGGATTATAGCAAAATAAAAGTGGTTCCTTTCAGTTACAACTAGCTAAATAATGCCGATGTTCAAACTTCTTGTTAATCAATAATCGAATAATGTGAACTCAATGTTTCTGTCTATTTATGTTTCACCTAAGAAATATAAACGCTCACCTTTTCATTTTTATAAAACTTCTAACACATAGATTATTTTCGATTAGTCCATTTGGCTTCCAACTTAATTATCACTTGTTCGCTTGCTCAGTTTTGTTTGTGATGATATTGAGGTTCTAAACTTCATTTCTCTATTGTGGTATTTTAACAACATTAGTTTATCTTGCAGATCGGGCATTAACTAACAAACTTGTATTCAAGTTGTTTATATGTTTAGATGTAATGTTATAAATTACGAACTTTCCCTTTTTGTTATGTAGTTGTGAAGTATCGCTTAAAAGCAGACTATGCAATTGTTTGATTCCTTATTCGATTGTACGATGTTTAGAAATGTTTTTTCTTGCTTTATAATGTCGTTTGTTTGTAACCTTTAGTTGTTGCTGATCTTGAAAGCGAATTCGGTTATGAAAACTTGACGATTCCAATCGGAGATATGTCGAGAGATGACGGGTCGGCAATATTTCTATCCCTCTATCGTGCCATCATAGATTGGTATTTGCGCAACTGTCCAGGTGTAGCACTAGCAAAACTCATAACAGGTAGGGTGATAGATTCTTCCCAGAACTGTATTTTGGCCAATCATGTCCATAGGCATAGAATAAAACCGAACATTTCGTTTACTTTCAGGCTTGCTACGTTATAGTGCGTATGATGCTTATTTGGAGGAGAATAATGGGTTAAACACTTTCAAAGATATGTCGAGTCCAATGAATGACGTGCGCAGATCTTCGCATCATTCATTTCTTAAAGAAAAGCGTCAGACAAATACTTTATCAAGAAGGTAACGTGCCAAATTCCTTGAAATAAACAAGGTGTATGTTTCGCTTCATGAATGATTATTTTATTCTAATTATTTTCAGAAAGCGTTATGGCATGGAAGTTGACACTGAAGGAATAAAGGATAATCTTGTAGCAGGATTGGTTGGAATCGTTAATGAATTGGGTATGTTTACCATTTTTGGCGTCGAAGTTTGATGATTCTTTTGTGTAATTTCCCAGTTGAACCTTTCTCTTTATTCCATTCAGGTTTTCCTGATTCGGATAATCTCTACTGGCAGATGGAAGAGTACATTGATTTCAGTACTATGGACATTACTCTTGCTGAATTCATCATAAATTTTATTTACCGGATCGAAAATTTGGACTATTTCACTGAATCAGAAAAATGTTCTGAGGAACCAAGAGATGTATTATCTGACTTAAGGAAACGACTTTACAGTGCTATTTGGAGGTAATTTTAGGGTGACTAAAATCGAAATGAATGCGGGCGAAACAGAATCCTTTTAAACAATTTGTCGGTGACTAAGATATCATACCTGACATACTATTGTGATTTGCAGATTAAATTCCATGTCTGCTACCGATATTTACGGATTGTCTCCAAATGAAATACAGTTATCTACACAGGGAGCCAATTTAAACTTTTTCTTGGAGCTTAGCGAATTACGATCAAATTTCACTCGTCGATTAACTGATTTTGCAAAACATTTGGACGATTCCGAAATAGAGGGCATTAAACAGATGTTAGCGACGGAAATGACGTATTATACAGGTAAATGTGGTTTACGCAACGTTAGGCGGAAATGCTTGGTACCTATATATTGTAATAAGTTATTGGTAAACATTCTTTTGTTAGCATCATGGATTTTCTATATACACTTTGCTATCAGACATTTCTTCCTATATTTAACAGGTATGTTTTCAAAATATTACAATTCCAGAGTGTTTCATTGGTAATCCTATTCAAAGTGATAATGGATATGAAATGCATTCTGAAATTGATTCGGTTCGCGAGATTTTTGATGACTATAATGATGTTTTGTATGGTAAGTGTAGATGTTCTCTGACAACGCTTAATATTCTGATTTTTCTTGTTCAATTCGCCCAAAGTTTAATTTAGAATATCCCACTAACCATTGACTTGGTTCTCTCTTACAGGATTACTCTCAAAACAAATCAAAGAGATGCTCACAGTCTTGTTCACGAAGTGAGTATATTTATATCGAAACTGGCGAAAGCATTAGTCAATTTGTATTTAATTATTTGGACATCAGTATTCATTGTGGGGTAAACCTTTCCCCCTTTTCTTCAGATTCATTGATGAGGCCGCAGCCGAAGGCATAAACAAAAATTCCTTCTTGGATCTGTTAAGTGACGTCGGCGACAACAGTGGTAAATAATCCGAATACTGAAAGATTGTTATTATGATAGGAATATAATAACAAACAAATTGATTAGGCAATACCTACTATTAGTTTTCTCTGGTTTTCTTGTTATTATATTTAATTTTGTTATTTATGTTAATTTCTTGTAAAACGAGATAATAAATTCACGTTTAAAACCGGATAGATATTGTATCTTTCTATGATATAAATTATATACTCAAAAATATATTACTCCTATCGCTCGCATGAAGACGAATCGTTATTGCATTTGTCAAAGATCTATTCCGTAAATATGAACTTTTTGTAAAAGATTCATTAAAGCATTTACCACTGCCAAACCTTTAATAAATTCACCGATCGTTTAAACATCCTGGAAATACAATTGCTGAGTTCGGCTGAGAAATGTTTAAAATGTGACGATGATGAGCAAGTTGCGTACGAAGATCGCTTCTTCAAATGATGCCAGCAATTTAACAAATTCGACAAACATTTAGCGTTAAAATGCCAAATTTCCATGACCAATGTATCCGAACTGGCATGTTTCCAGTTTTCTATAAAATGAAAATGGGAATAAATAAAGTTTTGTATTTTATTTTATTGTCTGTTAGATACAAATATGTATTGAAATGTGAAAGGATTTACACCTAAAGGTACTTTGCAGGTAAAATTTATAACCCGCTGCCTCGTGATAATTCTTAAAACGAGAAAACGCCGAGTATCGAAGGCCACTTTTATAGTGATGGACAGCGAGTTCGATCTCTCCCATCGGTATATGTTTATCCCGTAGTAATATAACATAATACAGCAGGAATAGGCATTGGGCCATGCCTTAAAGTACCCGACAACAGTCTACCCATTGTGTGAGTGTTTATGGGTTCAGTGTTGGCAGGCGAAATGGTATTCGGACACTTTCGGCTTAAATACGGCGACGGCATATTTTGTTGGTTCTATTCAGCAGACGTCTAGAATTATACAAAAACAGAAATGTTGTATGGATGGCAAAGGTTTCCGATGTCACATATTCTAGCTCGAAGTCTTAGCATAAGCATAAATGGCACAACTCGCTTATGCTGAAGTCCAAAGTGTGTGTATACGCGAGTGAGCACGCACGCGTATGACCTAGGCGATAACATAGGCTAATTTCATGTTTGATTATGCATAGGATACAGAAATATAATTAAAGATAAAACAACTAGAAAAAAACGCCTTTAATTTTCTGTACGACACAGTATCCGTATAAAACCATCGGTGATATGGCTTTGTTATTGTAATAATTTCTTGATGTCTCACGGCTAGGAGTTTGTTAGCCTGCTTACATTGTTGGTAACTGTAATCAACAATGAGATACTCCGGAACTAATCCACGAGGCGGCGCTGTTAGCCACCCAGTCCTACTTGTGCGGCGCCCATAGTTACAGATCAGTTCCAGAACACCATTATCGGCTTTTGATTTTCTCGATTCGTCTGTATTTGTTTTGATTATGGCGTCAAATGAACGCAAATTCGAAGATATGTCTTTAGTACAATTAAAAAAACGAGCTAAGAATATGTAGTGGCACAATTTCGGGTCGAAAACGGGAACTTATAGATAGGTGAGAAGAGCACTGGGTCCGAATATTAATGTTGACTTAGGCTGAAATCGGCTTGATCTCAGGGCGAGATATTGAGTTGAGTATTAGACCTAGACTCTACTTGCTAATATTAATTAATAACATGTTATAATAAGAATATGTAGCCCTATATGCATGGTACCTATTGATAAACAAACTAAATTCTGCATGGAGCTTGGGTCCGAATATAATTTATTTGTTTGCAGGTTACCGTAAATGTCGGCTAAGAGTGCTAGATATCCTGAAGAGCACATGCTGGATTTTGAATAAAAATAAACATACAAGAATATTGTTCAGGGAAAAGCACTTATTATTAATCATTGTGATTTACATTTTATGTATAATTGAGTCACTGCTTCGTATGCCCGTATAATTTGTCTGCATACAAGGATCTGAACTCTAGAATCAACCAATCAATCAATACGTTTATTTCAAATTGAATCTAGAATGGCATTACACACACACACACACACATATATATATATATATATATATATATATACAAACTAATTGAAGCGAGTACACGGTAGATACAGTTTGGGTTTGCACCAAAGATGTTGAATCTGTACAATGATGTAACCTGGTATGTTTTAACAGAAACAACAATAAATATATAGGGAAAAGGTTATATGTGTATGTTTGGTATACAGGTCATTGACAGATTGCTCACTAATTAGGACAATAAGTCATTCCAACATATAATGTTATGTTAAATCTTCGAGTAGAGAGGATGATGGAGCAAGGCAATGTAACAATGATCTCAAGAAGTGCTTAAGTAATATTTTTTTACTCGTTGGTTGAATGATTTGACTGACTTACAGTTTTTCACGTCGTCTGGCAAAGCTAGCCAAGTCTTTGGACATTAGTAAATAAAGGTTCTTGCGGCACTGCTCGTTTTTCTAGCTATGATATGAGGATCCCGGGAATGACGTGTTTGATGACTGTGTGCAAAAGAATTATCTGTAAATAGTATTTGTAATTGAGTAAGTAAAGTACCGGTGCTGTATGAATACATTAATATCTAGAGTTGAATATTATACATGTCCAATTATTTGGTAGTGCCGAGCTACTTAAAAAGTGGAGTTTTCGGTGCATTGTATCCAGCATTGCACATATTTCTGATTGATTTCTTCTGTAATATTTCAGGTTTATGCAGTCGGTATTGATATGCTGATCCCCATAACATTGTGTCATACGTAAGAGGAAAATGGACTGTAATATAACGATTTTAAATTATCGACAGACGTATCTTTGAATTGACCGTAAGAATTACATATGATCCACCGGATAACTGTTTGACAATTTGATTGATATGCTCATCCCGCGGAAGTCCATCGTGTATATAAATACCTAGCAATTTTGGATTTGTTGATTTCCCAATGAGGTCGATGTTATGTTATTGTTTGTGTTCTTTAGAGCAACAACACGACAAAATTTGTTTTCTGAACATTCAATGATAATTTGTTTCCATACAACCAATCTATAATGCTCTCATGTCATTTTCGGTATTTTGTTGTAATTCTTTTGTGTTTTGAGAAGTGCAATATATTGCTGTGTCGTCTGCAAATAAGATGCATTTGGAATGTGTTAATGCTTGTGGTAAATCATTTGTATAGATGATGAATAGGAGTTGGCCGAGGACACTTCCTTGGGGAACCCCACATATTTACTCGGCAGAGTGTATGTGATTGTATGACACAAATTAGGACCTGTTTGTCAAATAGTTCCTGAACCACTCCAAAGCAACGCCGCGAACACCATAACAATGTAGCTTGTTCAACAAAATATTGTGATCTATTGTGTCAAATGCTTCAGAGAGGTCCAGAAATACTGCAAGTGTGATCAGGTTACTTTCAAGTGTGGCCAGAACATGGGCATAGAATTTGGAAACTGTGTCAATAGTAGAATGCAGAAAAACTTTACACCGGCATCCAAAAATCGGATTGATGAATATCTCTCGCTGTTTGACAAAAAGTTTGAAGAGAACTGCAGATATTTCTATAATGAGAGGTAAAATATGCCTCATGATCTTGGTAGAAAATACAAAATAGCAGTAGTAATTATTTAATATGTTATATTGCGATATAGAATGATACGTACAATTTGAACTTATTTTTGGTGCATTAATTACAGATAAAATAAATATTTCAATAAAATATAAACATATAATGGGACATTAATTGGCAGAATAATAGGTCTGCACTAGATGTAGCCATGGGATCAAAATGTGCGTCACACACACACACACACACACAAATTAACATGTATTTAACGCTTTATCGGCTGGGTTTTCACATCTCTACACGCTTTACCGCATGAATCCATTTCTTAAGTAGATCTTTCTGTGACCAAGGAAACAAATGACAACATATTTTATTGTATTGCGGCACACAACATAGAGTAGGCATGATTATTAAAGCTATTTGTGTTGAATTTTACTAACCGTCCTAAGAAAATACAACTGTTTACTTCGCGTTTTGGGAATCCCAAGGACTGGGTTGCTCGTAGCGCCATCTATCGAATGGCTTTCGCGTATAGGTTCCCTATTGCTTCAAAGGGGAAGATGAGACCTCATCAATGAACCTGGCAAAATTTCAGTTTGATATTAACACCACCATGTTAATATATATATATATATATATATATATATATGAGAAAAAGTGTGGAAGTGACTGATTTAGTGAGCGAGTGAGTGAGTGAGCTAGTAAGTGAGCGCGGAAAAGATGGATGGATGGATGGATGGAGTTATATTATTATTGGCTTGACTGAGTAACCGAAATATTCCATCACGTTCTCAAAAATCATATATCCTTATTATAGAATATATTTATTGTAATATTGTTTTACATTTAAATTACTGTTGATAATTCCAGATTAGCATATTATTTCAACATATTGTTTAATTTGACAAATTATGACCAGTCGTAGTATTATCTGCTTAGATGGATTAAAAATTTATAATCTACCTTATTAATAGCCTAAAATTAATTATCATCATTAATATTATTGATAGTGTGTAATATTTAAATGTACTGATTTAAAAATGGAAAATCGATTTCATTGGCTTGTCTGACGTGTGTATCTGCCTTATGTAAGCATAGAATTATACACTTTTCTTATTCGATGACAGTGTTATTTGTATTTCCTCTAACAAAGTTATAAACGTAAATTTATTTTAAATCAAGCTCACCTTTATTGAGTTAAACGCTTAAGAAGTGTTTGCGTTAACTTTGTTCTGTGTGTTGCTTACAGCTAGAGTTTAACTGTGAGAACACAAGAAACAAAGCTGGACAATGGTATATACAGCTATCTGAATATAAGAATTGTTTCAAGAAATGTTAATCCAAACCGAAGTGGGCGATTTAGTGCAGCGATTAAAGACGCATGCTATTCGTTATAGATGGATGAATGAATGTTGTTTAACGACACATCGGCACAATTTAGGCCATTCAGTGTCGTAGAACTCCTGTTCGTTATATAACTTATGGATATGAAAGCAGAAGAAAGTGATAATCATGCTGTACAGTCTGTGGACTATTTATCTGTTGACCTTAAATTTGCATTCCCCACGACCACTGTTACTTCTAACTGGACCGTTTGGATCAGCTTCTCTAACCTAAGCGGTTCACATAACTTTATTGTCACTTAGAGTTGTACCGAATCGAAGTTTTCTGGAAGTGAAAATTATGATTTATTTATGATTAATACATATGATTGATAAAAGTCGAATCTATCCGTCGCAAATCTGACTATCAGCGGTTCCGTCACTGAGTAAAAAATGTTGCTGTTTTACAGCCATTTTTGTGTACAAGGCAGGTTAAATGGGCCGAGCGACCCCCAAATGTAATGAGGTGATAGGGCGCCTCCATAGCCTAACTGGTAACCCGGTTAGCTACAGATCTATACCATCTCGGCTCAAACCACGGCTTCATTACCCTTGGCGGTCGCTCGGCCCATTTAGCCTACCTTGTGCCCAACAGTGACCGTCAAGCAGCAACATTTACAAATGAACAGTTCCGAACAGAACATTCTCAAACAACGCCTAAAACACGCGTAATAGCTGCAAAAGAAGAAGTTTATGGAGAAAATAATTAGGATGGTAGAAAACATCTCTGAATGGAAGAAGGTTGAACATTGTGAAACTGGAGAGAGTCTACACATATTAACATCCAGTCCTGCTCATTGTGTAAATGAACATTTATAGCCACTACCTTTAACCACCAGAACGAGTATATAATTATATAAAACCAAATCCTACCTAAACTCATTAAACCAATGATTTACAAATATTCCCTGAATAATTGTATTTTTTTGCAAATTAAAATACTACAAATTAGTATTTCAATCTATTATTTTAGCCTACACTATGACCGTAAAACTAGGCCTAAAACCTTTCTGGGAAGGTTTTTAAATGGATACAATATGTTCTTGGTATTTGGCAAAAATCTGGAATATTTTCAGTAGTGCTTATAAAAACCTTACTTTCAAGTATAAAGTTTTTCTAATATAAAAATGTATTAAATAAAATCAATAAACCTTGCTTGATGATTATTCCTAGTGAAGAGACATATTATCGGAAGCATATCCCAATGAACCAGAATACTTCAGAAAACGTAGTACTGATCTCTTCTTCACAGTATTTCGAAATCATCCATGGATACAAGTAAGTAAATTCAGTTTAGTATTCAGTTCCAAAATAATATTGACTACATACAAAATCTGCCTTCTATCTCAGGCGTACAAAAAACTCCTTTAACGGTTTAAAATTACAAGAATGTCTATTATCTGCCTACCTATAGTTCTTTATTGTTGAACGGCCTGCAAATCTCACAGTTGTCCAATATCAGTTTGTTGAGCTGATACAACTTGTTTACTTGTTGCGGTATGTGTCCAATCACAATTGAACGCCACAATAAAAGGGAAGGGCAATTGACTTTAAAAAGGGGGCTCTCCATGTTACATCGTTCTATGTTATGACCGGGATCGATGCCATTTGGTTTATTGATCGTTTTCCGTCTGATCATTGGCCATGGCAACATGTTTTATAACATTAGCAGTGTTGCTCTTCATTGACCCCAGCAGCATTAATGGTAAATATAAATTGTTTTATGATTAAATGAATTAAATGAATTTATTAATTTAACACGAAATAATGTCATTTACTTGCTACATTTCTGAATGTTTCATTCTATTTATTTGTTTTCAGCTCTACCCCTCAATGAGCACTACAAGCAGCCGATGTCGAAGTATTCCGGATTACTATCGAAAACTATCGCTTACTTATCGGAAAAAAATGGCCATGTGATCCCTAAAGAGCAAGCCGATATTAATCAGAGTAAGTTACTTTGAAGAAAAACACCTGTCGTATACGATCGATAAATGACTCTGGCACATCTTAAATGTACTGACCATTGTACTCCACATCCTGTATTTGTAGAAAAACCTCATTCTAAACTGCGACGTAACATTTTCAAAGCCTTGTATTGGATATCACAGAAACCAGTTCTTTTTTATTATGCTATAATCCTTGTCAAGCTGAACTACGAAGTGATTCCTTTCAGTTACAATTAGCTAAATAATGCCAATGTTAAACTTTCTTGGTAATAAGTAAATAGAATAATGTGAACTCGGTGAGTTTTTTGTTTTGTTTTAGGTGAAACATAAATAAAAACGCATTTTCATTTTTATCCAACTGCTAACACGTAGATTATTTGCTATTAGCCCATTTTACGTAGGAAATGGCTTCCAACTAAAATTATTTTCTATATAAAATCCAATATTACACAATTAATTTGGGTTCCACCTTTAGTAATTAATAACTTGTTCGCTTGCTCAGTTTTGTTTGTGATGATATTGAGGTTCTAAACTTCATTTCTCTATTGTGGTATTTTAACAACATTAGTTTATCTTGCAGATCGGGCATTAACTAACAAACTTGTATTCAAGTTGTTTATATGTTTAGATGTAATGTTATAAATTACAAACTTTCCCTTTTTGTTATGTAGTTGTGAAGTATCGCTTAAAAGCAGACTATGCAATTGTTTGATTCCTTATTCGATTGTACGATGTTTAGAAATGTTTTTCTTGCTTTATAATGTCGTTTGTTTGTAACCTTTAGTTGTTGCTGACCTTGAAGAAGAATTCGGTTATGAAAACTTGACGATTCCAATCGGAGATATGTCGAGAGATGACGGCTCAGCAATATTTCTATCCCTCTATCGTGCCATCATAGATTGGTATTCGCGCAACTGTCCAGGTGTAGCACTAGCAAAACTCATAACAGGTAGGGTGATAGATTCTTCCCAGAACTGTATTTTGGCCAATCATGTCCATAGGCATAGAATAAAACCGAACATTTCGTTTACTTTCAGGCTTGCTACGTTATAGTGCGTATGATGCTTATTTGGAGGAGAATACTGGGTTCAACACTTTCAAAGATATGTCGAGTCCAATGAATGATGTGCGCAGATCTTTGCATCATTCATTTCTTAAAGAAAAGCGTCAGACAAATACTTTATCAAGAAGGTAACGTGCCAAATTCCTTGAAATAAACAAGGTGTATGTTTCGCTTCATGAATGATTATTGTATTCTAATTATTTTCAGAAAGCGTTATGGCATGGAAGTTGACACTGAAGGAATAAAGGATAATCTTGTAGCACGATTGGTTGGAATCGTTAATGAATTGGGTATGTTTACCATTTTTGGCGTCGAAGTTTGATGATTCTTTTGTGTAATTTCCCAGTTGAATCTTTCTCTTTATTCTATTCAGGTTTTCCTGATTCGGATAATCTCTACTGGCAGATGGAAGAGTACATAGATTCCATTACCATGGACATTACTATTGCTGAAATCGTTGTAAATATTATTTACCACGTCGAAGGATTTGACTATTTCACTGAAACAGAAAATTGTTCAGGGGATCAAAGAGTTGTATTTGCTGACTTAAGGAAACGACTTTACAGTGCTATTTGGAGGTAATTTTGGGAATAAAATCGAAATGAATGCATACGAAACACCATCCCTCTTAAACGATTTGTCGGCGACTAAGATATCATACCTGACATACTATTGTGATTTGCAGATTAAATTCCATGTCTGATACAGCTCTCTACGGATTGTCTCCAAATGAAATACAGTCGTCCACACAGGAATACCATTTAAGATTTTTCATGGAACTTGAGAAATTACGATCAAATTTCACTCATCGAATGACTTATTTTGCCGAATTTCTGACCAATTACAATATGGATGGCATAAAGGATATGCTATCGACGGAAATGACCTATTATACAGGTAAATATGGTTTTGAAGATTGTTCTAGTAACAATATTAATGTGCCAGATAGTTGTGCCTAAATTATAGGTCGAAATTGTACCGTTAGCAGCATGTTTCTTCAACGTCAGTTTATTTTCAAATATTTCTTATTTAACGCTGGATTATCAAAATATAATTCTAGAGTATTTCCTTGGCAATCCCATTCCAAGTAATGATGGATACGAAATATATTACGCTGAAAACAATTCAATTAACAAAATCGTCGATGACTACGATGATCTATTGTATGGTAAGTGTAGCCATCCTAGGACAATTGTACATTTTTCGCCTGTAAATTGATCCAGAATTAATTTCTGCATTTACTAGAGATAATTATTTTAATTCCAGAACTACTTTCAAAACCGATCGGGGAAATGTTTACCGTCGTCTTTACGAAGTAGGTATTTATATATCAGAACTGTCCGCTAATTTTCTTTCTGGTTATTGTTTCCTATACTACAGCTAATATAACGCGTCATCTTGCAGATTCATTGAAGAGGCTGCGGCAGAAGGCATCGATACGAATTCCTTCACGGATATACTAATTAAAGTGCTCCAGCAATTGTATAAGGAGTATTAGACAAATTAATTTCTCGTCCATACGGCTTACAACAGAATGAAACAAATGTTGCGGTTACTTAAATAAATGTATCCATTGTTACAAGTTTTGTTTGTCCTAGTGTAAAACAAATGTTAATAAATTATTGCATTTAGGAAACTGCATAGTCGTTTGCTGTTGCATAATGATATAAACTCATTAAGCTTTCGCTTAGTGCCAGTAACATTTTAAATGGTTGAACAAGTCTACCCTTTTCTAGATACTGCAGACTGAATGAAACTGAATATCTGGTCGATACGAACTTTATCCAAAAGTAGCTTCACTCACAAATACCATTAACCCTTTATGCATTCGATTATCATACGGCTTGCTAAATTTCGAACAGCAAACCAACAAATGTTTTACAGTCGGGTCGCTAAACATTAACCTCGACCACCAAATCGTGACGTTTCGAAACGGCATGATTGTTTTTGAATTTAACTTGCACTGAAAGACGATGCGCCGAAGTTGTTAGTACATCGGATCAACTACAACGAAGGAAGTGTGCCATGAAAGCACTCTGCTGGCTTCAAGCTAGCGCTCGTAAAACCTGCCCGAGAATATCTCGCAGCCTACACGGTTGAACTGTTACTGCTGTTAATCGTAAATCTATGGCAATTCGGTTAAAATCCTGGCGGCTATGACGGAAGTGTTTCATCTCCCACCTCCACTGATTACATTTGAACGTGTGCACAGATGTGACCATAAAACTATATTATACAGCATTCAGTAGAATATCGACATCCCGAAGTATCACCTGAAAGTTCAAGCATACATGAAACCAATGTAACATGTCATTTCAAGCATTAATAGCGTCTTCCTGTCACATCTGACTTTGCGACCCATAAAAGTACCGGATCCTAATAATTTGAACGGCAAACCGGAGATTGCTTATATTATGTTGTTCTTATGTTATATTCGTTCTATTAAGTAGCCTAACACATCATAGAGTGCCTCTTGTAACAATTTTTCTACGTGTAATAGATGAAAAATAAGAATAAATTGTCGCCAGCTGTTTATCCGAATTAATAACACATCCAATAATCGTTTTTATGGATTTCACGTTGCGGATTATGCTTTGACTTCGTCAACTTAACCCAGTTTAACGCAACATATCCGACAGCTTTTCAGCAATCTCTTCTACTCTATATAAGTATAGTAATTCATAAACTGTTCAACCTATGAAGTATTCTATAAACATAAACCTGGCGCCTCCATGGCCTAACTGGTAGCGCAGTTGGCTATATATTTATAGCACCTGGGTTCAAACCCCGGCCGGAGCATACCAGAAGGGTGTTTCATCTTTCATTTCGCCTCTTTAACTTTTGAGGTCGCTCGGCCAATTTATCCTACCTTGTGCACAAATGTGGCCGTAAAACAGCAAAATTTACTGGAGCGATTACATATAACCTCCTACTTAGTAAACGCATTCAGAGTTATTAGGTCTTGAGTATATTGGAGTGTGCTTTAAAATGGGTTTCATCCCATAACTAGTGCTATGATGGAGAAGTATATTAGTTTCGTAGCCTTATTCCTAGAGATACCTATGCCACAACTTGGTCCATTTGATATATAATATTTCATATTCATAACTTACTTTACCGTACTGCGTTATCTATGCTACCCTTTAAGCCCGCCACAAGTACAGGTATGATAGCTTCCAAGACAGGATTTGTACTTTCTTCATTGATATGACCAAGTATTTTTAAATCATCAACGAGAACTTTTCAGGCATCTACTCGTATGACCAAAGAGCTATAACATGCCCAGTTAAACTAACAACGTTTCCGTTGACCACGATACGGTTATTCTACCCTTTATGAAAACAAACAAAGGCGATCGAGGTAAAGAAATATTAAAATGTTTCAATGGTAACATTGCCTTTAGATATTTTACTTGATAAATTCTTTCCGAATGTACAAATGCAACCCGCGTGGAATATAATTATCGACCTATCGATCTCCAACTGATGTGCAGATATAGGAAAACGATTCCTGCCCGAATGGACTGATGAATCTCTGTCTGGCCTGGAATAAGTATGTTGGTTTAAAGATATCGATACACAGCTATCTTCGAACGAACCACTTTTTCAGTGTCGATTGCTCCCCCCGATAATGGCATAACTTTATAATAGAACCTATCAATATTTAATATTTACTGGGCTATATATCAATTCAGTTTTTATTGTAAACATGAACTAAAACCGCACGCTCTTTAAAGTAAATATTTATAACAATTTTAAAAGAAAGATTCAAAGTAGTTCAGACCTATTGCGATTCTACGTATAATAAAGTACATATATGAATTGAATGCGAAGTTTTTTCTGTTCATTTAATCTTTCTCCCACAGTGATAGTTGTAGCATTCGGGGCATATAATAGAGATGGAATCACCGCTAAGACTAAACTAAAGCAAACTCGCTATCATCATCTTCATCCTGTCCAAGCCATCCCCAGTACCCAATGCCCCATTCCTTGTTCACGTACATCTGCATAAATAATGAATTCGCTTGGCCCACTATTTTTGAACACCCAGTAATGCGTCGAACTCTTTTGCCACACTCTGTTGAACTACTAGTCGCGCCTCCCAAGTTGAACCATTGTATACCCAATCAGAACTTGCCGAGGTTCAAAGGATTGGCTTCTGATTTTCACGGCTACACAGGTGTTTACATTCCTTTAACTTTACGCCCTAAGTTGATGCCGTATGCTGATTTTTGGTTTTGTACTTTAAACTGATCATTTGCCTGGTTAGTTGTCAGGATGATGTGTTACGTAGAGTTCGCCGTCCTGTTCTTTCTGGTCTCCATAACAAATGGTAGTTATAGAGTGGATAATTGTTTCAAAAATCACAATGCCTTTCTGTTAATAAATTAAAGAATTTGGCATTCATCTAGATCCTAGATTTTCTACGAATAAAACACCTGGTTGGTAACACACAACCCAATTAGCTTTTACTCATTGTTTGTCAGCTTGTTTTGCAGGTATGCCCTTGAAATCTGATTTCAGTCGCTTGCAGGTTGCTGGGTGGAAACATGCTGAATTGCTATCAGAAGACGTTGGTAAAAATACACGCCAAAAAGGTGAGATCTTTTGAGTTTCTCTCCAGGAATATAGTTTACCCAGACTTGAAGTAATATAATTATTTTATTTCAATTACTAAGGTTATGCATTCCTTCATCTTCCAGGATACTTCGATATATCCAGCATTATTCATAACATAACAGAAGCCAACGTTGTTCTGGCGGACTTGTCTGATTTCCAGCTTGATGACACTATTTCCAAAAGTGTCGCTGCAGTCTTGAAGGAATTGATATCGGAAAACTGCAAGGATTACATTCTAACTGGGCTGGTTTCTGGTAAGCTTGTGTCTTTTCATAACCGATTCGTATTCCCTTCAGACACACATGAGAGGGATCATAACTCGGTTAACATCTGAAAAGCATAATTAGCATGTCAGCTTCAGTTTCTGGGGAAATAATCGATTTAGATTAAAGCCAGTTCATTTCAATTCAATTGTCCTAATATCCCCTAATTTCATATGCAAAGATAGACCTGTTTTATCTGATCATATTTACACCATTTTCAGGCTCCTTAATGCATAATTTGGAGTTGAAATTCGGTCCATTGAACCCGGGAGGATTGGATGCCGTCGTAAAACGTTGAACACGACCGGCAATTATGATACCATTTCTTTTGATACAGTGCCAACTCGATTTGTGGATTTAATATATGGACCGCCAATTTCTAGAATCAGGATTATGTTCAATGGTTTAGGTGAAAATCTGAAGTGGACCAACCGCAATTTGATAATTATACGTCAAATGCTCCAAACAAATGATTTATCAGAGAATAATATTTGCTTAAATCTGTAGAATTTATATATTTTTTATATATATAGATATTCTTCTTGGTAAGGTACACTCAAAGGGTTTGTTTTATTATATTTTAGTATATATATTTGCTACTACCTATATTATGATTGCTATTACAATAATAATAATAATAATAATAATAATAATAATAATAATAATTTTAATTATTATTATTATAATCGTTGTCGTCGTCCTCCTCCTCATTATTATTATTACTTAAGGAATGTTGGAAAGTGAAAAGCAGTTCTTTATTAACATTTAGCAATTCGATTAGAAACATTGTAATGGTGAATTATCAAGAGTCCAGCCCCATCACACTTCGTGCGGTATTGATGTAAATGTTAGAATATATGATTATGCTGAAAGTAAACGAAGAACAGTGTAAGATAACAAATATGATCGAAGCAATCGGAAATATGATCTCTGATATAAATACCTAGTAGGTACATTGTACTTTTTTCAATGACTCCTCTTAATAGCAGTAGTAGTTGCAACAGTTTTTGACCAATATATTAACGTGTATGAACATGTCACATCAGTATACCGAGCTGCCTACTACCATCTTAAGAACATCCACTGTTTAAAAGCATTCTTGACACAAGAATCACTTTTAACTGTAGTTCATGCCTTTGTTTGTTACATCTCGTATAGACTATTGTAACTCCCTGTTATATGGCATATCTGATTATAACATTAATCGCCTTCAGCGAATTCAGAATAGTGCAGCTCGCATTGTAACAAATACTAGAAAATATGATCATATTACCCCAATTCTTCAAAAACTACATTGGCTACCTGTTAGACAACGTATCCATTTCAAGATTTTGTTAATAACTTATAAATCTATTAATGATATGTCGCCAGAATACCTGTGTGAACTGGTTTCCATTAGAAAGTCATCCCGAAAACTCAGGTCATCCAGTCAGATACTATTGCAGGTGTCAGTGTCTCGACTCAAGTCATATGGTGATTGTGCGTTTAGTGTTGCAGCCCCCACTTTGTGGAATAAGTTGCCGGCAAATATTAGAAATGCATCGACTCTTGGAAATTTTAAGTGTCTTCTAAAAATACACCTATTTAAAGTCGCTTTCACAGATAAATAATTATTATCTTTTAAATCATTACAGGGTTTTTACAGACGTTATTTGGGGTATTGTTATATTACATATTATTTGTACAGCGCCCTTGAATGGCTTCTGTTAGTATAGGCGCTTTATTAAATATACATTATTATTATTATTAGTAGTAGTAGTAGTAGTAATTTATTTCAGTTCATATAATCATGCATGCATATGAAGAACTCTACATAACGTCGGAGAGTTTTCTAGATTAAGTATAATATGTGGGATAGGTTAAAAGCTATGTATAAGTAATTAGTGTTAAATCAGTAAGGAACAGTGATTTGTTGCAGTTTGGAAGTCCTTCGTTCAGTTGCGACTTCAGAGAAGGAGAGCTGAACAGATTAATGAACTACAAGTACGGCTTCTCTGAAATGTCCAACATTTACTTCTTGCATATGCCTTCTTACAGAAACAGTTCGAAAGAATTCTTGGAAAGATTTGTAGGACGCGTTTTAGGTAAGCTGACAATAGTGATTTTACACAAGACAGTCCCATTTTTACTACAATTCGCAACTCTGGTTGCTAAAAATGTTATATATATATATATATATATATATATGCTGAAGACTGCTAATATGAGATAGTAGCCTTGGACAGTACTAGTTAATTTTATTTTAGAATTTGATTCAAGTTAAGCAAGAGAATAGCGATTAAAGAAAAGAATATTTTCGAAATTTTAGCGTAAAAGAATAGTTGATCGAACACTCGTTGCTTAGAATATAGGCTGTGTTCAACAAAAGTATCCCTTTTTGGGTTAAATTTTATGTTTGAAGTCGTTACCCTCCTTTTGTTTCATTTACAGGCATTTACATAAAATCTATTGTACAAGACGAATTAGGTCATAATGAGCAGAACAGATTAGAATTATTGCTCGTCGTCTTTCGTAGCATCGTTGATGGACAATACAATCATTATTGTCCACGTGTCTCTCTTGCTAAGCTCCTCACAGGTAGGGCAGCATGGACTATTCGTTAATGAAGGTAAGTTGCTTTCCTGTATCTGGTTTTTGTCCATTGCTCACGTTGTGTTGTTTTCAGCTTACCTACGTCATAGCATTCCTGCAAACCGAATGAAAATTTCAAGACAATAAATGGCATTGACACTTTGCAGCCAAATACTTTACTCGACCACGAACGTCGAGTCCGTGTCAGTTCTTTGTTCAAGTAAAAACGTACCGATGCCTTTGAATAAGTAAGTATACGGTGTAAGGGGATCTATAAAGGATTTTACATACTAGAGCCAGATATTCTTCCAGTATATTAAGTATATCAAGTAATACAAGTGTGACTGCCCTCTTCGTCAAGCTAATTTTCTGAAGTGAGTCTTTTTTCCTTCTTTAGGATTTCCAAGCAACGAGAGTTCGACCCTTCTACCATTTGCATTACTTTCCTGAGCGAACTGAATAGCATTATTGATAGATCGGGTGCGTTGTTCCATATTTGATGAAAATACTTTTGTGTGCTACCGGCTACCAGTGGTTAGGTTTAATTAAGTTTACATTTAATTTCTCAGGTTTTCCTTATTCTGAAACAATATTCTGGGAAATTGACAGCCTGTTATCTGAGATTGATGTAGGAAATACGGAGTTCTCCGAATTGTTGCTGTTTATTCTTCAAAGAATACTCGACCCAGAGAACTACTACTCTGAAGCTGATAATTGTTCTGAAGATCCAATGGTGAAGCTCCTCGAATTATGCAAAAGACTGCGTGAAACTATCATAGTAATGCAGTATCGATTTACTCACTCACTCACTCGCTAGCTCGCTAGCTCGCTCCGTTCGTTCGTTCGTTCGTTCGTTCGCTCGCTCGCTCGCTCATTCGTTCATTCACCTACTCATTGATTCACGCTCGCACGCACGCACATTAAATCGAAGAAACATTTTAACAGTATACCATTCCCATGTTTAGTTAAACTCTTAACGAGCTTGAACTGATGAAAGTGAACTACACTCGCCGCTTGAAAGCCGTTGTTAATCTAATAACAACCGGCACTATTTGAGGATATTGAGCTAAATGTGTCAAAACAACTGGCCGATTTCACTGGTAACATTTGTTTCGGTGAGTTCTTCTACTGCACCATGCTCAAAACAAATGGTGCTTACTCTCTAATGAAGTGTGCTATTTGTCTGTAATCAGACAACCTTCTGCGAAGAAATCTACTAGCAGCTACAAATGACAGTGACGTGATCTGGGAGGAGGAGGAGGACGACGATGGGGATGACCAACAGTACAGATACGACTACTACGACTATATGGAATGGACAGAAGAGCAAGCAAATGATGTGTATGAAGGTAGTCAGAATACAATATAAAAACGTCCCCATTTAATGAATCATGTCAGTGATAGGAGAAATATGAAATACTCTCAATATTTGCGATTGATTCCTTAGTTGATTTAATTTATTTCTATGTAGTTACCATATACCTTAGTAGGAACTTTTCCCATATGCTATGGCTTCCAATTGGTGACATATCCGAGAAGGACTTATCAGCTATCTTGCAAATCCTGTATAATGCCTTCGTAGAAAAGTATTTACGTCACTTTCCCGGTGCCGCTCTACCAAATATCCTGATAGGTAGGACATTATTATCCTATTTCGTCAAAGAAAATAGTATTCGGTTACATCATATATATTTGCCGGGTCTAATTATTTCCTTCCAAGTTTAGGATTCTTACGTCATGATGTCTCTATTCTGTCTGAGTTCGAATTAACAGCCAATGACCGGAGAAAATCCCCTCAGCCTCACCCCCATGTTAGTCATCATCACGCCCGTGTGTTCACACAGTCAAGGTAACACACCGTATTTAGCAATAAAATTAACCCAAACATAGTTTGTCTTCGCTCTGACAGCATTTAGAATGTTTTGCAGTCACAACCAACTGCGAACTAAGTGTGTGTAGGTGTGTGTGTGTGTGTGGTTTAAGTAGTTATTGTTTATTAACAGGCAACAGGTTGATATTACTTCAATTCATGATGCTTTCGTCGCACGAATAACGAAATCTATTGAATTACTCGGTATGTATATGCCAATGTCGGTTCTTCTCGTGATATTCGTTTAAAAACGCTTCCACATTTTGCCAAATGTATAGCACATGAGTTCAATACTGGGTTATGTCAGAAGGATGTTTCATTTATCATTTCGCCTCATTACTGTTTGAGGTCACTCAGTTTATTTATCTTACCATGGGGACAAAAGTCGCCGTAAAACTAGCATCTTCTTTTTTTGCATTTCTATTCAGGTTTTCCAGATTTCGAAATGATTTTGAATGAAATATGTTTCGAAATATCTGTTATTGATATAACAGCTACTACTATGGATGGATTCGTATACAGTATTCTGAATAAACTTATCATTGTAAAGTACATGACGGAAGCGGATCGCTGTTCGGCAGATCCGAATGTTGTGTTGGCTGATTTACGGGGGAAACTCTACCGAGTGGCAACCAGGTGATTGTCATACTCTCGTGTCAGATATTATTTCGCTAAAGTCTGGACGCTCCTATCCGGACGTATGCGACGTGTGAGTGAATTAAATCGCTTGCCGTTGTCATGTTAATTTAAGTCTCGAACGAATCCTGGTTAATCCGAATGAATCCGGCGCGCATCCCACAAGAAAGCCAACATCCTATTTCTCTCACCTTGAACGATCCAAATTAGATTTGTTTCACCGCGTCCGGGTGACTATTGACCTATTAGCAAATAGCAATATTGAACTGATAGAAGAAAACGTATCAGATAGATTGGCTGACTTCACTGGTAATTAATGACTGATTCGCTAATATTCGACTAACACTGATGAAGTATTTATTCTATGGAAATCTGCTTCAACGTTTACGACCATTTCGTAAACTAAAACACGTTGGGAAATCGCTTAATTTCTGCATGCTTCAACCCTAAAATCACCCCTTTTCTAATTGTGTAGGCGAACTTCCGCAGCAAGAAATCCAGAAGCTAATACAAAGTGATTGGGTGAACACCGAGACTAACTGGCTTTCTGAATAGAGGATTAACGGGTTCGGATTATAAACGCGCACAACGGGTAGCAAAGAGGCAACAATACGTGAATGAAGGTTATTAAAACTTAACTGTTTCATTTACACTTAGGAATGCTACGCCATAAGTTCAACTACATGTGTATAGACACACAGCTCCAAAACACCATGAGAACGATACATCATGGAGATCAATCAGCACACTACAATTTCAGCAAGTATCTACAACATCCTCCACAAATTGGCCAAAATAACGTCGGTGACTTCAACGAATCCAGGTAACACGTTATACCTATCAGAAATCTAAAATATTGTCGCTACAATCCATCGTGATGACAAGACACGTAATTCATAGGATATATTTCAGTTGTGCTGGTCGAGCTATCTGAGATGGGTGTTTCATCTTTAACTTCGGAGGTCACCCAGCCGATTTAGCTTATAATGTGCACAAAGGTAACCGGAAAAACAGCAACATTTATATTTATGTGTAGTGTATATATGTGTTATATATATATATATATATATATATATATATATATATATATATATATATATTTTTTTTAGCAGGCAGCAGTATAAGCCTTATTCCATTTATTATATGTTGCTAGCGAGAATATTTGATGCTACTGAATTTCTAATAGTTATGCATATCAATTTTATGTTAATTTAGCTCCTACCGCAATATTTCCAGTTATTTTAATAGACACTGTGTTTATGTTTATAGAATATCCCAATTCCGAGTTGATTTTTGATGACATTTCTTTTGCTGTTGCTGCCCTACAAAACACGACATTCTACAATTTTGAACTATATCTTCTGAACGAAGCCGTGTTACCTGGAAGGTACATTTTGGAATGGGATCGTTGTTCGGAAGACACAAATGTTATTATCGATGAATTACAAAATAAACTGGACCAGGTTATTAACAGGTAATTATTACACTGGAGTTTAGAATGAACTCTGATGATGATGGATGGTATTTAATTCAAAGAAAATAACCTACCGCTTACCATTAATTAATTTTAGTCTCAACCAAATATCGGCATATCCTGCTGAGCTGAAGAACCCACAACGACGTTAACCTCCCAATTCGTCTCTCGGCTTGAACTGTTAAAATTATCTTCCATCGCCACTTGCAAGAGGCTGCTGATCTTTTGAAACTTGGGAACACAACGAATATTGAATGGTACTTTTAAAGGAAATTGGCCAACATTCACTGGTAGGTGCTGACTAATATTGATGGTAATCAGTTCACATAAGTAAAACGATCTCTGTTTTTTATATTTAATATCCCGTGCCCTGTAAGTACAGTCTTGCTATATTGCGTGTTGTGCATGCCGAGTTTCGCTCTTTTTCATCAATGTTCATAAACACGAGCCTCGTTTGTAATTCCAGAAGGCCTTGTACAGCAGATGTTATTAAACGTCACAAAGGACGTTGGAACGATCTTTCAGGAATTAAACTCAGATATCCCAGCCTATAGTAGTAATATGATTTCGTCAAAAGAAAATCCCGACGTAAATAGCAGTAAGTCAGATAACAGGAAACTGACGTTGGCAATATTTCTAAAAGGTTATTTTTCTCATAAACAAACATCTTCCAATTCGTTTCAGTTGTGAATTACCTGGAAAATGAATTCGGCCTAAATCTCTCCATTCCAATTGGTGATGTCCCACCGAATGATCTATCTACAGTCTTATCTGTTCTGTTTAATGCAATCATAAGAAGCTATTCTCACTATTGTCCGGGTGGTGCCCTGGCGAAACTCATTACAGATAGGACACTAGCTACTCTTGTTTTGTCACTTTAAACGGTTCTCAGATACCAGATATTGGAGGGTCCCACGATTTTCGTTTTTGTTCCTAGGCTTCTTGCGCTACATTACTGACATATATGTACTGGAGCCTCTCGATAATAGTATCTCTTTATTTAACGAAGAGCAAGGTCACATTCCAGAAGATACAAGCCTCAACGTTCTGCGTGTACTCGTTAGCAAGCATCGTTCAAGTAACTGTTCAGCAACATCCAGGTAGTAAATAGTGTTAGCTCAACGAACAACAACTAATGATAATAATAATAATAATTATTATTATTATTATTGATATTATGACCGAAATAGCAGTTATTTTATTATGGTGTCTATCTCAAATGAGGGAAATTCGTATGGCTTATAAGTTAATGCTTCACTACAGTGACTAAGTCTTATAAAATTTTAACTCCAAACTTCCACACACTATGATCATTACCGTGTAATTTTATCATATACGAGTGCTTTCAGCTGTTTATTTATAAAAACAATGAAAGAGAACTGCTGCAATAGTAACATGTTTATGAAATGTCTAAACACTGTCACACGTATTCACTGTATTTAGTAACTGTACTAGCGAATGGGGTTTCTTTTCTGAAGTGTGTATGAATAACGAATGCATACCTCTCTCGGTATCCTTAGCGCCCGAATTGCAAAATGGTTAGAGAAGTGGATTGCATACCTGCATACCTGACTCATACCTGTGTTTGTACGATATTTTCCAAGTCACCTCACTCACTCAATTTCCGGTTGTCGATATTATGTTTATGACTAACAAAATAAGGTCTGAATGTGTTGTGAAAATAAATGTGGTCAAACATTCACTACCCCGAACGTGTTGTATGGCGACTGATTTTTAAATAGTTTGTCTAATTTTGTCCACTTTTCTATTTAGCGATTACGCTTGTTGGCTTTCTTTTGCTTTCGTGGTTGGTGATCACGAAATAGAAACAACACAAGAAAGTGTGAAGACTTATTTCTAATAGCTGATACAAATTCCACCCTCCATCACATAGAGTGGAGCAGGACTGGAAGATGAAACCGTTTTACACTCGGGATAATCACCACCAAGAGCGCTGTACGTCCTTAAAATTCAGTGAGACGGCCGTGTAACATAACTGCAAGTTCACAGAGCGCACAACAGAAAACTCTTATCCGAAGTTATAAGCCAGTAAAGTTGTTTGCCTTAGCATATTGTTTTTATCATATCATAAGAGTACTCCCTACCCATATCATAATGCACGGAGGGACGCAGTTCAGAATATCGCCTCCTAATTTGCCGATAAATAACCTTTTTTTATAATACGTGTTTCAAATCAATCCCGACGTGGCTATCTAAAGGGTTTTTCATGTTTTGCTTCGTCTCATAGGCTTCAGAGGCCGTTCGATCCATTTATTCCATCCATTAGCCCGGCATTTGCAAACACAAAAAGGGAGATAGAACGGTGGGACTAACAAGCAGACCGACACAACAGAGAGAGAGAGGACAGACTATTATAACTAGTAATACCTAACTCTTCTCTTGCGACTAATGCCGATTCTATTATTATTATTATTGAAGATGGTTTACTTTTTAAAGGAGCTATCCTGAACAAAAGCTTAGTTTGAAACCTATCCGTGATGTCCTGCTGAAGAAAATGACTGAGGCTCTAGATGAATTGGGTATGTTCTAAGTTGACATTTGAGTACGTTCTATATTCTTTTGATAGTAACCTTTTTAGTCAATCGACTCTTCCATTGTAATTACCACTCAGGATTTCCCGATGCGAGTATGAATTTATACGAGAATGAGATACAAATAGTCGAACGCACCCCAAAACTACTCCAATGCGCGAGTTCATTGAAAATCTTCTTCGTGCAACTCCCACACGCGAGTACTTTAATATCAGGATAGATTGTTGCGCAGAAGACCCAAAGATCATACTAGACGACTTGCATCATTATCTTATGAAAACTATACGCAGGTAGAACGTACTATTGCAAAGGTAGAACGTAAAATTATTGTAATACGCCGAACCTGACCGCTTCCGTGAAAGCACATGGTGTCAAATGAATTGTTCTTCTTAACTGGTTTGTAATGATTTCGAAACTATTGTTGTGTATGCTTTTGTTTGTTTGTTTGTTTCATTAATACATACGTACCTCTATAGGATGTGTTTATGAATTGGCATAAAAGCGTTATGTTTATTGAACCCAAATCTAATTAAAATGTGAGATACTCTTCCATATTTGCAGAAAACCTTCTGAAAAAACGAATATTCACAGCTGCGACTGATGGTGGCACGATCTTTGATGAAGAGGGTCAATCCGGACCTGTTGACACGGATTTCATCCCGGAAGAAATAGAAGGGCCTGGAGTAATCGAGGAGCATCACAGTTCCGAGGTGGATTGGCTTAAACCAAACGATGGTAGCCACATTTCAGAGGAATTGGAACAACCCGATCAAAGTGAGAATAACCCGGGTTGGGTGGAGGGTGGCGGGGAAGAAGTGAAACCTGATCTAAATGATAGCAACGAAAATCCAGACGAAGAAGATGACGTCGACGTGATTGATGATGTCAGCACAGTGTCAGGAGATGAGGCCGAGTTCGATCTGGATAAGAGTAAGTTACGCTACGACTCGACATTCGAAGGTAAATTGTGATCTGATGTTTGTTTTCCTGATAGGATCATCTTTATTTAATCCGATCCAGTTCTCTCGCGCCTTGAGAGCGAACTGGACGTGAAGAAGAGGGAATTCGAATCTATAAACCATTTTCCAGCCTCGTGAGGGAATATTACGCTCGCTACTGCCCTGTGGAGGCTCTGGTGTAACTTCTCGTCGGTAAGATTAGCCTCCTGCTTTTGTCTGGTAAAACGATCGCCTTCTACCATCCGTTATTCAATGGATTATTCATAGTCGTATTACTTTAGGTTACTTACAGTACAGAAGTTACGCATTTGAAGAAGATAAGCTGTTAAATATCACCATGATGATATACAGTGGGGAAGAGACGGAGAATTATGACCCAGATGTATCACTGTATTCCGTGATATACAGCAAACGACATGTCCGTGCCATTTCAAAATCCAGGTAACACTTGATATACAGAGAGAACGTCGTGGAATAGGTTGTCTAATCGTATTAAATTTGCAGCAAGTAAAGAAATATTTTGCGAGGATCTTAAAAACTATTTACTTAAATTAGCATTTTTATACTATCTATAAATCAGTATATTTATGTATAAAAGTGTTTGTGTTATGTGAGCCAGAACATGGTTTAATCATATTTCCTATAAAGAGCCTTAGTGCAACACATGTTGAATATGTTACTATATAAAATATTAATATTGATATTATTTTATTATAGGATGATAGCAATGGGTTGTATAATTCAAATTTTTGGTGTATTGTATAAAATGCTATCTGTTTTTTATACAGTACCCCCCCATTTGACCCCATCGACATTTCTGATGCCTTCCTCGAAAGAATAATTGAAGTCGCCGAAGCGTTGGGTATGTTGACTATCTACAGATTATATCAGCTTACATCCTGTGGCGCCATCACCTGCAGTAATAAATAATACATTTCATGTTCTTGTATCTAGGATACCCCAATTCAGATTTGATTTTCCTTGACTTGGAGTACCAAACATACACCATCAGCTTATATTATTCCTTTCATGAGTTCTTCACGCATCTTATCCAGCTGTTGTTGGAGCAATACCCCGGTATAATTAGTTTTGCTCTAGTATTTTGGCGATATATATTAACAGCGTGCAGCACTCTTGACCTCCAGGTCGTGGGGCCGAATCCCGGTTCTGTCTGTTCCTATTTAATTGGGGTTTTCACATCAGTGAAAGATATAAACAACGCCAATTCTAATGAAGGCACTCATTCACTTCTACAATATTTCAATATGACTTTTTTAAATATAGAACTTCAGTCAAGAAACGGACTTGTAAATGAACATGAATACGTCCCTTGGAATGAGCCTGGATACAATTCCTGGAATGATCCTTGGACTAATCCAGGCACTGAATCTGGATACGAGCCCGGCAATGAACCTGGATACGAACCCGACAATGAACCCGGATATGAGCCCGACAATGAACCCGGATATGATCCCAGCAATGAACCAGACAAGGACCCTGGGTATAATCCTTGGAATGATCCTTGGAATAATCCATGGAATGAGCCTGAATATCAGCCTGGATACCAGGCCGGCAATGAACCTGGATACAATCCTTGATATAATCCTTGGAATAATCCCTGGAATGAGCCTGAATACAACCATTAGGATGAGCCCGGGAATAAACCAGAAAATCAGCCCGAAAATGAGAATACTTATAAGTCTGCTGTATCTCAGAACGTTGATGAAATATTCACGGAATATAGTCATCTGCTGAACGGTAAATATAAGTCTATAACTGATAAAATATTAAGTCGTCTGGCTTAATCAATACACCATTTGTAGCCATTATTTGTATAAAGGCTGTACATTTTACCTTTGTACTGATGATGTGAATGTTACTTTTAGCAACCCTGTCAAAAGACGTCCAACGTGTACTTACCGTATTCTTTACTAAGTAAGTATAGTGAGAAATAGGAATTATATTTGATAATTGATAAACCACTTTGTTCCGTGGCTTTTTCATTACAGGGGTTGAAAGCGTTATTTTTTCATGACTTGTATATATATATATATATATATATATATATATATATATATATATATATATAATACAACAACAAAACCACACACTCTCACACACGGACACAGGCACATAGCACTTGCTAAATATTCTACAGATTCATTGACGAAGCTCATAAAGCAGAGATAGACATTGGCCCTTTCATCATGTTACTAGAGAAAGCGCTCCAGTACTTCGAGACTGACTACGTTAACAGTACAGATCGAGATCATTTGTGAATGTTATGAATTTATAATACTTTTACATTATTGTACCGTTTCTATACAGTTACACAAGTCTATCAATAAATGTAAATATATATTTTTAAACATCCTCCAATGGTGTTTGTTGTTGACAGATGGTTTCAAAAGGTACTGGATCCACGACTCCTTATGATCTTAGCCTTAACCAAGGCTTCGACTAACTTGTGATATAAAGTTAGTTTTGTAGGCATAAGACACGAAGCCAAATAATTACATCATTCTTTAAAACATACTTTATTCTTCTTGTCACTTGTTGAAATTTGGAGTAGAGATACCCTACCCTGGCTGACGCTAATTGGGCACAGTCATGGATACGAAATCCAAGTATGTATGTGGGAATTATCCCCTGATTTCTGTCATTGTGTTGTCTGGTAGAGCCGCATGATTCAATCTCGGTTGACTCGGCTTAGTTCAGGAGGGCTGAATGATAATACAAAGTAATTATTATTTACACGGTCCAAACATACTACCAAGGCACAAATATAATACAAGCATAATCAAAGTGGTTTCTATATGTATCATCCAAGACAATCGCCAGAAGTAAACCAATAAAGATATGGAGTCAAACAAACTTGGCCCGTTGGTCGTATTTGTTAGAATACACACCAAAGTTAAATTGAACCAAACCCGGTGAGTACAATAACTCTACTGGTTTGAGGGGGGCGTCTTTCGGTGGAGGAAGTGTTTGGATTTGTCTATATCTGTTACTGAAAAGGGACATGATTGTCTAGGTTGTATAAATAATATCGATTTTAGCAAGGTATTTTTCCACAATTAGTGTGTACATGCCATATAAATCGGGCGTAAATTTCGTAAACTATCGGGACTGAATGGGGAAACTTTATATATTTATACAGGATAACACACCCAGTTACATGTCAGCACTGAGAGATTCTAATGCAGGTATTTCTAAATCTTCGGCGTTTAATGACATTTTACATGAATGCTGTAATGACCACTGTCTTCAGAATGTTGATCAGATTTCTCTTCCTCGTGGCACCTGCACTTGTGTAACTGCAGCTTGACCACGTAATCTGTACCGTGTTGCTGTGGAATGTGTATCAGAACCGAAAGTTGTGCTTGATTGTATTTGTTCAGATCATATCTTTTACCATTGACAATAACATTATTCCTATAACGTGTATTAATAATGATGAAATTAAGCTCATATCAGTTGGGATAATCTGCCGGTAAAGGGCAAAAACTAAATATATGTGTTAATTGTGTTAATGAATTTCATGCAAATGATGTAAATGATTTCTATTGTAATAATATACAAATATTGTTAGAATGTGGTTCACATCTTCTATATAAGGTTAATGTTAATAACAGGCCATTAGAGTATAATGTCTCTGGATGGGCCTACCATGTGGACAGTTTCCACAATGCAGACAGAGATACGTACCATTTGTCGCAACGAGAGATCAAACCCAAGCGTGGTTGTGTGTACGTTCTGATGAAGTTTTCCAAACGTAAATTTAAATATACATCACGTAAATGTAAAAAGAATAGTTAATATCTTTCCAAAATTCTTTGTCATATTTAACATGACAACATAATTTGGAAGGATATTAACTCTTGTAGACAACAACAACTGTAATATGCTATGTAATTCATTTAAATCTTATGAAACCGTATTTACCAACGATTATCTCAACTAGTGAAGTGCATAATGTTATTAGAACCCGGGACAAAATCTCACATGACAAAATGCCACCGTACAAAATCTACCCGGACATAATCCCACCGTACAAAATACCACGGGACATAATCCCAGAAAGTGAAAAGCGCGACAAAATCCCACACAAAGTCATAATAAAATTTAAACACTTCTTTCATTGTTTATTGATAAAATTAAATGACAAATGTTTTTCTTTGTGTATTACCAAGTAAATTAATGAAATGACATAAATTAACAAATGTAGTGAAATAATGCCTAGAAATATAAATTCCGATTGCAATTTGTATCAAAGGCTCTACATGAATCCAACAAATTATTGTGATAAAATATATTTCTCTTATTACTATGTAATTTAATTTATTGTGTGGGATTTTGTCCCTATTTTCATTTTTTGGGGATCATGTCCTGTGGTATTTTGTACTGTGGGATTATGTCCAGGTAGATGTTGTACCGTGGGATTTTATCCTGTGATATGTTGTCTGGATACCATGTTATTAATAGTCTCTCTTGTGGAAAATCCTGTCTGGATAGAATTTCTTCTGAGCACGTTTGCAAACTATAAACTGTCAATACCAGTAGCTATGTTTATGTCATCTGTATTTATACATAGTTTCTTGCCCGAGTCATTGTTGGTGTCGGTCATTTTTCATATCTTGAAGGATAAAAATAAACGTATTTGGCCAAAAATAACTATCGTCTATTATTTTTGGTAAAAGTATTGAACTCTTAATATACTTAATATAATTGAACCTTGCCTGGTAATATGTGCTAATCAGTTTGGATTCAAGCGTAAATATGTCCCTGACACGTGTTTTTCACTCTTAAGGAAATAATTACGTATCATATAAACCATGGTTCATTTACGTATGTTTCATTTCTAGATGCATACCAAGCCTTTGACAGGGTATGAATCGCACTGTTCTGTTACGTAAATTATTATCTGTTGGTGTACCAATGTATTTATTGTGGTCAATTACGTTTTGATATTGTAATCAATTTTATCATGTTAGGAAGCACATTATCTGTTGGTTTTACTGTTTCAAAACTTTGTTATACAGCTAGGGATGCTGTCCCCTTTACACTTTAACTTTTTGTACTAATTAACTTAGTGTTAGATTGAATTCTGCACCAATTCATTGTTGATTTGCTGGGGTTGTGATAAATCGTCTCATGTATGCAAATGACTTAGTGGTGTTTGCACCTTCTTCTAAGGGTCTTTAGACATTAATTGATCTGTGCTTAACATTGAATTGGTAAAGATAATTTTATTTTATTTAATAGGAGTAAATCTAAGCTTATGCTTTTTGATACAATCAAATGTGGTAATTAAAAGTGCAATTATTTCGGTAGATGGCTAATTGCTTGAATTATGTGAGTAATTTTAGTTAAAGAGGACACATCATAGATAATACATTAAATGACGAACTGGATATGAAATCTAAAGAAAGAATGTTGTATGGACGTAGTAATTAAAACGTATTCTGATAAGTAAATTCTACTTTTGCTCTGCTTTCGTGAAGCCGAAATTGTTTTCTGCCTATTATAGCAATATATATTGATATTCCCTTTGGAGTCAGTATAAGGGGGCTGCTGGCCGTTCTATTACTGTTTCGTATAATAATGCTTTTAGAATTATAATGGGCTTTAATATGAGATGCAGCGCATGTACAATGTTTGCTGTTATAGTGATGTTTTTAGTGCTATTTATAAAAGACATGCGTTTAGCGTCAAATGTAGACTTAAGTCATCTTGTAACACTATTATAATGTACTTTAATTTGTCGGTTCAGATGTGTATAACGTGCGTCAGCTCTAAGCTGAAATGTCATACATTGACATAAAGAATTGTATAGCCAGAGAACCTTATATAAATGCGTCTGTAAGGATAACGAATTAGGATAACCCGGAACTTCGGTCTGGTAACCTCGGCCCCCTATGGCTGTGAATGCCCAATTAACCGGGTCGTTCACTGTGTTATTATACGCAGGGCGTGACATATGGCATTATTAAGATGTTATTTTGTTATGGTAATTAATGCGGTTGTTTTTATATACGCTTAAGTATATATCTAGAGAACCCTATAATAATTTTGGACTGGTAGTTTCAATATATTTTTATTTTATTTATTACTGGTAACGATAGTCAATTAAAACGCCCATTAAAAAAAATTATTGGCAACAGTAACAATGCAGTTTATATAGATTGTAAATACCGGTTCTACAAAATATACACTACAATAGTATATTATTATTTCACAGGTCCACATAATCGGGAACATGCACCTAGAAGTTGTAATGCACTGGGTGTGTCATTTTTATATTTTCCCCACTATTTAATTTTTTTTTCTTCTGAAGTTCACAATATTTCTTTTATTGGTGGCGCTTGAGTTTTGATTCACTCACCAGACGGACTTGGAGATGTACCAGCCTTGCCTCATCATAGAGCAGTGTGATGAGCATGTAAAATGGTATCTGAGGACACCCATGTTTTTTAATTTGTTGTGCCAGTAGAACACCCTGGCGTAGTGAAGGGCTGGCAGTGGCGTAGTGGTAGTCACACTAACACAGTAGTGACCAGTTTCCATTGGAAGGGGAGGGGGGGGGATTGGGCTCTACAATGAAAACATTTGGGATAAATGGAGTACTTGGTGCATCTTAGGCCCCTTTTTCGTCAAAACCAAGTAGCCGACCGATTTCCTGCCGATAAAATTGGCAAACAGGAACTGGAAACTAGATGACGTATAACATCGATTACTATTGAATAGGCTGTATACCGTGTTTTAGTTTTTGCCAATGCCGTTGTTTGTCACTGGTAAATATCATGTGTCGTCCATTGTTTCCAGCTATATCCTGTCGACATCGTGGCACACAAGAGTTATCGTGTTTTAGGGAACAAATAAGGTTGAAAACGGCATATGGATGCACATGAAATCTAGTGTTAGTCCTGAAGTGAAGTGGTATTGTGTGTACACAGTGGTCTGAGGAATGTTTTAATGTATCTGATGGCCTTACAAATAGTGCTCGGCAGTTTTTGTTTTTTGTTGAGCAGTGATTCTTATAATCGCTATGTCCTTAATATGATGTATTATTAGTTTGTTTTACTGTTGCATATGTCTTTCTGTGAATATTATTATGTCATGAAATGATATAAAAAAAATTTATAATGGTATGTATAGAAGACATATGTTTAGTTACAAGTGTATATTTTGTATATATTGGAAACAGCAATTAAGTCATGTTATGAATATAAAACTAATCTGTTATGATATATATATATATATATATATATATGAACATTTTGTTCAATATCGCGTCGCGAATCGCTATACAAGTTATACGGATCGCAACGCAATCTTAAAACGCATCGCGTAAAATCGCGAATTAATATCTGGCACTGTGTTTAGTTCAGAGATGCTTTTGGAATACGAAGTGTCTATGTTACGCAGCGTCTTGACAACCGGGGCCGTTTAGAAACGGGACAGTCCCGTTTCGCAATCGGTATGGTTTTAACAATGCCTGTCTGTTTAGCAACCACGTGGCAACGAAATGTCTCGCTCTTTTTTAAAAACAAATTGTATTATTGGCCAGTTATCTACCAAAATGATATGTTGTTGTGATAAGTTGAAAATGTTGAAGGTTGTTGTGGTAAGTTGAATATAAATTATATAAACCTCTAGATAGAGATATACGGACAAATAAATTCTGAAAACAGTAAATTATTTGAGGTTGTTCAAAACGGCTCCACCCCGTTTTGAAACACTACGGGCAGTTTGGAAACGGGAATCAAACCGATTCAACAAATATACGGTTTTCAGAACATTTTAAGGACATTATATATACATATATAAATGCATACAAACGCATGCGAAAATATTAAATTCATATTTTACAAAATGGTGCATGATCAAATTTATGATGATCTGATCATGCCATCGATTGCGGTACGGTTGCAAAACGGGAAGATCCCGTTTTAAAACGGGCAGAGATGCAAACGTACGTGAGGATGCGCGCGCATCTGTTTTTGAAACGATAGTGGGGGGGGGGGTCATACAGTGTCTATCCTACCATTTACGTTTGTTGATTTAGTTAATAAACTATTCTGACATTTCACTACTGTACAACTTTAATCAGTTAAACGGCTACAAAATTTCAATACGTTAATGTCTAAGATACAGCAGTACGTGTCATAGTTGTATAACTTAATGATGTATATCTCTTGTATGAAACCAGGTCCAAAACCCATTTGCCAATAAATTGTCGCTGTATGCTATTCCCAAAATATGCAACAAATGGTTTCATTCACTACCTCAGAACATGTCTCGTTCAAAATTCAAAAATGTTATGAAGGTAAATATTATTAGTTCTTATCAAAGCCAAGTAACATGCAGCAACTCTTTATGTCCAGATTATTTGCCTCAAACTAGTCAGGCTTGAGAAAAGCACAACTTACCACTAATTCTTGCCTGCCCTGTTATTTTCTGTAATTTATTGTGTTTCAGATCCTGCTGAAGCTCTTAATATATATATATATATATATATATATATATATATATGTGTGTGTGTATATATATATATATATATATATATATATATATATATATATTTGTTTTCCTTTTTGATGTCCGCGTTGCTGGCTGATGATGGTACACACACACACAGAACCTCACTATTATGTATCATGGGGAAGTGGGAAGACAGCTTCATAACTACACTGGTCCACCAACATTCAACATATGTCTTACAATTACATTTGTCTGTACTGTGGAAGTTGGAAATAAATTTCTATCTTCTTCTTCTATCAACACGCACGCGCGGAAAAAAAACTCGCGCACGTTTAAACCCCAGTATTAAAGTTAGACTAGGCTAATACAAGATGGGGGGGGGGCATGTAAAATAAAACTGAAATTGCATACAAAGTTTTACTGTAATTCTTTTAAGTTAGATCTTTTTTATTATATAACACAGTAATATAATAATAATAATGGCCGAAATGGCAGTTTTTAAAGTGGCTGGCAACCTGAAATAATGGAGACGCACATGGTCTGTAATTTATAACTTCCCGTGGGAAAACTTTGCCAGTTGCCTGGTTGGATGAAAAACTCCTCCTACTATAGTGCCACGGCAGAGGCGCGAACCTGCGACCTCCCGCACAGAATGACCTTCGCCATAGGTAAATAGTCTCGCACTCTACCCATGAGGCAGTATTTGCACAAACGTATGACTAATTCTAACTTGCCTTAAAAATTGGTACACAAACTGTGCAATTGCTAATCAATTTCCTAATTGATTAGCAATTATTCCTAATCATTAAAAAGTTATCTGTATATATATATATATATATATATATATATATATTTATATATATTATTTCTACAATTAAGCGTGTCTGATCATATAGATGTTATTGGATAGATCTATATATTTATATATTGGAAGCTGTCTATAGATAAACTTCATAAAGGAATGCTAGTTATGACTCCAGTCTCAATATCATGTATACATGATACATAAATCAGACACCACATAATTAAACATATTTAATATAATAGCGTATATATCGCCATCAGTCGTCACTATCAATACATCCTCGGTATATATGCTAACACATTAGGCAAGCTTCCTAGCTGTCCGAGATCACTATATTGTATATGTCTAGAGGTCGAGGTTACTATGCACTTGGAGTTTACCGAGCAAGATCACTAGGCCTATAATTCTAGATGGCCGAGGTTACCAGTACGAAATTACCGAAGTCCGACATTACCACGTACCAAGGATAACACCATAAATAAATATTGGTACTTTTGTTTCCCCTGTTTCAAAATTAAAGATCATGTAACGAAAGAAAGCTATTTCAGCTACCCGCATTTAGCAACTCGTACGCAGTAATCTATTACAATCACGTGACCACGTCTGCGAGGGTGGATTTAATAGAAGCTTCATTAGTAAACTGACTCAGTTATAAAGTACGGTAAGTAACGATAATGTGAGATATGAGTAAACATAATTATTAAATAACACCGAATTAACCTTTTCAATGTGTACATACATGGTATTGACATACATCATCACAGTCGCCTGAATATCCAGTATTGAGTTGGCAAAGATTGTAAAATTTGCTCAAGATCTCTAGTCTAAACTCTAGACTAATATTAATAATATTAATACTCTATATCTACTCATCTACTAGTCTAGATGTCAGATAGACTAGACTACCTGTTACTTACTACTTAGTGTTAGAGTCTACCTGTCAACACCCAATATGAATATCCAGTTTTCTACGCGATTGCGAAGTGTTGCTATTAGCTAGGCAGATTGCGTTCTGTATCGTGGACGTCGTAGTGTGCAGCGCGAGGATCGGTGTTTTTTCGGATCGTTTCTGGTGGTACCCCTTTCATGAATATTCATGATGGGTATACGGGTATTCCTATTGGTTTGAATGGTGGATGACGTTTTCGAATTTTACCGCTCGGCCCAAAATTGAATTGATGGTGCGTTGATAAAGTTGCATGTAGACAAAATACATCTAAATTAGCTTGGACAAATCTTAAAAAATAATTACAACTAGGCCTAGAGTAGACATTGGTATTTTTGGACACTGCTAGAATTCGGACAAACTTTGAGGCACACACAAATCAATGACATAAAGTAATGACGTTCAACACACGCAACTCCTCTTGCCGTAAAAATTAAAAATTGTTTCGTGTAACACTCTGTGACGTTTCTTGCTCTTAGTCTTACACAGTAGTAGTAAGAAGCAAGGCTTCATTTGAACCATCTCGCAGTCTCTTATTGCTCCTATTTTGTGTGTTTTTAATTAATAGTAATAATATGTGATATTTATATAGCACCCTATATGGCCTATTCAGCTAGAAGCTGCTCTAAGATGCTTTACAATATTGTTATCACTGACTCAGTCCTGTTTCCAACCAATACATATCTCAACTCCCAAGGGAGCATACAATGCATGCTGCCATTATAAGTGCAAAGCATTACTCAAACACATAGCCATTGCGTCCTGTCAGGTACTAATTTTTTTATGGATGGCCGATGAGTGAACCTGTTGCCACATTGCAGCTCATGCAGCCTCGAACCAGCAACTGTTTGGCTATGAGTCCTACGCTCTAATTAACTGCGCTATCACGTTTGGCCAAAACATATTGATTAAGATCTGATCTATTCAGATGCTGCCATTTTTAATATAATCTCAAATGTGATGTGATTTGTTGAAGGTGTCTGAATACTGCAATGCGCATTAAACATACCTTTTAGTTTTCAGACACCACCCTAAATTGAAATATCAGCTTTACAGTAAATAAAGTTGAGTAGAGTTCTATAATGAGTAACACAATAAATTGCATACACAGACACAATATATTATTGATAATTAACAAATTCACTTTATTATATTCAGAAGACCCCAAAAACTATCATCAGAAAGATGAACAAGTACCAAATTGTGATTAGTGTCATTCTAGTTATGGGAACTTAATCAGTTAATGTCCTTGTATTTTATTTAAATAGTACGTGATATTCATTAATAGTTCCTCTGGTTGTTTTCTTGAATTTGCTATTTATTAAAAAAAATACTGAAGTGTCTGAATTCTGCCTGGTTACCCATGCTTTACTTTCAGAAAATTTATGGCCCTAAAAATATATAATCAAGAACGAAATGCACATTTATGGGAAGCTTGAAGTTGGATAAATGTTTTGATATGGATTCTACTTTTCTAATATGAAAACATAAAATTTAGCTTTTAATTATGTGTTCAGTGTCCGAAAACTGCCATATCTACTCTATATGAAATGTAGATAATGTTCTAAAGTTTAATTTGCTGAAACTTTCAAAGTTATATGTGCACTAAAACGTCTGTAGGAACGTGTGGACAAATATTTGGCTGGCACACAATTTTTCTGGTTTGCCGTTGGGAAATCCACCAAGAAATATGTGGTCACATGCTGGCATTGGCAAACGGACAAAACATATGACAGTGTAGTAGATTATGATTAGCTGGCTTGAACTTAATCTCTAGAAAATCTGGCCGATAATGTTTTAGATATATTAGAATGATAGATATAATCATGATATATAGGTCTAGAGGTTCTTGATCTAATTATGGACTGGGTTGACTTACTAGAAATATGCCTATAGAGTCTAGGCTAGATACTATGCCTATAGCATAGGCTGATTTTTGGACCGATTTTCAGCAGAAAATGTGTCATGATAAACGACATATATTTATCATCCAATATTTTCCTGATCTGAAATAATGCCAAAATATGTTGCTGTAACCATTTCAGATGTCATACTTATAAATATTTACTGAATATAAGAACCATGCTTGAAGGATTGGAGAGATTTTAGTGAGCTGGTGATCTTGGCTGGTAAATGTCCATTTGCATCATGTGACTCAAATACTCTCCTGATTGGCCAGTTATCTTTGTTTACAGTAAATAAAAGCACATGATCTTGTTTATATAGTGGATTACTGTATATACCTGTGTATAAGGCAAGGTTTTAATTCCTGCAGGAGAGTGGTTTTTCATTACTCGTCTTATACATGAGTCGGTCGACATTGACATGCTTCTTTGGTAAGGATCCAATTTCCTGCCATGATGATTCCCTCAATTATCAGCCACCGCCAATGCTTACGCAATACGAATACCATACATTGCCGTATAAATACCCCAGCTATTACTGCCACACACTGACCATAAAATGTTTTTCTAGTAATCTGTGAATTAATTGACGAGATGTCACGGTCATTGGGTGGCCATCACGACTGTTAATCGTGTGGTCAGCGATAGAATAAATAAAGTGATGGGGTTAACAAAGGATCAAAAAGCCATGTGTAATTAACCATCTGCAAGGCTGTCAGCAGAATATGCCTCTCCCACTCTAATGCCATAACACCAAAGCTTGTGTATTTGATTTTGATACAATGTTTCACTTCTATTTTCACTCCATAACTGCATGAGTTTAGATCAAAATGATGATTGATGTCCATTTGCGCATAGATCGAGTCTAGATGGCTGCTAACACACATGAAATTCTTCTCCCAATTACTGAATTATTTGACATTGAAATAGCACCAGCCATTAAGCCGACCTCCAAAACTGAGGGTAGCAATAGTGACTTAAAGTATCTGCTTCATGGCCGGGACCTGTGGTTTAAATACATTTTATCATATAACTTGTATATATTCTGATGGTATTGTACTGTTTGTTTATTTGCAGTTCATTCAGGATGGTGCTCCAGCCTGACCAGCAGCGTGTCTGCACCATGCTGAAAGATACAATCACATTGCTGTGCAAAAATGGCCTGGTTTTCAAAAATAAGTTCTGCATCGAAGCTGTTATTGGAGTTACCCTTGATGACAAAGATATGTTTCATATTTCAATGAGTCAGATTGTTCAGTCTTCAGTTGCAGCATCTGATGAGGAGGATGATGAGAATAAATCCAGCAGTAGTGAGAAGCCTGAAATCAACGAAAGTAAACTGAAGCAGCGAAAACGATGTAGAGTGAAAAGGGAAGTTGACAATTCAGGCAGCTCCAGTGAAGAAGATGTGTCCGAATATACAACTGCAGATGCTAACAATTCACATAGGAATGGAAAAAATATGCACAATACCACAGGTCACCATCTGCAACCCAACAAGGTGACGAAAACAGAAAATGAATTTGGTGAAGACGGTGATGAACAAGATGATATTGTGTTTGTTAAACAGGAAATTGATGATAACTGGTCATTTTCACAAGTTGGCATGCCCAGAGTGCCCGTATCACAGAGTGATACACAAAATCCAGAATTGTTTCATGTATCCAATAGAAATGTTACAAATCAAAATACCAGTGGATGGCATATAGTGAATGAAAGTGCTTCTTCCACTCAACTGGTAATACCCGAGAATTCACAGCCGGCCATTAGAAGAGATCAGTCTTCAGTGAGTAGATTTGTTGGTAGTATTTTTATACTAATGCTTGCTCTAGGAATGCTAACTACTAAAACTTCAGTACTGATATAATTACTGCAAAGATCACAATTATCTAGGCAGAACAGTCAGACTTTTAGCCAGAAATCCCAAGTAGGGTGTCCAATTTTCATTTGCTTGATAAATTCCCAACTCAAACTGTTGATGAAAGGGGAGTTGTACAATATATATATATATCAAGGTTGGGTTTCTTCCTGTTAAAAAAGTATTTCTTCCCTTCCCATGGGAAGAAATAGCTTTTTACCGGGAAGAAAACCTTTCTTTTGGGAAGAAACTCCCAACTGATAGAGTAACCTGATAATCAAAACATAACATATTTACCACCTCCACCCCACTGTTAATGTTTTTAATAACTGATGATAATAACACACAAATAACAAATCACCTACTAATATTGGGTAAAAACTGAAGAATATCTTGTCAATTATTGAAATTTGTGGTAGAGACCTCTGGTTGTCACCTATTTACACCTGTTAGAAGTGTGCTATTCAAGTCTACTAAAGTTGGTTTAAATTAAATCTGAATTGCCTTTACACCTGTTAGAAGTGTGGTATTGATACTTGATACCAATGTACGGAATATAGAGGCACAGCCTGTTGGTAATTCCTGTCTTGATTGGTTATCTACATGTATGTTACAAAACTAGTCAAAATCATGGTAATCTGAATTTCTCCCCTTGCCAAAACTTATCAAGACGAGACTTAAAAGTGTTAAGAGTTGGGCTTTCTACCACCTGAGCTGGGATCAAATTCCAGTCATTAACCACTCGCTAGCTAAACACCTTTTGTCTTATTCCTAGTCTTGCTCCTGACTTTGCTATGTTCTGGCTGTTCCCTCTGGTATTCGATCCTGTCACCATACTAAAAAATATATCTGGATCTAACCCATCGATGTCGTTCAGAATCTTATAAACCTGCAGCATATCACCACTTCTCCTGCGATGTTAGAGACCTTTTCCACCTCCAGTTTATCACGCCTCAATCTAGGTTGCCACATCACGTTCCTGTAATCAAGATGTGGTTGAACCATAGTGCTAAATAGTCTTGGTAATGTTGTCTCTAGGCAGGTAAAGATCACCCGGATTATCGCTAACATTTGTGATGCCTTTTTGACCACCTGGGAAATGTGTAACTGAAACTTTAGATCTTCGTCTATCACCACTCCCAAATCTTTTTCCTCTGACGTTGATGCTAATGGGACACTGGTCATCTCATATTGATGATGAGTGTTAGCAGTTCCAAGATGTATCACCTTGCATTTGGACTCATTAAAACCAAGCTGCCATTTTTGGGACCACTCTACAACTCTACAAGGTTATCTAGATCTTGCTGTAACTGGGCACTGTCTGATGTAGACCGTACTGCCTGGAATAATTTCGTGTCATCAGTGAAGATCTTAACAGTGCTTGTCACTACATCTGGTAGGTCGTTGATGAATAGAACGAACAAGATGGGTCCTAAGACACTTCCTTGAGGGATACCACTCAGCATATATGCGCAGGACGGTATCTTGCCGTTTACCACCAATCTCTGTTTTCTTCCTGAGAGAAAGTTTGAAATCCAGCTCAGAATGTTACCTTTAATGCCATATGCCTCCATGAAGCCATGGTTCGTTTAAAACAAACTGTATTGCCTTTACACCCTAGGTTCGCACTAGGCCTGCGCCATACACTAATGTTTGTACAGTTTGGCGAAACCTAAAATGCTCATGTCAAATGCCGGTTTTATATCTTCATTTGATTAGCAAAAAATGGGTAACGATAAACGACAAATATTTATCATCTGATAGTTTCCTGATCTGAAATAATACCAAAATCTACTGCTGTAACCATTTCAGATATCATATTTATAAATATTATAACCATGTTTCAAGGATGGGAGAGATTTTGTTGAGCTGCTGATCTTGGCTGGTAAATGTCCATGTTGGATTATGATGATCATGTGACTCAAATAATCTCTCCTGATTGGTCTTTGTTTACAGTAAATAAAACACATGGTCTTTATTCAAGCATGACTAGACACATCACCCTCCTTAGAGTTGATTATGAGATCCCTATGTTTGAACTTGGCGCAGATCTTGTCACTGGCAATTTCTTAAGATTCCAAAGCACTTAAAACTAGCCAATTGCTGCATACAGTTTTTCATGTTGGTGAGTTGTACATAAAAGAACTTAAGTCTGTATGGGATGTTTTTATCAAACAGAGCTAGAGCATATTTTTGCAGACTTATTTTAGAACCAGTGGATTATTCTTTTATGTTCACTAATTTGGGTCTCACCTTCCTTTAATTCTACTCTGATATGTTATGTAAGCATAATTCCATATGACTTAAGATGCCCTATTTTTATTCCTAGGTTTTCTAATGATACCACGTATCTTAAAATAAAACAAGAATTAAGAGAGTTATAGCATGAAACCACCATAAAATTAAGAACTGGGTCACAAATTGAGTAAAGTCTGCTAATTTCTTTTGAATTCAGGTAAAGGTAAAAAGGAGCTTTATTATTTAGCTTTAAAACAACAGCTTTTATATCATTTGTCACCTGAAATTGATCTTGGTATCACTGGTAAGGGCTTTCCAGTGATGCCAATCAAATTGGGAATGGTTAGATTTGATTTTTTTAAACAAAGATGATAGACATATGTCACTGAGCTATGTGTTTTACCGGACTAAACGCCCATTACCTGTTTGATTGATTTAATGTACAAATGAAATCACGGGAAAATCTGAAATATATTTTCAAATCATTAACACAGGACTTTATTGCCATGTCGGACAAACAACAGTAGTTTTTATATTGTCCGATATTATGATTAGGTTGCCAGTGGCAATTGGGCAAGTACTAATGGTGAAGCCAGAGGAGAGTATTACTATTAGCCTATTACTAGTATTAGGACCAAATTTCTGTATCATAGCGCATACATGTATTCAGGCAGACTGTTTAGACAAATGTCATCTTGGAATACAACTGGAGACAATCATAATGTTCAATATTTTAATATTTGGATTGATTAGGATAGTTGGCTGTTTTAACACAGTAGTCTTTGCTTGGGTGGGTACAATTTCATTTGTGGTAAAAAACTTTGGGATGTGTCATTGACTTTATAACTTATGTGATAAGTCTTATGTGAGAATTAAGATGACTTTGTGGAATCTGCGAACTGACAGCTAGATGAAAACCTTTTTTTCTTGTATTCTCTGTTTTATTTTGTTGGTGTTTCTGTAATAGATGCCTAGGAGTTGCTAGTTCCTCATCTAACCTTCATCTTTCCATGGCTTGGTTTTTGACTGGACTTAGTGGGATTATTTATACAGGTTAAACCGTTTCATTAATGTAATAACTATTATTAAACTAGAAATTGTTTTGATATGCTGCACACATTTATATCAGTGCTGTTGACCGGGATGATATTTTTCTGGATTTCAGTTTTTGTTACTGAAAATAACATTCTACTGATTTGTATAAGTTTGTTTTAAAAATACCAGGGTAAATACTATATAGGTTCATTGTGTTTTGATTGCCGAGAACTCACTGATGTCAGCAAACATTCCTCCTGTTGTCCTCAATTCAATCGCTCTGATTGGATGAGGATGAGGTAAGTTAGCCCTCCACCCCCACCTCCCAGCCATCTGGACCACCTGAAAGTAACAACACTTTAATCTGCAAGTTGTGTCATTATTGCCACCAAACGAATGGGAAAGACACCAAATACCATGTTTTCGTTTAAATATAGAATACGAAAACTTTAAAATTTGCTTCTTGATTTGATAGATTATAGTGGAACCCAAGGTACTGTCAAAATAATACTCAACAACCACTAAAATTTATGACCACCCTAGATGGACAGAATATTAAAGCAGTTAGTAGCTGTTACATGAGTTAATGTAAGTACAGGGTACATGTCTGGGTAGGGAGAGATTTATTAATATCCATCTTGGTGCTTCTCCTGCAGGTATGACTTAGGCTGATCAAAAGTGTGTTTCAAAATGTTGTTCTAAAGAAATCCATTTTGATTTGAGGTAGAACCCTCTCCCATTCAAAAAAGATATGAAAACTTAAGTCTCATGAGTTTTTTATCACAAAATAATTCATTGGGGAGGCACCATTCACAGCATGGGGTTCATGCCGTTGCATCCTCCCCCTGGGTTGATACATGTATCTGTGTAGAAACTTGGCCTGATGTGAAAATTGGCCCTGAAGGTATTTTCCTGTGTACACATTCCTTCTACAGACTGGTAAAAAACTGCCCAGGGATCATTTAGTGAATTACAGTTTGCCAGTATTTAACAAGTTTATTATTAGCTCTTAAATCAAATTAATTTGAATGGGTCTAGCTAGTAAGTGTGTTTAAAAAATAAAATCTACATTATTATTATTATACATTCAGTGAAAGCATTTCATCACCAAAGTTACTCACCATTTAATCTACTGTAAAGTGTTAGGGAAAACGTTGTGCTAGATCTTTTTCGAAATGAAAAATGGTACCCAGGTAGTTCAGAGGGCAAGGATTTCAGTTATTCTCATTGAAACTTATTCAATACTGGTGAGAAGGAGACACTGACTATGTATGACAACTGCTGTGTATTGGGGAGTTACAGTTTGTTTTAAAATATGGTGCTTTAAAGTGGCCTTCCGACTTACCAGAGGCTGTATCTGTCTGAAGACTATTTATAGTCATCTAGCAGTAGTTTTGCTTATCATATAGATTAAATCAGACAAAACACTGCTTTAACTCAGAAACTTGACACATCCAGCATATATTTGACTTTTTGAGTCAAATTGGTTTTACTAAACACCAAAGAAAACTAAATAACCCTTATCCATCTAGTAAAATAAATTTGATGAAGACCTGTCAGAACAAACTTGTTATGCTTTCATATACGGCTGCTGACATAGCCTTGTAATTAGTAGCAAAAGAGTGGTATTGTAAGGAAATGCGACATTAGGCCAAAGCTTGCTTCTTTGCATTGGAAAGTTTATAATCATGTCTACACTGATCAAGTTAAAAGGCGATAGAATGGTAATTTACTATTGGACTGAGAAAAATTAATGAAATTTATTTTGTTACTCCCACACAAAGTACTGATATTAAATATGTTTGTATTATCACAGAATGGACGGCATTATCATTATTTTAGTTTTGGGTGTAGTGAACTTGGTATTTTATGTATGATTAAGAAATACAGACGATTGGATGTTAGTGAGTTCACATTAGTTCAAGTAAATCACATTGAAGGTTGCTGTATGTTGTTCGGGGCGCCTCCGTGGTCTAGCGGTAGCGTGTTGGACCCCAGATCACTACCACCCGTGTTCGAATCCCGGCGTGGGCATATCTGAAGGTTGTTTCGTCTTTCACTTCGTCTCATTACCTTCGGAGGTCGTTCGGCCCATTTAGCCTACATTGTGCACAAAAGTGGCCGTAAAACATCAATCATCATCATCATCATGCTGTATGTTGTTCTTTTCTGACAATTTCATAAGATTTCTGAGGAACTGGTACTTCCATACAATATTAATCACCTAGTTACTTAATTGAACTTGAAGATTTGAACCATTCCAACTTCAGTAGAAACATTAAGATGAAGGAAGGTTGCGGAGCTAACGACCTTTATACTGTGACTCCTAGGGTAGACATGCACGGGGATGATCGTTATTGGTTCATGGAGTGGTTGTATGTTAGGTTCTTACGTGTGGCAAAATGGTTGTACACTACTACAAGTATTAAGATCTGTGGCGCAGTTTTGAGTTTCATACAGGAACAATTTAAGTGGGATACCAGTAGTTAGAGTAAAGGAATCGTTTTGACTGTGGTTATCTATTCAATTTGGTACATCGCACGTAATGCGGATACTCTTCTGAATAAGGTGATGTTACATCAGTCATCACTTGTTTGTTAATGTATGTAGCTGTAATTTGTGGGATTTGCATAAGTGATGTTTACACATTTCAGTAACACCTCTGCTACATGAGAGCATACATTTATATCATTTCAGAGATGCACACCTTTACAAGTTGGTGAGCCCCCCAGCCTATATATTTAGTATTAACTAAATTATAATGTGATATCTCTGTACATAATAGTGCAGATTTAGCACAGACTTTCTTACCATCATTCACACTCAGACCCGTTGTTATATGACATAGGACAATGATCTGTAGTTCTATGTTAATGGGAAAGATAAAGGGAAAGTTAATATCTTTCACTGTTTATATTCTATAAATGGTCACAAGTTTATTGCAAGGATATTTATAGCTGGCCTAATTCTGCTGTACGCAATAAAGTTACTGGCATTCATGTTTTAGGACAAACAAACACATTTAGACACTCACGTACACATGAATGCAATATATGTTCATCACCGTGGATACACGTGACAGCACTGGCTCAGGAAACCAAAGCTCATTGTGTTTAAGTGGGAATGTTCAACATATCTGCATTTTGTCAAAAAGATCGACCTGTGATAAAATAAGATTTTGAGTGGGCGATTGTAAAATTTGAAATGTGTTGTGTTTTTCATGTGGACATATACCGACTTTTTATAAATAATCATGCTTGTTTCAGGTTGTATACATGTATAGGTTAAATTAAAGAAATAAATATAAAATAAAGAAATAATTTTATTCACATTTACCACGTTAGTCATTATTTTCTAAAAAGAAGTCCTGCAACAGTTTGCTTGTAGTTTGCAAATTTAGTTTTTCTATTAACTTTTTGAGTGAAAAAATTTCGTTTGAATTATTCGGCATCCGAAGAAATTGTTTGAGACCGGAACATAAAGCTGAGGTGACTGATGAAGTAGTGGCCGGAAGAGCTATGTCATCTGCGTTATCGTCGTCATGATCACTGTACCAGAATGGTTTTGCGTTTCTGGAGTCCGAAGCGGCTGTCTAGTTTTTGCAGCTAGTCCTTGAAGGTAGCATCAACCACCCTCGACCTTTTATTGGGAGTGTATTTTGCAGGTTTGGTTACCATTGAAATGTCTTGATTTTAATGCTTTGCCGATAGCTTCCAAGAGTTGAGGAAGAATGGCGGAATACCGCATAACACTCTAGCTGTCTTCTACGATGTTTGTGTGGGCTCCTCCATGGTCTAACTGGTAGCGCGGTTGGCCACATATCTCTAGCACCTTGGTTCAAACCCCAGCCGGGATATTTCAGACAATGATGATGAGTGATGTTTTACGGCCACGTGCATGCGCATGGTAGGCTAAATGGGTCGAGCGACCCCCAACGGTAATGAAGCGAAGTCAAGGATGAAACAACTTTCAGATATACCCATGCCGAGATTCGAACACCGGTGGTAGTGATCTGTGGTCCAACACGCTACCAACTAGACCATGGAGGCGCCCGTCCTCTTTCAGAATGGTGATTCATCTTTCACATCGGCTGATTACCTTTGGAGATCGCTCAGTCCATTTAATTTGTCTTGTGCACAAAAATGGCCGTAAAACAGCAACATTTACATTTCTACGATGTTTGCTTCACCAGTTGGTGGTGTCGAAAGTGATGCTATATCGCTCTTTAAATCTGTTAGCCACCCGTCAATGTAGCTGATGTCTCGATGTTGAAGATCTATAGCAAGCTTAACCGCTTTACTCCGTAGCATAGGGCCAGGCAGTGGAATGTTTTTGGGCCAGGCACTTTTGAACCACAGGCACAGGGCATCGACACAACCTGATACGTCTACGAGCTGAACCACTGTTCTAGTGTGCTTAATTTCAACAACCGACGGTAGACAGCGTATTGAGAGGACATCAAACCGATTAGCGACAGTAGTCTTTGTCTCAGGATTCCGATCAACATCGATGATTGCTTGGTTCTTAAATCCTTTAATCGTTAATCTCGGTGTCGCCTGGTGTTGATTTCTGTTACCGGTATGTCGTTGTGAGATTATTGTTGGTAATGTTGTCTATTGTGGTCTTTCGGGAGAAGTGGAATGATGATGTACAGTCGAAATGTTAATTCTCTTATAATCAAAGCCGCTAGGATTATTAAGTACTCAAACTGAACAATAATTGCATGTATCACCAGATTCTAACACAGCACCATTGTTGTGTGAACACTTTCGGTTGTTTTATATCTGTGATGAATGAATTTAGTTTGCATGTAACAGCAAGCGGAGCATGAGAATCGTGTATATTGGTGATACAGATCCGAGCATTCAGCATAGGAATCGTGTTCATCAGGGTTACAGATCTGCGAAATTTTGTGATCGTACTTAGTTTTCTCTCGGCTATCATGAGTGTCAGTACGGGAACGTAGTTGTAATTACCGTTGGAGATTGCTTGACCCATTTAGCCTACCATGTGCACAAAAGCAGCCGTAAAACATCAATCATCATCTAAGATTCTACTAAATATATCACAACTGGAGGTGGTTCTTATCTGTGATTCATGATTAAAACGGATTGGTTGATCGGCCCAGAATCGATCTAGTCGATGCTCAAATGACTTAACACTGAGGTACAGGGTTCTGATGCTCGGATACATAACTACTTCATATTTCATTTGAAGGTGACTGCTAATTGACTTCAACACAACCAAAACATCCATACACCCGATTTTCATAAGGGTGTAAATTAGACATTTGGAACCAGGAGCTGGGACTTACTTGGAAGCAAACTAATAAAGTAATTCCACTCAACCAACTTTGATACCACAAACGTTTACCTTAGGTGTTTTTGTATAAAGTCCACCTGGGGCCCAGATTCTGGGAACACATAAAATAACATCTAATTTTTATCAAAATATATTTCTTTTTTCTTGGAGAAGCCCTCATGGTTTCTTTTCTAAATATGCTTTCATTAAGCTCATATAGTATATTTTTGTTAACATTGCCCTTAAAGATGGTGTCATATATGACAGTTTTGCTTTTCTGAAATAAGTTTCTATGTAAAGTTTAAACAAAATGACACAAAATGGATGTAAATGACAACCCATTATGTAAACAAACAGTGTATGATGGATAAAAGCCTAAATTATTGCAAAATGTTTTTCTCTCTGTTTCTCTCTCTCTCTCTCTCTCTCTCTCTCTCTCTCTCTATCTCTCTCTATATATATATATATATATATATATATATATATATAAATTGTATTAAAAAGAAGGAAGAAACAGTTTGACATAGATTATATACAAAACCCTTAAATCAGGTACTTCAACCAAAATGAATCATTTAATTGTGAAAGGCTCCTAATCTGTGCTACATGAAGTGCTGTTCTTTAATTGTATTTTCTGTACAGTTTCAACTGATAGGGTTTGTAGCTCTTTTTTTGGTTGTTACCAGATATGACAAAACTTGATGCTATTGCTTATATGGTGAAATAATATGATAATTCCACATGATTTACTTCAAGGCTTCATTTTATGACATTACTGACATTTTCATAAAGTGACATTCATACTTTCTTTGAATAACATCATCTCTTAATTGTTATAGAAATAATCAAATCTGCCTGATGGGCAAAGCGATGTTGATGATATTTGTGATGTGGGCTTTTTATCCAGTTACATAAATTCCATCTGATAAAATACTAAATTTGATATGTTGATATATATATATATCTGTTGGCATTAATTGGCATTTGTAAACACCCACTTTCTCTATTTATATTTGGCATTTCTTCATTAATTTCATACAAACATCTAAGTTTGAACTCTGATAACAGGGTCACTTTAATAACACCATATTTAGAACATTGCACTATTAACCAAGAGGTTGTGGGTTTGAATTCAACTGATACCTGTACTTGTGGGATGTTTCCATAGGCATAGGGTGTCATCTATAGTCATGTGTATCAGATGTGACAACTTCAAGGCTAGATGAATACACATACACATATATATGCACGTACATTTACTTGAAAATGTACCCAACTCTTATTGATAAGTGGCAACATCCCAACAAAGAAGGCTATTACCGGAAGTTGTCTACACTATCAAGTTTTGATGAGAAAAGTCTTCAACGTAAGATTATTAGGACAATGCTGTTTTTCTTGTTTGTAACAGATGGTTTTATTTATTCATTCCAGGTTGGGTTTCGTGGCCTGTGTTGTCCTCTGTGTCCAAAGATTCTGACAAATAACAGTGGGTTGAGGTTACACATGGACCTTCATGAGGGCAAATATCGGTACCACTGTAAGGTCTGTCAGAAGGGATTTATGTCGAGCACTACCTTAAAAGGTCACATGACCAGACATACAGGTGTTAAAGAATACAGCTGCTCACTCTGCCACAAGGAGTTTGGACACAAGTATAGCTATAGGAAGCATCTGATAGTCATACATCACATACAGGATGAACCGCAACAAACTGCTGCTTGAAGCAGTTATGCATTGCAGTATTTTAGTAGCCAATTTAAGGGCACCCCTGGAGATGTTGCTCACTTTTGCTAATTGGGAACAGTCAGGTTTCCATCTTTTTAATGGAACAATTAAAATGATACAGATTTAATATTCCTGTCGAAGCTTGTTGCCCACATCATGTATTATCACCATGTCATTATTTCATCAGATGTTTCATTCATATTATAGCTGATTGTTTCCGTTTTTGTAGATTATTGTAGATTAGCATTACACACACACACACACACACACACACACACACACACACACACACACACACACACACACACACACACACACACACACACACACACACACAAAATAAATTTAGTGAGTCTTGTTATTTGAATAATTGTTTAGAACTAGTAATAATTAACAAGGAAACTGTTATGTATAGTTCATCTCATATCTGATCATACACTGATTTGTATTGTGCTGACAAGACAATTACTGTATGATAAATATATATATGTAGATGGTATACAGATCACACACATATTTACTTTTATCCCCTTCTCTCTCTCTCTCTCTCTCTCTTTATATATATATATATATATATATATATATATATATATATAAAATTTAATTGTATGTAGTTTATAATACTGCGAGTTGGATAGATAACATGGTATTAGGTATGAAAAAGTTACATGGCAGTCCTAGGATTTATGGCACAGTCACACAACTGATGTAACTAACACTGGGTTATTAGAAAATCAGCATTCTCAGTATTGTTTAGTTTAAATATCTTGTACAGAGTGTATTCTAAGGGTGCATATTTATTAAAATAATTGTACTGCAACAAATGCCACATATAACCTCAGGGGTGACATGTGGCGAAGCTTTTGGTTTCAGAGGCATCAGTGAATATCTCTTGAAATAAATTTAGTATATCTTTCATGGTCACTAGACTGTTTTGTAGCACACATTTCTGTCTCTCTCTATGTATGTGTGTGTGTGTGCTATCACGTACATATTGTTGTGATATCTAGATAACAATTTAAAAATAAATAATTATGAGTCATTCTTATGTCAAATCAAGGGCAGGTTATTTGTATCTTTTTTTTCTTCATATTTATGTAAATATGTCACTTAGTACTTTCAGATAATATTTTCTATTGTCTGAAAGGGATAATAGACATAATTAACCACAATATGATGAATTAAGCAAATATCAACAGATCAACAGTAGAATAGCATTATATATATATATATATATATGAGCATTTCAATGATACATTTGTTAATCTATGGTGCTTTTGATACCATTGTTACAAGTAACATACACGGCATAGTTCATAATTAACTTTATGCCCCATAATTAGCTTTAACAGCAAGCTGCTTTATAACCTGAATAAATTGAGAGTTCAGTTGATAAATAATAATTGCCATTGGTGTGTTAAATCATCCAAGCAATAATCAAGGTTTGTGAGGTGAAATGAAAGATGGAACACTCATCAGACATGGCAATTCTGCCACACGTTTTTCCACAAAGCCCCAGTGGCAAATAGTACAACGATATTGACAATTTCTATCCTCTTTTTTAAATTGTTCCATTTTAATTGATGTTGTTAAGGTGCCGTGGCCTATGGAAAGTTTGCGTTTTTTTCCCAGGTGATCTGTTTGAGTGAAATAAAAACTAAATCGTGCCCATGAGAAACATGTCACGGACTTTGAGGCCGAATATTTGAGTTCTTTGTAAATATCAGGGATCATCCAGCCGTGTTTACAGGGGATATATTAGCTTCTGTTATTTTATTGCAGAATCAGAATAACATTAAAAAATCTGAAAATTGCCATTGTGGCATCTATCCATATCACTGTGGTTACTGTAACAACGGCTTCATTGCCTCGTCTAACATGAAGGCTCATCTGACTAAGCACACCGGAATGACTGAGTTCACTTGTTCAAAATACGGAAATAATTCAAGTACAAAAAAGCCCTACAGTACCACATTGTCAGTCAACAATTTCAGTAGTTAATTTAATACATGCCCAGTTTACTAGTCTTTACTAGTTCCGAATGCGTTTTGAAGTTTTTGGTTGGAATATTCTGTTATGCCATACTAAAGTCAAGTAGAGTCGTCAGTTTTTAGCGCGATAAGTGTCTGTACGAGAGTTGTAACGGTATCTGGAGTCAAATATGTCTCCAAGATCATCACATTGATAAATGGAAATATACTACCTGACAAATATACGCTGCATGTTTTTAAATGTTTGGCTATAGCTTACAACTATGTCGGTTTTATTATGAGGAGTCGAATTGATTTGTGGTATTATTTAATGTAGGAGTCCTGCATCGTATTTTCTGACTTAATGCGTATTATAAGAGAAGATACTGAAAACAGCTTGAATAAATTAGTTATAATTATTTTTTCTTTGTATTTCATGCTTGAGCTTTACCTTTAATAAAAACTACTTTTGATTTTCCCCTCCCATTATGTGTTATTTTGAGAAACACTACATACAGGTATAATTCTTGTTACCTTGTGCTGAATGGGTAGTCAACCTTTGACTGATCCATTAAGATGTTTGCCGTGTTTGTAATATTATATATTTTACTGGTTACTGAATGAAAACGCAAAATTACCCGTTAACGTTTAAAACCCAAAATATCTAGTAATGTTAATTTGAATATCACCATTAAAAGTTGTAATGGTGCTTGTGATGTCTCATTGCAGAACCACCAAAAGAGGTTGTTTATCTGCTCCATATGCAACAAAAGCTGTACGACAAAGGGTAACTTGAAAAAGCACGAAAATTGGCACCGTGGCATATATCCATACCATTGCTCCTACTGCAATAAGGGTTTTATGGCATCGAATGACCTGAGAGCGCATTTAACTAATCACACTGGCATAATGCAGTTCAGGTGTGAAATATGCGGGAGAGAGTTCAGATATAAGAAAGCTTTGCAAATGCACGTAGCTAGGACTCACTTTTCTTCAATTTGATTCTAGACACGTGACTCTCAACCCCGCCGAACTATTGGTAGCTCACAAGTAGTGCCAATGAAGCGAAGAAAGTTAGTATATGTACATTTGTGTGTAACGTTTATTAAAGTTGATGTATATTCAAGAAATAAACGTTGTTTTTGTAAGCTTCAATTCTTAATTTACGTGTTTCGTTTTTTAAAAATATTTTGTGTGTGATTTTTTACAGTAATGCTTCTACCTGTTATAAAATAATTAAAAAAATAGCAACGGGGATTACAAATAATTCTGAACAGAATGTCAGAAAGGTTCATTAACACTGACGCATTTAAAACAATTTTAAACAAATTTAACTTTAGACTAGGTTAATTCAGGGATGTGTATGTACAGTTTCATACACACACTTCTATTTAGACACGAGAGTTCTGTATTATTGCGTAATATGCCACGCAATAATATATGAAGGTGTTTCCATATATGTGTAAGCCTTGTCCTTAATTTAAAGCTTTTGCATTTTTACACATTGACCTGTCAAGTTATTCATAGATGATCCAGCTGTTATTGAAAATGGCTCTCGTATGATCACCATAATCAATTCTACTACTACGACTAATAATATAGCTGATGAGTAGTGTACATTTTTATAATCTGTGTAAATAATCTTTTTAAAATCATTCTTGGGCGCTAAAATTAATTTACTGGATAAGCAGAATAACACACGTTTATACAGAATTGTGTTATACACCTTTAACAGATTGCTCAGACATAATTCTGTCTGTGTAATTAGAATACCGAGTTGATATTCAGAATTTGTTGATGTGTTGCAGTGAACTGCACTACTATTATATATATTTTTAAATAGTGTTTGAATTACAGTGTTTTTTATTCAAAACAGCAGTTAGAAAGGTATAATTAACCATGAGCTGTACGTAACCGGTATATCAACATCTAATAATTAGACAGAATGAGCCTTAGGAGTGAGAAGCGTGGTTTAAAGGAGCAAGCTAATAATAGCCAATTATTAACGACTCGTATCTATGTTTGGTCTAATTTAAACGCATGACCAACACTTTCGATGTTCTACAATCTATATTTTATAGTTTATTGTCCTGATCAAACGCGCCAAATATTTAGGCATAACGTTATCCATGACATTCCATATCCACATTGCAGTATCGAAATATTGAAAGATGAGACTTGGTGTCATAAAACAAACTGCATCAACACTCGACTGTCCGAACAATATTATGATATCAAATACCTCCCTACGTGATATCTGAAAAACTAGCAGGGTACCCGATGATGTGGGTGAAATAATGTATTCAAGCGATAAACACTTGGTTGCAAGAAACATATCCCTCCCCACCAGACAAAACCCCCAAAACTTCATGGGATCTGTGCACAAATATATTCCTTCAAACGCAGTTCTTAGCTATAAGCTACAATGTTATTAGACTTTCTAGCTGAAGTCTTCACATAAAGACTATTCGGGCATCCAACATATAGAGCTGTTCAGGAGCGAAGGATGGCTTTTCTAACTGGTGTTCAGCTACCTTCAGCTTGTTCATGGACATAGCAAAGCTTAGGCTATGACACATTGGAGCCTCTTGAAATCAAATGTGTTGTCAGTGTGAATGATGTGGATGCTATGAATGAATGCCACAAGCATACATTATTGTAGCCTCAATAACATGAGGCATATGCGTCTTAACAACCAGCATTTTTCCATTACATAGACGTGTTGGAATCAAGTTACAAAGGAACGTGATCGGTGTTTCTACTTTTAGAGTGAGACAATATCTGTTTGGGACTGTCATATTGAGCTAAGGTTTGGTCGCTTGATTCTATTTCAAATGTACTTTGATGCACAGCACTGCCACTAACTGAGTTGTCAGTAGTGCAATTTCTAAGTTGGAACTGAGAAAGAATAATTAAAATTTGTGCAAGGCCCGTTTATGATGCTGTTTTTATTAATGCTGGAATCTTATTTGGCAATTTTTGCCTCATTTGGTCCTTCCACGAATTCAGATTTTCGCTGAAATGAAATACAATGTGTTCATATCATTCACTAGAAAACGTTACCCATACAATATCTTTGACATATCTAAAGTGCTCCATAGTTATTTCGATCGACAAACAGACAGACATTCACAAATATGTATTTTGCATACACGCACGTATATATATATATATATATATATATATATTTATATTATCTGAACTTTTGAGGTAATACGTCTATTGCTAACTGAGATTTAATGCAGATTACTTGCCAATTTAAGGTAATATACATATTAGCTGATTATACAGTCTAACTGTTATATATATATATATATATATATATATATATATCAAAACAACAATTTGAAAACTAGCACCTCTGACAGAGTACAGTTGATGCGGGAGAGATATCATGAAGTGACTGTTATTAAAACCAATGGCTTAAAGGCCTCGAACAACTGGTTTCTTTTATTGTCAAAGTAGATTGCTTGTGTCAAGATAATAATTTACACATCATTACGATTCATCAAAACAAAATACGTCCAGTTAACTAATGCCAGTATTTGTTCATGCCTCACTTCCTGGAAGAGAGTATGTGCTGCTGCCATCTTGCCAATTCGATCGGCAGTCGTGACGTCATAACCGGACTGTTTCCCCCCCCCCCCCCAATTACATCAATGTATGGTTTCGATATTTGTATCAGTCTGTGTCTCTGGTTAAAGAATGTGTCTCTCTCTTTTCCAAACAATTGATCTCATTGGATGATGATTGATGTTTTACGGCCACTTTTGTGCACATGGTAGGCTAAATGGGCCGAGTTGATCTCATTGGAGAAGATAGTGGCACTTGTTATAGGTCTTGGGGGTGTCATGTTGACGTTTGCAGGATATACGCTAGATATAGTATCTTTTTTCAAAATGAGCTTCTTCGCCAGACCCATATTATATGGCATTTTATTGTGACATTCATTGTTAGACATTAATTAAGTAATCTTAAGATTCTGTTTAGTATTATGAGTTTAAATAGTTCATGTTATGTTTTAATTAATTTCAAACTACTTGCAGGACACACACACACACACACACATTTGACAAATCATATAAGTTAAAAGGTAAACTTTATTTCATTCATGTTGTGTTCATTCGTTTAAACTAGAGTGCTACCTATTATAATTATTTTACTTAGTGAACATTTAAACTGGTAAATGCATCTGGTTTTCTTAATGCCTTTGTGTATTTGCACTTTCTAAAATGGCGTAGCTGCTTCACTTCATTAACAGAGTGGTAATGGCCAAATGTGGTCGGGTTGTATCAGCTTATAATAAAAGTTTATCAAAGCGACAATTTAGTTATCATCACTTATCACCCCGATTGCCAGGTGATTTGGATCTGTAGTGTTGCAAGATGTTGCTCTATTTTTCACACGGACACACAGTATGGTACTTACTGCTTAGAACAGAAACACTGCGGTTGAGATGTTCCCTTTTCTGTGCGTGGAGACTGTATGTTTCCAGGTCCGCGCATTCTAAGAAAAGTTAATCTGGAGCTGTATATTCCGTGCACTATTTGCGTCTTTGAAGGCACGCCGTTTATGTGTTTGGCCTGGTTATCCATCATTTAAATGACTGTAGCAGACACAGTACGCTCTTAAAGCATCATAAGTACTCATGACTTAGGAATAGAAACACTGCATCGCATCTCGCACGGTGGCATTGGACACAGCTCGTGTGGTTGGTGTGTTTTATATAACACGTTTAGTTGTATATATAATTCACCTTAGTAGTCTGAGGGAATAGAATGATCTTTTCTAGGTCCAGTTATGTACAGTCTGTACTATGACATTCAAGGATAACTTTAGTCTCCTTGTCATTAATAAAACGCTATATTATAATTATAGTCTATAACGGTCTGCTAAAGAGCCGATGTAAATTGTTATAATAGTGACGAGTAGGTCATAGTATTTATTGGATTTGTATGTTTATGAGGTATTTGACCCTCCAGCAAATATCACAAGGCATATTATGCTGCGGTTGAGAAAGTTCCATTTTCTATGCGTGGAGACCATATTTCCCGGTCCCTGCATTCAAGAAAAGTTGATCTAGAGCTGTATAATCCGTGCACTATTTGCGTCTTTGGAGGCACGCCGTTTAGATGTTTGGCCTGGTTATCCAGCATTTAAATGACTGTAGCAGACGCAGTACGCTCTTAAAGCATGTACTCCTGACTCAGGAATAGAAACACTGCATCGCATCTCGAGCGGTGGCATTGGACACAGCTCGCGCGGTTGGTGGGTTTTATATAACAACTTATATAATTCACCTTGGTTGTATGTGGGAATAGAATTATCTTTCCTAGGTCCAGTTATGTCCAGTTTGTACTATGACATTCAAGATTAGCTCTAATCTGCTTGTCATAAATAACATTTAAGAACTACAATAGTTAGAATAGCATAAATTAGGTCAGGTTTGAAAATGATAGCATAGTTCAAACTGTACAGAAGCTATGACGCGCTATTACGGTCTGCTTCAGCGCAGATGTCAGTCTTTTAATAGTAATTAAGATAAACAGTTTTAATAGTAGTCGCTTCATGACGCCTGCCCGTTGTAAAAACTGATCTTTGAAGACAGTGACAGTTGGGTTATATGGTTTATATAGTATTGCTTTGAAGAAAGATACAGCAATTAAAAAATAGCTATAAATAGGGCTGCTTAGATAATTAATCTAAACATTCTCACTACTGCCGTGATCTGACTTGGGTGTTCTACTCCCAAACTCCACGGCTGTAGGTGATTCGCTTTTTGTTTTTGCTTGGCGGCTTAGGGACTGGTGAGACACTACACATGTCTCAGCAAGAAAAGTCGCCACTCTGGATTCAGTCCCCTGAAGAAACGTCCAGAGTTTGAATTCACGGTTCGAGATTATCTGTGCCTGTGCCTTATAATACACAGCTAAAACACACACACGACACACACACACACACACATATATATATATATATATATATATATATATCTGGTCTACTAATCAATCTGTAGGGTATATATTATGTGTGTATGGGTGTGCGTGCTAATTCTACTGCAGGTTCTTGTACGTGTAGGAAATAGATATTGAACTGGTAGTTAATTCAGACCATTATTTTTTGTACATGATAGGTAATGTTTTGAATGTTTATAATGTTAAAAATCTGATACAGAAATGTTTAGTATAGTATAATTCCCATATTTAGACCACCTTTTGGACTGAAATGTCACCCGGTCTCCTCTTTGTCTCATTCTGTAAAACTCCTGAAATCTCTTCATTGGTTCCCTATTCAATCTCGCATCATTTTCAAACTCTGTGCCATTGCCTATTAAACTCATTCTTCCAGGGAACTTTCTTATCTATTTTCGATGCTTTCTTTAGCATCCAGCCCCAGAGGGCTGGCACTTGCGCTTTTTCAGTTACTGTCGCTAGTCTTTGGAACTCCCCCTGAACATTTAAAATTTTAATATAGCATAGGTTCTTTCCGACACCATTTGAAAATTCACATTTTCAGACTTCCTTATCGCTCATAAGTTTCCAAAGTTTCTACTGCATCCGATCATTTGTTACTGAAGTTTGCATCGTACCTTGACTTTGAGATTCCCCAACCCCTGTACTAAGTGCGCCACTGAGCTTGATTATTTGGAGGATATTGGCGCTATAGAAGTTTGCAATTATTATTATTATTATTAGAGGGGAATGGTCTTAATAAAGATATTAAACCTTTCCATTTATATGTTAATTAGGATTTATTTATTGCTCATACCATGTCCATTGAATGTCACATTAAATAAAATGCAAATTCAATGTCATACTTTTTTAGAAACACTTCTATACTAATTGCATTTCTGAAAGGTTTATTGCTAATAATACTTCAAATACAATATCATATGAACAATCGCCAACTGCATGAGATCCGCTAAGAGGAGGTTGACTTTATATCGTCAAGATAGTCAAGATCTTCATAATCTGTGATTTGGAAAATGTTGTACTCTGCAAAACATTTCTTCCCTTATGATGGTTTAACTTCTTTCGTGGCTGCTTTTACCTAGTGACAAGCGATCAGGAACACTTTTGAACCTTGCGCAATAGGTGCTTGTGATGGTGTGCCTTTAGCATCTTGATAATTTCCCATTTTAGAGGTAGTGGGGAAGAAACACGCCTTTGATGTCGCTGCCATTCATTGCCATCATATCGCAATTGAAAGCTGTCAGCCAGTCAGTGAAAATAGTCCCAGTCATCCAGTCATTGCATACCACTAAATAGGTAATTTGGCAACGCCAACACTTTTTAATGATCGAGATTTTGCTGCTTAGCCGGGTTTATTTTGAATTGACACTTTTCATTTGCATTATTTCGTATAAGTTAGCTCTCATTTGTTGAAATCCTTCCATTAAAAATAATGTTAAGCAATTGATTGCAACATTGTAAGCTACTATGCTTAATGTAACATTTTTCTCTCGGCAGTTCTCGCTGCAACTTTTCGATGTGGTACTATCATAAACAGTATCTAAGCAGTACATTTCAAAATACTTATCGCTCATTGTTAGCGTAATTATTTAATAAAGTATTTGACTGAATGTAAAAGTGTTGTCACAGTCAGATATGTGGGATATTAAACCTTTCTGTCAATTGATTAATCAATTTTTGGAAACACAATATCTTTCAATATCTATTTTATCCTCTTTTACCGCATCATTTATCATTTTGTTTAGTCGAAGTACAATACTCCCATGAAAAATACTGCGAAGTTTTCTGTCAATAGGATGTAGCAGATTCTATAAATCTGAATGTGTGTGATTTGTAAGGATAAGTATAGAGGATATTTACTTTTTTCCAGAGGTACGAAGTCTATGAAAGCATTAAATATTGACTGAAGTGAATAGGATATCAACCACAGGAGACAGACGACAGTGTTGATATTTGATATTTTTAAATCATTTGTAGAGCTAACGTTCAAATATTAATACTGCGGCATTATTCGTTAGATTGTTTCGATGAGTAGAACCAGTCTTTTGCGAAATTCCGCCCCTGCTTGTATTGTTTTTACGAACCCAAAAACTTGTTTTGTGCGGGAACGGTCTGGTGGAAAATACAATATGAAGAAGACTACATTGCATTCTTTAATAGGTCCTTTTTCTTCGAAGAATTTGAGAACGGGAATAAAACCACGTCGATGTAACCACGATAGATAACACTTCATACCTATGATTTTATATTTCCTTAACAACAACACGTTTCCAAATTATACACATCAATGTGAACACCTTTGGCAAAGCCTTTTCATTTCTGTGAACAGTAGTCCTTCGGTTATGTGTCCTAAGTATGACCAACGCCAAGACCGAACAGAACCGTTAAAAGCATTAGCCAGACAGAGGTTACGGTCGTGATTCGGAACATTTGCAGAAGATGAATAAATGTACGTTTACAAAATCTAGGTACTCAGTTTTAGTTAGTGACGGACATATCAGGGTAGATCGAGAAAATACCGATATACAATAGTATAAACCAAATGCAACGCAACCTGTGTCACTCAAAATTATTGGCTTAAATTGCCGACTACATGATGTGTATACGTACATTCTGAGTCTTTCCTACACACACGTTTCGTTTCTGCATTTTTAAATCTGTTGTCAATTCAAAGCAGTTGTTGCTATTGCTGTTATTTTGTTGTTGTTCATGGTGCATTTATCTCTGCTTTTGCGGATTTTCATTTCTCTCTTTCAGAAAGTCTGTTGCAGATATTTCTGTTATTTGTATTTGTTGTTGTTATCTGATGCAGTTTGGGTTATGATTCAGGTAATCTTCGCTATTTGTATGCAGATAATGTTTGTTACTCAAATATGTGTACACCTTGTATTAATCTCAGATAAAATACAATTTGCTGCGGATGAAAGAAGCTTTATTTTTTGGTACTAGCAGACAATATACACAATACATTCATAACCGCAGGGAACGATTAAATTAAATAGCTATATATTTTACTTTGATCCAAATACATATCTTGACTATTTGCAAGACTTGTATTTTTCATAATTATTTCATGTTTATGGCCCGGGTTTACACATCTAAGGAAAAGAGTGAATAAATAATGTCACTTTCCAGCTTAAAAATCCTTCCCAGCTTATCTTCCAGATCCAGGTATACAGCCGAAGCATGCGCAAGATACGGCTGTGGGTACCTTGTATAACTGTACTTCAGCAATGCCTTCACCTGTGAGAGACACGAATTATACATGTTTTTATCACGTGAAATCAACGAAGCGGGAATTTAAAACGAAGTGTAAAATTGATTTATTGACCAGATTTTCATTATCCCAGGCTATGTATATGATATGCCCTTACATTTAAATGGCACAGTGATGTAGCGCACTTCAGCGGGTTGACAGCATTGGCAGTCTCTTGTCATTCTCAGAATGTTGTAGCCAGCTAGTTTGGTGTATTTGTCTTTTATGGTGCATGTTCCTTGACAATCACCGAAAGTCACATCAGATTCAGATACGCAGTTGTCGAAGGCGATCACCTTTGAGATATTCTTCTGTGCACATGTACCTGGAATTGAAGTGAAATCGAGATAGGTCTATCTATTGGTTGAATAATCTCGCTAGCATTACGAGACTTTATGGTTTAAACGTCATGAAAAATATCGCTATATAACTATTTCAGAGTTAATGAGTTTAACATGGAGAACCTTCAAGACTTGGTGTTGATTTTGATGAGGGCTGTTCTTCCGACGCTGTCGTTGTTGTGGTTGTTGTCGTCGTCGTTGAAGTTATATTCTTTTCTGTTGACGTTGTTATGGTGCTGCCACTTGGTGTCGTTGTTGTACTGATAGTTGTAGTGATGTTCTTTTCTGGTACTGACGTAGTTGTGGAACTTGTTGGAACAGTGCTCACAACTGAACCTGAAATGATTTAAATAGTAATATACAGGATCATTATTTACTGAAGCCATCGTTAATTAATTTAGCATTTAAGAATTATGCTTTCAGATTCCGTGAAAATTATACTTTACTTACCAGTACTTGACGATATACTACTGACCAAAGGAGTTGTAACCGACAGAGTTGTGAATGATCCGGATATTTCTGTAGTGAAATCAAATAAACATACAACATATTATAAGTAATTCAGTTTCTTTAGTATTAAGCTTAAATCCAGATATGATACCCAAAATAATGTTCCTTATTAAAATGCATCACTGTGAATATACCTGTCGCAGGTCAAAAAGGGACTAACAATTTTAGCTTTAAAGGGTTCATGTTCAATGCCACCTGTAATTCTAATAATAGTTTTCACCTATGGGTGTAATTTATGTATATAAGTGTATATCGCGAATAACAAAAACATATATAATCCGCATTTTAAACAAATTAAAGTTTTACTATGGTGAATAGTGTTAATAAACCTACAAAATTTAACTAATAGCTACCTTCAGAACTTGACAACAGGGAAGTTTCTGGTGTTGAAGTTGTTGATGTTGTAATGAGAGTAGAAGGTACTTTTGAGAAAAAAACAAACACCGGTAGCATTAATTGATAATTGTATATTATATTTTCTGGGTATAAAAATGGAATAGTTAATATTTTGGTTAATATTTAGTGAAATTGAAATTGGTATATATATAAATAACGATCAAAATAGCCTGATAAATATTGATACCTTCTGGACTTGTTTCTACGGATATCTCTGGCGTTGATGTTGTTGTTGTAATGGTGGATGTAATAGATGTTGATGTGGGCGTGGATGATGATGGTTCTATTATTTTGAGAAACAACGGTTATAGTTAGAAAAGAAGCATACGTTAAAGGCTGGATGGCTCAACTTATTAACATAAGAATATATCACTAAGTTTATACACTGTTATCTCGATATTCTCTTTAGCAAATGACTGTTAACATATTCTTTCATTGACATAATTAATTTACTTTACCAAATTATGAAGGTTGGTGTGAAACACGGATGCTGCATAATGATTAGGATTATACTAATAACGATATTTATAAAGGCGCTGATTCGATGTTTCGCCTTTTCATGTGTGGCTTTCTATTGGACTTATGTAGTTTTCTAGCCCGGATTTATGTGTTTTTGAATATGATTAGGAGAGAGGGAAATGAGCTTAAGCTTGAATTATATTGAAATAATCAACACATTTGGCGATCTGAGTTACTCAGGATCAACGGTCGTACCTTCTATGCAGAAGTCCACTTCAACGGCATCAATTTTGACAACATTGTTTGTATTTGGTGTAAAGACAATTGTTACTTTATTTCCTCGTACTGGCTCTTGTAGTGTCACTTTCTCTTCCTCGGATGTCTGATTGAAATACGAATATATCAAAGAAGTACATAAACTGCTGATTAGTTTAAGCCATTGGGATTAGTATTCTATTTAGTCTGTGTAGTACTAACACGAGCCGGTCTAATGATAAAATGGTGCTGATATTGGTTTTTGTAAGCTACAATATTATATAGAGAATCGTTCAGTAGTAGATGGCATAGTGTTGCAACTTACGATTTCTTGGATCAACTTGTCGTCTATGTTAAATATTGTAACGACATATTTGGCATAATCTCCAACAACTATAATGTCTGTAATTAATTTCTCATCCTCTGTAATGGTGACTGTTATTTCTGGTTGTGTTTCGGTGTCGTCTGGTTGCCAATATTGTCCATCAACTTCAGAGATTATGTAGTCGATATCGTCTTGTGTATTGCTACTAACGGTTATCTCTGAATCTACAGGCGTCGAGTCATCCATCAAATTAGCAGTGCTACACTTGGCTGTATTAATGAAAATAATTTCATAAGTAACTATCATATATATATATATATATAATTTTATTGAACGTATTTCACGTTTCGTCCGTATACAACTTCAAACCTCACCCATTCATTCACTCATATTTTTTCATTAAAGATTTTCCATTTGATTGAATGTATCAACATTATTAGATTATTATTAGGATTTTAAAGTTGAGCAATAGAAATAACTTTATTTTAAAATGAAAGAAAATTAGGGTACACTTTCCTAAGATAACAATTGAGTTTTCTCTGATTAATTAATTGTTCTTCTGATTTATTCAGTGGGAAGTCTGATTATTTTCTTGTAATCATTGTTTATTTATTAGTAGTCTATGTTATTTCCTTGGACTCGTGAATATATTGAATAACTTCTAATTGGTTGATAGTGAAAGATGGACATTGTATCTATATTCTAAGAATTAACTTTACGTGCATACTTGTAAAGTGAAATAGTAAGAGATGTGCTATTGTTTACTGTTAACAAGTCAAGTTATTCAAAGTAATCCAGACATACGTTGAACAGATCCTGATATGATGGAAGTTGTTCCAGTCGTTGTAGAAGTTGATGATGGTGAAGTTGTTGACACTGTAGTTGATATTGACGAATTGTTCCGAAGAGAAAAACATGAATACACCTCCATTTAATATTGGATTTCTAGTTAACTTAATGCAGACTGATTTGCTATGATTTTGCAATTATGTTGGTAAATATATAATACGATTTCTTAAATAGTATGATGCAGCTGATAAAGTAGTTGTTCGGTGTTATTAAAAAATACTGACAGGTAAACGAATCAAGACAGAGTGATTGATATGTCTAACCTTCAGATGGTGTTACAACAGATGTTTCTGATGTTGACGTTGTTAATATAGTAGTTGGTGACGTCGATGGTACTGTACAGTTAAGAATGATGACAAAAAGCTGAAACCTTTTTCATACATTAATCTAACTTATGATTTACAAATTAGTTTTGAAACATCACATGCAACCTTTATGTTGTTAGGATAAAGCAAGTATTTTATGATTGAAGTGTATTTCTGTTTAAATCAGAATGTTGTTAATTGTGGAACGATTAAAATCTAATATGCTTAAGCAGTGTGATCTAATAAGGGTTATCAATTTAATATTTGGCTTTAGTAAGAAGGCACATGAATTGATATGTAAAATAGGTGAGGGTTCACCTTCTGGTGAAGTCTTACCTTGAGGACTTGTCACAAAGGAAGTTATGGGTGTTGGTGTAGTTGATGTTGTTGCAGAAGTAGAAAGCTCTTTTAAAGAGAATATATCTTGTGAATTAATATGTTATTATTTAATATTGGTAAAAGAGATCAGTTCCATACATGCCCAAATTAAAACTAAACACAAATGGCAAAACCCGTCTTTAGCAAAACGCACACATACGAGAAAATAATGAGTATGTTAGAAAACACACGCCGCTAACAACACCAAGACTTACATAGCCTAACTATTATCACGCAAAAACACATACACAAACACACACATATATATATATATATATATATATGAAGAGAGAGAGGGGGAGACAGAGACACAGTGAGAGAGATCGAGAGCGAGCTGAAGAGTTTGTGTGTGTTTCTATGTGTGTCTGTGTGTGCATATTATGAATTTAAACGGTATAAGTTAAGATTAGGGTTAAAAGGTGAGGTTTCAAGAGAATTTGCATAAGATTTGTTACCATATAGATTACCTGAGGTGAGTGTATATATATATATATATATATATATATATATATATTGTATTTGTGTGTGTGTTTGTGTTTGTTTGTATGTATCTGCGAATTTGCGTGCGTAAGTGTGTGTGTGTTCGTGCGTGTGCATGTATGAGGGGTGTGAGAATTATTTAAAAGACATCCTTTCCTTGGTCATGCTATAATGAAATTTGTTTTTGTTTCTGATTTACAACATACCTTCAGAAGTTGTCACCTGGGATGTTTCTGGTGTTGAAGTTGTTGATGTGGTGAAGGTAGTGGAAGGTACTTTAGAGAAAAACAAACAGCGGTAGCATTAATTGATAATTGTGTACATTATGTTCTAGCCATAAAATGGAATAGGTGTTTTGATCTTCTTATTTAATTTATTTAAAGTGATATTGAAATAGTTATATCTAAACTGATCAAAATAGCCTGATAAATATTGATACCTTCTGGACTTGTTTCTACGGATATCTCTGGCGTTGATGTTGTTGTTGTAATGGTGGATGTAATAGATGTTGATGTGGGCGTGGATGATGATGGTTCTATTATTTTGAGAAACAACGGAAAAAGTTAGAAAAGCAGCATACGTTAAAGACTGGATGGCTAAACTGATTAACATAAGAATATATCACTAAGTTTATACAATGTTATCTCGATATTCTCTTTAGCAAATGACTTTTAACATATTCTTTCATTGACATAATTAATTTACTTTACCAAATTATGAAGGTTGGTGTGAAACACGGATGCTGCATAATGATTAGGATTATACTAATAACGATATTTATAAAGGCGCTGATTCGATGTTTCGCCTTTTCATGTGTGGCTTTCTATTGGACTTATGTAGTTTTCTAGCCCGGATTTATGTGTTTTTGAATATGATTAGGAGAGAGGGAAATGAGCTTAAGCTTGAATTATATTGAAATAATCAACACATTTGGCGATCTGAGTTACTCAGGATCACGGTCGTACCTTCTATGCAGAAGTCCACTTCAACGGCATCAATTTTGACAACATCGTTTGTATTTGGTGTAAAGACAATTGTTACTTTATTTCCTCGTACTGGCTCTTGTAGTGTCACTTTCTCTTCCTCGGATGTCTGATTGAAATACGAATATATCAAAGAAGTATATAAACTGCTGATTAGTTTAAGCCATTGGGATTAGTATTCTATTTAGTCTGTGTAGTACTAACACGAGCCGGTCTAATGATAAAATGGTGCTGATATTGGTTTTTGTAAGCTACAATGTTATATAGAGAATCGTTCAGTAGTAGATGGCATAGTGTTGCAACTTACGATTTCTTGGATCAACTTGTCGTCTATGTTAAATATTGTAACGACATATTTGGCATAATCTCCAACAACTATAATGTCTGTAATTAATTTCTCATCCTCTGTAATGGTGACTGTTATTTCTGGTTGTGTTTCGGTGTCGTCTGGTTGCCAATATTGTCCATCAACTTCAGAGATTATGTCGTCGATATCGTCTTGTGTATTGCTACTAACGGTTATCTCTGAATCCACAGGCGTCGAGTCATCCATCAAATTAGCAGTGCTACACTTGGCTGTATTAATGAAAATAATTTCATATATATATATATATATATATATATATATATATATATATATATATATATATATATAATTTTATTGAACGTATTTCACGTTTCGTCCGTATACAACTTTAAACCTCACCCATTCATTCACTCATATTTTTTCATTAAAGATTTTCCATTTGATTGAATGTATCAACATTATTAGATTATTATTAGGATTTTAAAGTTGAGCAATAGAAATAACTTTATTTTAAAATGAAAGAAAATTAGGGTACACTTTTCTAAGATAACAATTGAGTTTTCTCTGATTGCTACGAATTAATTGTTCTTCTGATTTATTCAGTGGGAAGTCTGATTATTTTCTTGTAATCATTGTTTATTTATTAGTAGTCTATGTTATTTCCTTGGACTCGTGAATATATTGAATAACTTCTAATTGGTTGATAGTGAAAGATGGACATTGTATCTATATTCTAAGAATTAACTTTACGTGCATACTTGTAAAGTGAAATAGTAAGAGATGTGCTATTGTTTACTGTTAACAAGTCAAGTTATTCAAAGGAATCCAGACATACGTTGAACAGATCCTGATATGATGGAAGTTGTTCCAGTCGTTGTAGAAGTTGATGTTGGTGAAGTTGTTGACACTGTAGTTGATATTGACGAATTGTTCCGAAGAGAAAAACATGAATACACCTCCATTTAATATTGGATTTCTAGTTAACTTAATGCAGACTGATTTGCTATGATTTTGCAATTATGTTGGTAAATATATAATACGATTTCTTAAATAGTATGATGCAGCTGATAAAGTAGTTGTTCGGTGTTATTAAAAAATACTGATAGGTAAACGAATCAAGACAGAGTGATTGATATGTCTAACCTTCAGATGGTGTTACAACAGATGTTTCTGATGTTGACGTTGTGAATATAGTAGTTGGTGACGTCGATGGTACTGTAGGATTGTAATTTAACAAGAGCACTTGACATAATATGCTCTGTTGTGCCCATTGGAGTTTTGCAACATACATTAAAGTATTGCAGGAATTCTACCAAAAGAACATGTCCCAGAAGTAACACTGTTTATATGCAAGGGTAAATAATTTTTGTATAATTATCACTGTCTTATTAATATATTTCTATACAGGACCAACATAATTCTGGCAGCATTTCCATGTTTGTATGTGTATCTATCAGACATGGGATGAGGTCAATTCTGTTTGGTCAATTCCAAATCAAATCGATCAATTCCATTTTTTACCCACTCCAATCACCGATCGGAGTGGGTACTCGGGGTAGGTACTCCGAGTGCCTACTCCGGGTAGTTTATAATCCAGGTAGGATTGTCACGGAAGAAATATTTCTGAATTAAAAGAAATAAATGGTCTGTTAATTTGTGGATTAAATTTTTTTCTGGCAAACTTCAATTCCAACTCCAAATTTATCAATTCCTATTCCAGGTTAAGCAATTCCAAAATTGCACAACAACTCCAATTCCGGAATTGAATTGACACCGTATCTGGTGTCTAATAATGTTAACTTGTCAAATGGTTGGCATAGATGGTTGTGTACATTTGTTTGTTATTATTAGTTAGTCTATGATGTCGTTTATGATTCCGCTGCTATGATTGTAGCAAACAGATATTGTCAATAATAAATAGCTATGTCAGTTTATAAACCTTGGTCACGTACAGTATCTGTACATATCAGCAGCTTTATTGCTTTGTATTAGACAATAAAATGATAACGAAAATGTAAATGTTGGTGTTTTGTGGTCACTTTTGGGCACAGGTCAGGCTGGATCGGTTGATCGACCTCCAAAGGTAACGAGTCGCAGCAGAAGATGAAACACCTTTCTGACACAGACAACGGAGAGATGCCTTGAATTAAGAAAGATTCTACTGCCAGAACTGATTGCGTTAGCATCATGAGTTCAAGAGTCAGAAAGTCAAGTGCACAAGCCCATATTAGACGTAGTAGTTAAGGTAATCAATTTGCGAAATGACTGCGGATTACGTGACATTGAAATGACTGCGGATTACATGACATTGAAATGACTGCGGATTACATGACATTGCAATGCGGTGCATCAGAAATTAGTCGGATCATTACTAACCTTATTATCACTAGTCTTGTACTGTTTATCCGGGGAATATGAATAACCAACACCAGCTGGCGCCTCTAAATACAACATGTTGGCCACCTGCAATCGAAGGATTTCATTTAATCACGCAACAATAAACAAAATATAGTAATTTCAGGATTAAAGGATCCATCACGGATGGTGTAATTGTATTTGAGAGTAATCGATTAAACGTTTTAGAATGAATTGTAATCATAACTGAAATAGTTAAGTCGGCAAACAACTGGAATTGATCACTTTCTCAATATAATCATTATCACATGATACATTGTGTAATTCTGCTGACTAATCCATTCGTTGATCCTTGAAATGTGACTTATAAAAATCCGAGGCGAAGCAACATCATAGAGAAAATGATCCTTTTATAGACTACATTCCAATTCATCTAAATAAAGGTACCGAGAGGGATATAAATATTAAAGGAAAAATCCATAAATACTTTGAGATTATGTAAGATTTGCATTCTGAAAAACAGACGTCTGAAATCAGAACACTCTAGAATTATAAGATAGTAGTTGAAAGGACTAACAACTGGAATCGTAATCGCATCTCAATTAAAGGTAATTATAATGGTAACTTGTCAAATTTCAGACTGGCATAATTGCGTTTGAACAATTTTGAAATGACTGTGATTGTAACTGAGAAGCGCTTCATATAAGTGCTGCATGCCTGAGATCCGTCAACAACATCCAGATATTAAACTCGGTGTTATATTTCAGCTAATGAGAAAACTAAACTGTTAAAGTTTACGACTATATCACGTAAATGTTGCTGTCTTACGGCCACTCTTGTGCACAAGGTAGGCTAAATGGGCAGAGCGTGACCTCTAAAGCCAGTGAGGTGAAAGCTGAAACAACCTTCTGGCACAGCCCAGGCCATCGTTTAAACCCATGTGTTATAGACCTGTGGCCAACCGGGCTACCAGTTAGGCCATGGAGGTGCCCACGAATATCGCATAAATTCTCATCTAGGTGTGTATCATCGAAGGAGAAACAACCCATAATAACTTAAAGGAAGTACACTAAAATCTTTATTTTTTACTGAATCGAGATGTAAATGTGAATTACCAATTTCATGTACATTTCTCCCCCCCCATCAAATGTCAATAAAATTACTACTACTAATATTAGTAATAATATTAAATGTGAATTAATATGTAACCCATAATATCTGCCGGTATTAGTGTATGGAACGGACTTCAAAATACTAGCCTTATTCCAACTATAAGGGTTCTTATTCAGTGTTAGTCCATCTTCTGCTACCTGTAAACAAAATAAGTCAAATATTGGATAAAACACTTTCAAGCATGCGCTCACAACTAATTCCTAAAACTAAATGTAAGAGAATTTTGTTTAAGAAAAGAGTGAGATTTTCTCTATAGACAACAACATATGAAGATTTGTGAATTATATCTAAAATCATTACAACAAGATTTAAAACGAGGAACTACGGGTTTAGTCTCTAGTCACCAGAGGACGCCATTGACAAAACCAACACACTGATTCAAAACATTCTACTCTTATTGCATAGAACAAAAAATAGAAAGCCATCACAGGATTCCCACCAGAATATCTTCCCCGACTTTCCATTAGCTAGAGTGTAGGGATCATTAACAATGAAAAAAGTTACATTTTATTAAGCAAAATATATCTTGCCTCTGTGGATTATTTAAAAAAAAGGTAGCAAATATATGGTCCAATAGATGAAGGTTTATGGGTGCATGATTAACTCTTCTAATAGCCTCCAATTTCTCTTTAACGGTGCATCAATTTCGTTTTGGGATATTTTAGTAGCATTGTGCACAAAGAATAGCATTTGAGAAATGATACAATATGTCAAAACAAAGGTCTCAAAATCATGATTCCTAATTGCAATAAATAAATATTGTGAATTAACAAACTTAATCAAACTTATTAAGTGCATGGATGATGGAGTCACACAATAAATGATGGTTGTGAGAAGACGCTGGTCCAAGTTAATAAGTTTCTAATGATGGTATACTTGTAATCATGTGATAGGCTTGATGTGATGGTTTATTTGTATGGCTAAGCTGTGGGGCACTCACAGGGCTCATACACTTCCACATGTATGGACATTAGTTTATCAATATATATACTTTTCCAGGATCCTATCAACAGGCCTTCCCATTTGAGGAGCGTGATTGTGCTCGCGCACCACCACGCACCTAATCTGTCAGAGAGGAGCGTAAAAAGTCATGCATATAAAATATTGAACGTTTTTCGAATTAAAATTACACCATGCCGAACCATTTCACGTCTGTGAAAAACACGATTTCTCTAAGCAAGGCTTGTGTGGAGTTTGTTGTTTGTTTTAGTGTTACTGCTATTACAAAAGATCATGTATTCCATTTCCGAATGAGCCTCCATCAAGGCGCATTTAAGTTACAACTTGTCAACAAAACTTCGAGAATCGAGCGGCTTTTCCGTTCAATTAGCTACCTTTCTTCAGTGGCCAACTGGGAATGTTATTGGCAGTTAGCTACCTTTCTTCAGTGGCCAACTGGGAATGTTATTGGCTACAAATCGCATGTTATAGCAGGGAAGGAAATGGTCCGGGAAATTTGGTGTAAAACGTGAGCCAAACCTCAGATAAGCTCTTGATTTCTTTACATGGCCAGGCAGTGGCCGATTTCAAGAAATATGTCAACAGCACAAACTTTGTTACAAAGTGGAATGTTGTGAGACATTTGCAGTCAAAATATCATCTGGCTGGTGTAAATCTAGAGTGTCTGGACAGTGACTCAACATTACAGCTACAGCCCTCTTCCTCAACAAGCACTGCTAAAACTCTGACTCAGCCAAAGATCAGTCATTCTCTGACTGACCAGGCCACAGGTTTGCAAACCCAATTTTGTTTTAGGCTTAAATATGGGGCTCAAGGGGGGCCCTTTAAATGTAAAAACCCTTTCCCTAAAAATGCAAAAAAAATGCTTCCAAAAAAAAATTTTTAAAGGAAACCCCAAAGAGGGGAAATAAACAGGGAAAAAAGAATGGTGTTTTAACTCGGATAATCCAATCGGCCATGGACAGTGACCAATCATTGTGTTTCACATAGACTGGAATTAGCTCTGAAGGATACACCACTGTGTCTAATGTCCCGACTTTTCCACCATTACCTAGATGTTTCAATTTATGGCATAGGATCTCATGATCGACCTTATCAAATGCTTTTGCAAAGTCAAGACCTCTATACAACATCAACATTTTTCCCTTCTTCTACCGAATTCAAAATTGTGTCGTAGTTTTCTAGTAGTTGAGTCAGGCGTGATCTTTTTAACCGGAATCCGTGTTGGTTTGCATTTAAGAGATTGTTTCCCTCCAAAAAAGTTACCAGTTTTTCACGGAGTACTCTTTCAAAGATCTTAGTGAAATGGGAAGTAAGGGATATTAGCCTACACTTTTTAGGTTCTGATTGGCTGCATCCCTTATGCATGGGAGTAATAGTGGCCTGCTTAAGTAATAGGGACACTTGGCCTTGGTCCGTGGATTCTCTCCACAGGCTGTACACGAGTTTAGAAAGGGATGGTTTACATTTCTTAAGTAATATAGCTGGGAATCCATCTGGGCCACCACTGGGGGTTTCATTTTTTCAATTGTTTTTCCCAATGTTCCCCCCCTTTTTGGGTTTGCCATGAATTCAAGTTCAAACCCCCTTTTGGTTGCATTAAAAAATTTTAAAATTTTTTAAAATTTTTTAAATTGGGGTTTTTCAGAATAAATTTTTTTTTCTTTTTATTTTAACCTTTTTTTATTT